>OX439048.1:52587453-53187453 GCA_949317995.1 Acholoe squamosa
GTATAGTGGACAGCGAGCTCGCCTCCTGCCACAGCGGCCAGGGATCGATTCCCCGTTGAACCTGAATGGTTTTGATAGGAAATCAATGGTGTGGTTGACTTTGTATGCTTCGCCAATTTATTACATGTCCAGATTGAAACCAGCACCGTCTTGAAGAACAAAAGGTCTGAGAGTGCGTTATGGCTGGATAAGGAACTGGGGTTATGAGCAAAAAAGCACTGTCTTCAGGCCCAAATAGTTAGATAAGATGAATCAATCAGAATGAGTGATCACCTGTTAGCAGGTTAGTACCATAATGATAGTTTATTGCTAAAGGGGCCTTCTCAACGAGAGCATATGTGGATCAACATGGTAAAAGGTACGCCCGCGCAGCCCCTTGCGGGCATATATTTTACCGTGTTGATCCACATATACTACTGTTTGTTCTGCAATGCTACTAATATCTACTCTGGCGATCACATCTCTAAGCATAGATAAGCATTGGTTAATTCTGCTCTCAGTATATTGCGATGCTCTCGTTGGTTGTTCTGCAAAAGACCACAGATTGGTTCATTATTCTCTCAATAGTGGGATCTAACCACTGCTGGCTAGACTCAAATGTACTCTATTACAGCCATGTTAACTACTTAATGTGTGCTCCTGTGTCATTGTATATTATAATATACAATGGCACAGGAGCACATATTTATCATCATTAATAACAGAAAGCCATTAATATAAAAGTGCTCTATGTTCTTGGCAATGGAAATGATACTCTGTGATGTATGACTGAAACGGGAAATCAAAGACGTTTGAGGCCATATTGTATGTACATACTCTCTTTATTCTATATTATGCCAGACTATTATATCATGTGTCCTTATATTCTAATGCGTGAATACAATGAATTCATCCTGCTCTTGTGTGATGCATTTATATTATAATTTATCTAATTAGATTCTTCTATTTGAAATACTTTAAAAGGTTATTTACCTTAACAACACAATCCTGTACTTCAATACACTGGAGCTAATGGGATTGGGAATTAGAAACCATTTTCAATTTTCAGAGATAGCACAAAGTGGTGCCCTTGTTAGGTGCAATTGCATTTTGTGGTTTCCTGTGTACATTGTCAAGAGGGAAAATGACCAGGGCCTGAATCTTATATTAGTGAAACTAGAGAGATTAATTTCAAAGAAAAAAAAGGGACTTCCTGAAGCCTCCGAATTGGTACCCAAGCTATAATGAGAAACTCAAGAACTGAACAAGCATCTGTGTGGATAATTGTGAACCAAAGTATGTTCTCTGACATTTACAAAGGGTGCGGAGTTGCTATTGGCTGTGGGTATTACCCAGTCCTTTGTACGATTGTAAATGACATTATGTGAGAATTATTGCATGTATAGTTATTTGCTTGGCGCTTTTTTTCCATTGGATGCAATACAATGTCAATAAGATTAATGCTCGTATTTTCAATGTTTAAGAAACAGACCCTCCTAATATGGTATGTAAATTTTTGCAAATGGTGAAATTGATTCAAATCAAGCTTCTTCCACTGCTTTTCAATTGTGAGAATTGCCATCCCTGTCTACATGTAATATGAGAAATCAATCAATTCAATTGGTGGTGTCGATAATGGTTTTGTTGTATTATCTAGGCTTGCAAATGCTTACTTATGATTGCAATTGATTTCCCGTTCACATATTAGTAAGTGGGAATTATCTGGCACTTCAGGACTACCATAAATTGGAACATATAAGACGCGGCTTATACACACAAATTAATCCCAACCCAGGGTGTGTCTTACAGGCGAGGATTTTACACTATAGAGCAGAACTAAAATTACCAAGGTTTGACCCTATGGGGTGTCCTGTAGGCTTTAGCTTAACTTGGGGTGCGTCCTATACACAAGGGGCCTCCTATACGCGAGGATTTATGGTACTATTTAAAGGGCCATCATGGTAACCAGGGTAGTATGTTCAACTTTTCAAAAGCATTTGGGGGCAAGGAAGAAAGAGCATAACCCCTTAATGTGTCCCTAAGGGGTAAAAGGGAGAGGACTGAACCAGTGAAGGGCCTTTGTTTTGTCTCTCACAATGGCATCTTATTCTTCATTCAGGTTGCGTATAATACAGTGGCAGAAGGCCACTTTAGCTTATCATGACGTCACCAAGGGCTATTCATCTGAATTTTGCTCACAACAGTCAGTTGCCCGCAACCTCCTTGACGGTCATAGGGTTCACCTCTTGGAGCCATCTTTTTACATGTTTTATGAAATGGTATGAACGTTTTCGGGGTCATAACTGTTACTATTATTTGCCTCTTCTTTACCATTTCTGCATTGGCCACCCTGGTGCATAAGGATTGAGCATATAATTCCATACCAGTGTCATTCTGATATCAGAGTATACTTATCTTTTATAGGTCGAATCCTATAATACAATTCATGTATGAAAGTTTCTGCAAGCGCTCGTTGCCTCCATGTGTATTTCAAGAGATAATTATAACTGTAATAATAAGGTATAGGGAGGGAACATTTGCCAATTCAGAGAAAAAAAGATATACTATATGCATTTATAATCAGTTCCACTTGTCAACAACAAAAAATCAAATGCATATTTGGAAACATTATCATAACTATATTCCTTCAATAGAAAATCTAGTTAGCCTCCCAATAGCCCTATGTAGTCTAGGATATTTTATTTGTGTTGATGTTTACCAGCTTTGCACTTCAGAAATGCATGTTTAGAATATCAAGTATCTTCAACTTTGGGTGAGTAATTACCTGTAGACTTTTGACTGTCCATTAGTGGCACCCGACTTTATCCCAAGGACACGACAGTTCTATTTTGTACCTCCTGAACAAGTAATGAATGTTTATATTGACTGTCGGCATATCAGATTACCCGTAGTTAAAGTCAGTCCAGGGTAAAAGTTAATCTAGTTCCAGATGAACAGCTAGCTCAAATGCTTTTCTTTGAATGGTTTATTGCATTTTAATGACCGTGAAACCTGATTAGGGCACTGAAGGAAAGAATATTCTGTGGTGTTTACTAGGAGTCTTGTTTTTAGCATTGGCAGGCAACATTGGGTTAATACCTTGATGGGTGCTCTTCTTGTATTAGGTGCATTTACATCAATTATAGTGATGTCTGTCTTGGCTAGAACTAGTTCTTACAAAAAGGACGTAAATTATTGTTCACAGATCTAGGACCTAAAACTCCCTTGTACTTGACTACTACAGTGTATACAGAGAGACCAATCTAGGGATATCTAACAACGATTATTCAGACCCTGTATATGCTTGAAATGGCTAAGCAAACATTAAGTTCAATTTCCCCCTAATTCTAAGTGAGTGATATTGAACAACCAATAGAAACCCACCAGGTTTAATTAGACCAAACCATTTGGAACTCATTTGGATACTCCAGGAGTACCTTGTGAATCTCTATGTGCAGAATCTGTTTGATTCTACACTCTTGTCTCAATAGTGAGGACTGTTAAACTGGCGAAAGCTGTTGATTCCAATTTGTAAGTGCATTGGTTTGCTCAGAGAAAATTAGGAGCAATTAACTATTTGCAAATTAGGACAGGCTGAAAATTGACCCTTACAACATTTCAGTAGTAATATCGCTCGTAGTACTGGAAGGCATTTCTCAAGATGGTATGACTGATCACCACCACTATGAATTGAAACCCTTAAAATCAGAGTGGGTGATTGTCGGTTATGCATTATGACTGCTCTGAATGATCAGCATCTACTGCACTAATCACTACAATAAGTGCTGATCGTACAGTGCAGTCAAAGGGTATTACCTATGACCACCAACACTAATTCTGAGGATTTCAAATGGTAGTGGTTGTGTGCAATTGTTCCATGTTGGGAAAAGCCCCCCAGGCGGTTATTTTTAAGTTAATGAGAGAAAGACTTGGGTAAGGGTCGTATACGACATTCTGACATTTAAAATGTTAGTTGAAATATGTTTTTCTTTATAAGTATAAGCATGCATGAGGGTATTTATCTAATGACCAGGTGTCCCACTAACATTATGTTATCAGATATAGCTGAAGTTAATGGTGTTTTCTATAGGAGGATTAATTCAGCTTTGTCACAAAACGAAGTATACTTTCCAGTAAGAGAGGTGACATTTCGAAATTGTTTACTTCATATGACATATGCATTCATCCATATTCCCCCTCTTTGCTCTATATAGTCCATGTTGTGTACGCAGTTGGGGTACATTTCCCATTCCAGGGACTACTTAACAGGGTAGGTCAGTCGTATCTGAAAACTCCCCAGCCGGGAGGGCGATGCGGGCAGTGGCAGTGGGGCTCTAAACCTCTGAGAATTTCTTTTCCCATTTTCTATTACCCAAATTCACAAAGTTATAAGAAATATTTACAGAATATCTAAAACAAATCAGAATTGACTTGAGGAATTATATAGAAAAAGATTCTGCCTTTTTAGTAATAGATATTCCCTTTTTAAGAAAAATATAGATATTTGTAATCCAGTGGCCAGGAGTAGAGGGCCTCAATTGAACCCTTATCTTATATCTTATCTCTAATTTTCTCAAAACTACTCCCGACTGACCACCAACTGTCAATCCAATACCTCCTGTGCAAAAAGGCAAATTCATATTGCCTGGTTGTATTTCAAATTACATACCGAAACCATCAGATTTAGAATTAATGGTTATACACCTCTTGGCTACATGATTATTGATGTATCAGTCTTGATATTTATTTTGAACAATTGACTTGTTTGAACCTTGCAAACATTCTGGTACAGATCTCTTTCAACAATTTTGAAAGAGGTATAAAATATGATCATAATATTAATAATGTGTAATGCGTATAGTTGAACCTAGTGTATGCCAAATTGCAAAGTTTTCCCCTTTCAGTAGGTAACAGTAACTTGATGTTAAATGCACTGCTTCAGGAATACTTAAAGGTTATTTACTTTTACAACTTAATCCTCCACCACAATACACTGCACCTAATGAGTTTTGGAATTTGGGACAATTTTCAAATTTCAGAGACAGTCGAATATGTTTGGTTTTTTTTTTAATTCTTTTGTTAAAGGGTATGAAAGGTTTAATGTGTATTGACTCCATTTTCCAAATGTAACTATGTCACAAGGATATGAAATATTATGGCGGATCCCTTAACCTTTATAAGGTTGAACCATAACAACAGTTTACTGATGGTTCTTGTATAAACCTCTTAGCCAATCACATATTACCGGTACACTCAATATCATTAACATCTATCCATGGATGCCTCGATGAATGATTGGATACTCTTTATAATTGTGACCTATCAGGATGTATTCATTCAAATATTTCAATGTATGTATATTGAGCGTATACCTATGAATGTTAAATGTTTAACTTGTTGAGGCTAATAAAGTTTAAGTCTTAAAAAAAAAGAGTTGTGAGAGCCTGTGCATATCAGATTTATTTAATAACTAATCAGATTTTAATTTACCATTATATATTTTATAAGAAATATACAGCAAATACAGTCAAGAGTTCTCAGAGAGGACATTATTCAATGACATCCAAATCAACAAGGTAGTTTGCTGTAAATGTTAACAGATTAAGCTAATTTTCAGAGAGATCAAATTGATTATTAGATATGTTGAATAGACCTGTATCTACCTTAGATACTTACGGGTTGTGCAAAATGGGTTAGGAGTAAATGGTTCATGTTCATGATCTCTTCTTTCTTTGCTACCAGTTGCTGTTTACCCAGATAGTATTTGCTAAATTCAAGTGGGAAGCACCTTCATATAAACTGAAATTAGGATAATGCCTTATTTTTCCAGATTTAGTAGATAACCTTAACTTAACGCTACAAGCACTGCTTCAGGAAAACTCAGATGTATTTATTTTTACAACCCAATCCTTCACCTCACTACACTGGCCCTAATGACTTTGAGAACCGTTTTCATTTTTTCGGTTCTAGAGAGGCAGTTTTGCCAGGGTTTGACAAATTGCATGACAGAATATACATATGACTTTGGTGTACACTGATGTGTACACACAGCAAATAGTGAAACAAAGAGAGTAACCTTTAAGCATTTTCTTCTATGACTTTGGTCTTCAAAATACAATACAAAGTAAGGAATTTAATGTTACCGTTGGTAACACAAACCATATGCACAGACCATGTAAGAATGGATGATATGCACACTGCAAAAAAAGGTGTTTAAAATTACACACCAAATTCTCTCAACACCAGCATTTAAACATCTAAACACTTGACGTGTTTAAGTGTTTAGCTTTTGAACACTTGCATTTAAACACCTAAACACTTAAAGTGTTTAAGTGTTTAGCATTTGAACACTTGTTTAAACACTTAACAGTTAAACACGTTTAAAATTGAACGCTTTTAGCCCAAAATAAGTGTTTAGAAAAGTGGGACAAGAAAGTGTTTAACCAAGTGTTTAAGTCCTAAACACTAGTGTTTAATACCTAAACACCATTTTTACAGTGCACTAGCTTCAAATACAGTGCTTTATCTATGTCTCATAAAGGCAATTTTGAATAGTGCTTTAAAATTTAATTGGTATGCAGCTCAAATAGGGCTAGGGTCTGGTGAATCCCTATCTTGTCCAATATATCCAGACACCCACCTAATGATCAGGATTGGTATTTGGAAGTGGGAAGTGGAATTGGAATGGAATCCGTTGACACCATGTGGCATTCTGATGACAGCTATTAGATTGAAATTAAACCCGAAGCCTTAGTCAGAGGCCAATATTGAACATCAACCTTTCCAAACACTTCTGCCTGGCAGTTCTCTCTATTTGGATTGACCAGCACAACTGGAAATATCCATCTGTAGTGTTTAAGACATTTTAATTTGATCCATCATAAATTTTAAATGGTTTATGCAATGTATTATTATGTAAGGCCGGAGGTAGTGCATTCATGCATCATGACATGACTGCAGGATTGATTGACTCAAAGTGATTTGAATGGAATAGAAATGTAGTGCCAGGGTCTCACTCATTGCAATCATCTTGAGAACTGGTAGGAAAATAAAGCATTGAGTTATGGCATGGGGCTAAAGGAGCAGAAGTAAATCTCCGACAGACCCTTGCCCCTTGTCCTACTTCATTCATCAGTCCATAATTAGACATCCCAAAGTGGAACAGATTCTTAGGCAGTCATATATAGTTCACCATTATGGCATTACGGGGAGACTCACCTGAATTCCCTTACAGTAGCCATTTGGCCTCTACCACTTTAGATTTATTGTAGTCCAGGGATCACCATGCTCCCCTATATCCAAATAATTGTCATGCTGCTGATATTTCAAGAGGGTCCTCTGGAGACATTACAAGAGCCTTGGTGAATGATATCATCCTTTCTTCAAAAGCTCCATGTTAGTCATTCCAAAACAGGACTAGCAAGTTGGTAGTGCTATCATGGTGCTGTCCGACGCTGCCAGTTGATGTACTTGGCATTTACTCAAGGCTGTGAGTATGCCATGGTAATCTGAGGGTGCGGTAGAATAGGATAGACAAAACAGACCTGTAATTATTTAGTAGCATCCTGCACATCCATTTATGTATTAAAGAATCCATGGAGAAATCCCCAATTCGCAAATCAATAAGATAACTATAGTAACTATATGATGGAGGGATGATAGTTTCCTGTTTAAAGTTTTAGTGAAGAAAGAAGTGAAACTGCATCCAAAATGTTTTATTATCACTAATGCATATCTGATGCACAAAACCAATGGTGACACAAAGAATGGCACTTGTAAAGATTTTCTTCAGTGACTTCTATATTCAAAATACAATAATTATAATGTGAGACATGTTGCCTCCAGATACAGAAAGTAAACCAATCATTAGGGAACCCAAACTTGAAGTTCCTTATAGGTAATTATAGGTAATTTAGAATAGTGCTTTAAAATAGTTTGCAGCTGTAATAGGGCTAGGGTGAAATCAAATCTAACCCTAGATATCCATCTGAAGATCAGAATTGGTACTTGGAAGAGGAAAATGGAATCTGAACGGTATCAGTTAGCCCGATGTGCCATTCTGCAAAAATATTTCTCAAGGTAAACCACCTCAATCATACTGCGACCCCTCACTCTAATGCTAATACAACCTTGAATTTAGAGGCCACTAATGATCACAGTTGGAAGGAATGCCCAACCAAAACCTGTGGGCAGCCATACCATGTTGAGAAATGCTTTTCAGATGACAACTTTGAATAGGATGTAAATTAAACTAGGGGTCTTAGTTGGAAGCATACATTGAAAACTGGCCAATTCTAACACTTTAGATGTAGTATCAACTTTAATTCACAACTCGTCATGTTATCAGGTGACATGAATGTATACTTGCATAACTAGAGGTGGTGCAGTCATGCCTTATGAAATTCATACTGGTTTTATACACTCTGAAGGATTTGGCATGGTATATGAATAATGTGCCAGCAAATTACTTCATACATTAGGAACACAGGTAGGGTTATGAAACCTTCAGCTACAGTAGGGGTAAAGATGCAGAACTAAATCTCAGACAGACCCTTGCCCCTTGTCTTACTTCATTCACCAGTCTATAATCAGACATCCTATGTACAACAGAGCAGGCTAGTAAGCAGTTATAGTTCACCACAAAGTCACCAGAAGAGAGCTTCCTGAATTTCCTTACATCATCATTTCTTCTATACCACCCAAAGCTTATAGGATTTATTATACTTCAGGGGAGTGGGGGCACCATGCCCCTCTTTCCATCTGATTGTTATGCTGCTGAGGAGCCTTGAGCAGGAGATATTATGAGAACCATGAACATTAACATCATCCTTTCTTCACAGACCCATGTTTGTCATTCCAAAGTAGGACTAGTTGGTTTGTAGAGCCATTGGCTGACGGTGCCAGTTGTACTTGGGATATATTCCTGGCCGTCTGTGTATAATGCAAATCCAAAGCTGTGGTAGAATAGGCTAGATAGCAGGTACCTCTTCAGGGGCATCCTCCCCATCCATTAATGTATTAAAGAATTCAAAGATCAAAAATGCCCTCCAATTCACAAAAGAAAAATAGATAAAATCAAAGAAATAGTCGGGGGAGATGGGACCTTTAATCGAGCAATACTTAATTAAATGGAATGATAATAGGAACACTTTGGTGTACAGTTAGTTACTTGTGCTCTACCACCCATTATAGGATTCTTGTACCTCAGAGTGTTTGATGTTTGACTGTTTACTATTCTACACATACAAGGTCCAATCAGTGCCTAAAGGGTGTAGCAAATTAGGGTCACATCACAAGGTCAGGAATATCTATGAACGTCTTCACAGTGCCCTGAATGTGAGTGGATTCTATGCGTTCCCAGCCATGTCTCAATCATTTCCTGGCTGCTTCTTATTCTGTGCACTCTACTACATGGCAAAGCCTTATGTAAATGTGGTTGTTTTTATTGAATAAAACTATGGACGAGTGCTAAAGGGGAATACTAATGAAATGCCTTACTTTGTTAAAAATCTTGTTTTCTTTCAACCTGAATAACAGCTTTCAAATAAATTTATGTCAGCATCCCATCCACTTTGTATTGGCCTGTAATTCGAACTTCCTAGGAATTGTTTTTAAAACAACCCAATCTGAGGTAATTAATTTCCTCATATCAGTACATTGTACTCTCCTACCCAAACTTAAGCCTATTTTTCTTCTCATCTTCCTTGCAGAATCTACCAAAGTGCTTCATGACCAAGAATAGGAGTCAGACTAAGGTAAGCTGCCACTATCTATACCATCAATCAAGGGGGCTATACCCCCTACATGAATACTTAATGTTCACCCTGTAGTTCCAAACTCTCTAAGACCAATGATACATTACTGTAATGCATTATGGTCATTGGTTAGCATGATGAACGAATGAACCCAGGGCTTCCGAGTAACTTCCGAGCAGCTATACTGCCATTGGTTACAATAAGCAAAGAATTTGCACTATTGCAGCAAGATTTTAAATCCGATATTTCAAAACTTGCAAAACTTGCAAAACTTTTCAGGGTTCTCTACCCTCTAGGTATCATCAAATAATAGAGTTAATCCTTGATATGTAATTATTGTATTTTCTTGGGGTCATATACAAAGGCAATATTTGGCATGGATACTTATAAGTACATGGCTGGTCAACAGGAAGCAATGAAGGGAAGAAAGAAGAAGGCTCAAAATAATGCTGGCTGTTATCCAGGCACTACTGCCTGTTTTATTCAAGCTCTACCACTACCCTCACACAACTACCTTTGTATGAGGATTGAGCAAGGTTAAGTATAGTGTCTAGGGGTGGTAATGTTTAGATAACCTCTATCATTAAGTCACCAACCTTCTACTTCTACCTGCATTGTATGGCGTCAGACTCTTATACTTTTGTCTGCTTAATGATGATACTTAAATCCAAAGCTTTTCACACCCAGCATTTATACTGCCGCCATTCTGAGCCACCCATAGAAGCTTCTGAGGGGGTGTCCATGGCAAACACTTTTCTGTAAATGAGCAGCTTTGTATGCTGTAATTTGGGTTAGGGCACCACATGGCCATGCGCTAGGAGTTAGATATGACTTAAACTGTACATCATAAAGTAGACGTAATGTAACATGCCCTTCAAGCATCACAGGTGCTTACATATATGTAGTATTACCATGGAAATCTGACATGACCACCAAAGTTATCATCATGTAGTGTCACCATGGCAATGACATGCATTCCTGACAACTGGAACTGGTTATGTTACAGTCACAATAGTTGCATCACAATAAAAATATCAGATAGTGTGTAGTCAATTATTGAAAGAGGAAATGCTGCTTTGAAGCTATATGACGTGCTGAATAGGTTTATACATCAAGCTGACCATTATAGTCAAGTATTATGGGTGAGTTGGGCGTCAGCTGGGCATGATGGGGGTTCTATAGTGTATTATATTCCATAATTACCATGAAGTGTTTGGCCTAATATGATGGACTATTGCCAATTCAACATGTGGCATGGACATATAGATGTGAAACACTCAAGTTGTATCGCCAGTTAGTAAATACCTTGTCACTACTCTGAAATTAGACTTTTAAACATTACTGTAGGTTGAGAGGAAGGAAATTGCAACAATAAGATTTAATGTAGGAACATTACTTTATGGCTAGAGGCAGAGATGAGGAGGTAGGCATGTGAGGTAGGTACACATGCATTTCTTTTATCAGCTTCTACATTTGACACAATTTAGTCATGCTGTTCTCACATATTCTTTATTTCATTCAACTCTCTCTTTATCTGATCATCCATCAAAGAAGTCCTTTTATTAGGATCTATTCTGTTTTTATATCAATGATCTTAGTATTAGTACATGATACAAGTACTATTAGTAAAAAATGCCTGGATTTGCATTCTTGCATCATACTGCAAGTATGGTCAAGAGAAAAAGGTAATAGTCATACAATAGAGACAGTGTTTCATGAATCTGAAATTTGCTGATTTGACAATTTGCAAATAGTATACACTGTAAAAAAAGAGGGTCATCGAAATAATAAGGGAATCATCCCAAAGTTGCCAGAGATCTGTCGTTGTTAAGAGATTCCTTGTAAGACCAGACTGCCACCTGGGGCTTCTTGAAAAAAACTGCACTAAATCTAGTTTAGTAAGCAAGGATTCTTAAAGATATCTACAAATATTTTTGAAATATGCTAAAACATCAATTTTGAAAAAATCTAATATTTTTGACACTATACCACTTGAAAAGGCCATATCTAGGCTTCTAAATGTGCGACCTCAGTACCAGTTTGTTAGGATGGGTCACATATACATGTATTTGTTAGGTCAAGTAAGCAGCCATGAGTGGAAGAGGGGTGTGGAATGAGCGATGTCCTGTCTGAGGATTATAGCATGGTTTAGTTTCTATTTTGTGTAAAAGAGAACAAAAACATTACATGTATATGCATTACATATCAGTGTTATTTGCTATAAATTGGACTACCTGATTTAACATGGTCAATAATCATTCAGGGTATCATGGTTATCTTAGATCACTCTTCATGTATGTCAGGTGGTTATCGGTGATATTTGCTTTTTTAAAAAGAGTACCTAGTTGAACATGCCCAATAATCATTTAGGGTATCATGGTTATCTTGAGGCACTCTGAAGGGTTTTAAAGGACATACTTGTTTATTCATTGGATGAATTATAAATGTAACATAAGATATGTAAATTTGTGTAGAGTAGTCACTTGATCATACCTTTTTTCATAGTCCATTAACAACAAAATCATTACAGCTATAAGCTTGGTCAAACTTTCAGTACAAAATCATTATTCTCTCACTTTTCAGAATGTTTGTCAATGTCTTTTGAGGGAGATCCTAAACTCTCATTTCCTGTCTGACTTTGGCCAGCCTGGTCAGAATAGGCTCTGACATCCTACTATGAATCACCTCCCTCCTCCCTGTACCCTCTTGATCTCTTGAACATGGGCTCACCCATTACACACAGGTTGAAAAAACTAAGAGAGGGCCATGTGGGCTTAAAGAGATTTAAAGAAAAGGGTAAAGGAATCCCAGACAAGTTAGCCTTGGTTGTAAACAACACCCAAGCCAAAGTAATCTTTACCATCTTTGGGAGGATAACACTACATTGTGAATACCCAAGGTACTGATAGTAACCTCAAAAAGAAATAGACTGGATGATAAAGGAATGAGCCAGACAGCATAAAACAATACACCAGAGCTATCATATGTGGATCCCATCTGAAAATTATCTTCGAGGCATAATGTGAAGACGACTTTTTGAGAAGTATATTTTTCATTCTATCAACCACAGCTGGGTATAATCCTTTCCAGCCACCTTTTAAGTTGTGGCTACAACATTCCTGGCCTCTACTCTCCTGCAAAAAGGGGCTTCAGTGCAAGTAATTATGTTAAAGGGTGTTTTTTAGTACATGTCTCATGTTTGCTTGTGGACACTGGTGGAGCTTACTGCTAGGGGTGTTTGGTTACTCCTGACACAAATAAATTTTGAAAAAAGCACTGGGTTACAGTATGTCATGGTTTTTTTTTCAGATCCACGTATCCAAGTAGATATAAGACACCACAAAACAGATTTTCAAAGGGTTATCTACCATTTAAGACCCACATATTACACTGATGCACTTTGCATTGACAGGAAGCCACTGGTCCTGTATTCACCCATCTTCCTTACTAGTATACCCTATAGGACTAGGATGAGTTTGATCCACAAATGGAATATCATTACCATGCTTATCACAAGTACAATTAGTCACCATATCAAGAAATGGACATGAAAATAGTTGAATATCATACAGGCTTAAACATGAGGGTCAGGGATGTAGTGTGCTAGAACAACCCCTCCTTATCATCCTATTTACCAGCAGCCCTTGTCAAGGTGCTAGAGCAGCCCCTTAGGGAGCTCAGAGGGTAACAGTGGCTGCGGGGATATCCCTATGGAGAATTTAGGTAAATGCTGACTATTAGCCTCTTCACCCTGCTGCAGTGTGATTTTTGACATCAACTTATCACTTTAGTTGCTGCCTTATGCTCTTTGCTCTATCATCTCCACATGATAAATTGGTTGCAGACAGGAAAGTAACTCACTACAGCTGCATTTAAGCTGTATTAAAAGATTCAATGCTATGTTGTTAGTGGCTAGTAGTTTGGCATTGCTATAATAGATAATATGCATTTAAGCCTACATAAAATCATGGATATGACATCTGCGTGGATACTATTTCACCAAAGATCTTGGAACAAACTCTAGAAACCATCAGCACAATAATTATTGAAAACTTCAGAGCTGATGACAAATCTTTGTGAAGAGAATTATTGATTAAGCTGTTGTGAAGAGAATTAATTATTAAGCTATGGGTTAACTTGTTATGATTACATAAACACTTGCACTTTTATAACTCAAATTTATACGCAGTTCACATAGGATCGCTGTTGCCCGGGCCTCTGTGTTTATACATGACATATAGAGTAATAAGGTGGGGGGGAATAGTGATTTATCTAATCCCAGTATAGATGAACTGGACATCTATCTTAAGCTGTGTCACCTAGAAGTACCATCTAGACTGAGCTCCTGGTGGTGATATTGTGACGGGAGCAGGTAGGAATATAAAGCCTTGAGTTATATCAGGGGGCTAAAGGAGCAGAAGTAAATCTCAAACCCTTGCCCCTTGTCCTACTGCATTTAGCAGTCCATAATTAGACATCCCACAATGGAGCAGGTTTGTAGGCAGTCATAGTTCACCATAATGGTATTAGGAGAAGAGCCACCTTAATTCACTTACACCAACCATTTGGCCTCTACCACCCAAGGTTTATAGGATTTATTGTAGTCCAGGGGTTACCATGCTCCCCTATATCCACCTAATAATGTCATGCTGCTAATATTTCAAGTGCATGGAGCCTCTAGAGACATTCCGGAAGCCTTGGCCATTGACATCATCCTTCCTCCAACAGCTCCATGTTAGTCATTCTAAAGTAGAACTGGGAAGTTGGTAGTGCCATCATGGTGCTGTTCGATAATGTCAGTTGAATGTACTTGGCATTTATTCTAAGCTGTGAGTAATCTGAGGCAGCAGTATAATAGGATAGACAAAACAGACCTGTACTTATTTAGTGTCATTCTCCCTATTCATCAATCTATCAAAGAATCCAGGGAGAAATTCGCAAATCAATAAGATCAAGGAAGGGGTGGTTGGGGAAGGAATCTGTGATGGTGCAGTAATTATGATGGGGGGATACAAGTTTCCTGTGTAAAGTCTTAGTGAAGAAAGAAATGAAACTGCATGCAAAATGTTTTTATTATTACTTATACATATCTGATGCACAAAACCAATGATAACACAAAGAATGGTACTTCCAGATACCTCCAGATACAGAAACTAGACCATACATGAGGGAACCATAACTTACAGTTCATCATAGGTGTTTGTGAATAGTGCTTTAAAACAGTTTGCAGCTCCAATAAGACTAGGTTCTGATGAAATCGAATTTAACCCTAGATATCCATCTAAAGGTCAGAATTGGTAAGTGGAAGAGGGAAATGGAATCAGAATGGTATCAGTGAACCCCATGTGCCATTCTCCAAAAATATTTCTCAAGATGAATCATAGTGGGACCCCTCACTCAAATTCTAATACAGCCTTGAATTATTCAAAGGTCACTAATGATTGCAGTTGGAAGGAATGCCCACTCAAACCCTATATAATTATAACATGAAGTGATGATCATACAGAGCACTTGTAGGGCATCAATATGCATTACAATACTCTGTGTACTTTTGACGGTTTCAAATGGAGTGACTGTGGGCAGTCATACCATGCTGAGAAATGCCTTTCAGATAACAAGTTTCAATTGGATTAAAAAGAAACCAGGGGTCTTAGTTAGAAGCATAGATTTTGTCCAATTCTAACACTTTGGATGCAGTATCTTTTTAAATGCACAACTTGTCATGTTATCATGTGACATCATTACTGGAGGTGCCTCATGGGATTCATACTGGATTGATACACTCTAAATAATTAAGCGTGGCATATGAACATGTGCAAGCAAATTATTTTATACATTATGAAAACAGGTAGGATTATGAAACCTCCATTTATAGTAGGGGGTTTAGGTACAGAACTAAATCTCAGACAGACCCTTGCCCCTTGTCTTACTTCATTCACCAGTCCATTTCAGACATGCCACAACTGAGCAGGTTAGTAAGCAGTTATAGTTCACCATGATGTCACCAGAAGAGAGCCTCCTGAATTTCTTTACAGCAGTCATTTGTTCTCTAACTCTCAAAGGTTATAGGATTTATTATACTTAAGGGGAGTGGGGGCACCATTCTCTCTCTTTCCATCTGATTCTTATGCTTCTTAGGAGCCTTGAGCAGGAGATATTATGAGAACCCTGATCATTGACATCATCACTTCTTTACAGACCCATGTTAGTCATTCCAAAGTAGGACTAGTTAGTTGGTATAGCTATTGGCTGATGGTGCCAGTTGTACTTGGGATATATTCCTGGCTGTCTGCGTACAATGCAAATCCAAAGCTGTGGTAGAATAGGCTAGAAAGCAGGAACCTATTCAGTGGCACCCTCCCCATCCATTAATGTATTAAGGAAAAAATCCCTCTAATTAAAAAGAAAAGATAAAATCAAATAATGAGTCAGTGAAGATGGGACCTTTGATTGTGCAGTACTTAATTAGATAATGGAATGTTATAGGAACACTTCAGTGTACAGTTAGTTACTTGTGCTCTACCACCCATTATAGGACTTTTTACCTCAGAGTGTTTAATGTTTGACTGTTTACTATTCTACACATACAAGGTCCAATCAGTGCCTAAAGGGTGTAGCAAATTAGGGTCACATCACAAGGTCAGGAAAATCTATGAATGTCTTCACAGTGTTCTGAATGTGTGCTCTACTACATGGAAAAGCCTTGTGTAATAGTGGTGTTATGGTTGTTTTTATTGAATAAAACTTTCTATGGACAGGTACTAAAAGGTAATGCTGATGACCTTGTTCTCTCTCAAAATGAATAGCAGCTTTTATATAACTCTTTATGTCAGCATTGGCCTATAGGTGGAACTTCCTAGGAATTGTTTATAAAACAACCCAATCTGATGTAATTAATTTCCTCAAATACAGTGATCAGTACTTGGTACTCTCCTATCTAAACTTAAGCCTACTTTACATCTCGTCTTCCCCTGCAGAATCTACCAAAGTGATGCATGGCCAAGAATAGGAGTCAGACTAAGGTAAGCTGCCACTATCTATACCATCAATCGAGAGGGCTATAGGCCCTTCATGAATACTTAATGTTCACCCAGTAGTTCCAATCCCTCTCTAAGACCAATGATACATTACTGTAATGCATTATGGTCATAGGTTAGCATGATGAACGAATGACCCCTGCACCATTGCAGCAAGATTTTTTCTGATATTTCAATACTTGCTTGACTTTGCAGGCATCTCCACCCTCTAGGTATCATCAAATAATAGAACTATTCCTTGATGTATTTTCTTGGCATCATATACAAAGGCAATATATTGCATGGATACTTATAAGTAGATGGGTGGTCAACAGGAAGCAATGAACAATAATGTTGGCTGTCATCCAGGCACTACTACCTGTTTTATTCAAGCTCTACCACTACCTCCTCACAACTACCTTTTTATGTGGATTGAACTAGGTTAAGTATAGTGTCTTGGGGTGGTAATGTTTAGATAACCACTATCATTAATTCACCAACCTACTACTTCCACCTGCATTGTATGGAGTCAGACTCTTATACTTTTGTCTGCTTAATGATGATACTTAAAGCCAAAGCTTTTCACACCCAGCACTTATACTGCTGCCATTCTGAGCCGTCTATAGGATCTGCTGAGGGGGTGTCCATGGCAACCACTTTTCTGTAAATGAGCAGCTTTGTATGCTGTAATTTGGGTTAGGGCACTACATGGCCATGCGCTTGGAGATAGATCTGACTAAAAATGTACATCATAAAGTAGACATAATGTAACATGCCCTTCAAGCATAACAGGTGCGTACATATATACATTAGTATCACCATGGAAATCTGACATGACCACCAAAGTTATCATCATGACATTGTAGTGTCACCATGGGAATGACTTGCACTCTTGGCAACTGAAATTGGTTAGGTTACAATCACAATATTTGCATCACAATAGAAATTTCAGATATAATATATATATATATATATATATATATATATATATATATATATATATATATGTGACAGGATCTAAGGGCCCTTGGTGCAAGGTGCATTGATGCCCCTATTCCTAGTACATGTTACATATAGTGTGTAGTCAATTAATGAAAAAGGTTACTTTAATGAAAGCAACTGTTAAGACCCCTGAGAAGCATCTTGTTGAACCTCTCCTAGAGTTAGAGATTAGGAACCTCCACCTGCTTCACACCGTTGATCAGGTTTAGCCGCACTTACTATGAGAGTAATACATGCATGAACACCTAGCGTTGAATGTTTCACTGGGCATTCACCTGCCTATACCTGGTGGTTAATTTCAAAGGCCCTGACATAACTAGCCCAGTGATGGTATGAATTTTTATTCCCTATCCATTTCAGCAATGGTAAGGCGAGACCTATATATGTATACAGCAGGCACATTCACTCTTGAGAGGAGGAGTGTTTCCCACAGGTGCTCTTGTACTAAGGGGTAATCACTATGCATTATTTTGGTACCATAGCAGTGGTGGTAAAGCTGGAATAGGAATAGTGAATGATCCACAGGATGTTGTGCCTGACTGGCCTACCACCACTCTAAAACTTACAGTAGACTTACTAGGTCTTATAAGATGTGCCTAAGCAACTATCGGAGGGGTAGCGATGGTAGGATCTTTTGAATTAACCTCCAGGATAAGCTGTACATTTCATTTGTTGATGCAAGGTGTGTAATACACTTGTACCTCGCGCTAAATGATGGCACTAGTGACCATTAGAATTATACTGAACTTGACATAGAAAAATGCAACCTATTCTTTAAGAGTGAGAAGTATTTCCATTTCCTGGCTCCTAAGAAGTGAGGCATAGTGGAAGTAGAATATAGTTAACTCCCACTATACTTTACTGCTTCCCTGTGGTGCCCTGAGGGCTTATACCTCAGGGCACCAGAGTTAGTGTGTAACAGCATTGCTGTTAGGTTTAATCTGGATTATATGGACCCCTACCATGATAGTCAATAGTCAATGAGCACCAACTTATACTGAACGACCCATATTGATTTCCTAGGGATGGCCTCAATGACAAATGCCCTTCTGTCCAATGTACATGTTATAACAGGTCAACAATCACTTATCATTATTAACCCCTAGTTACTAATTAGGCATACTAACACCGCAATACTTGCTGATACAATCTAGGACGGCTGAGGTGCATCATGCTGACACTGTAACACTGATACATTGCCAGAGGATCAGCAAAATGCTACAATTCAGTACTTGCATACATACATGCTTTATCATGATTAATGCCCCTATTCCTAGTACATGTTACATATAGTGTGTAGTCAATTAATGAAAAAGGTTACTTTAATGAAAGCAACTGTTAAGACCCTTGAGAAGCATCTTGTTGAACCTCTCCTAGAGTTAGAGATTAGGAACCTCCACCTGCTTCACACCGTTGATCAGGTTTAGCCGCACTTACTATGAGAGTAACACATGCATGAACACCTAGCGTTGAATGTTTCACTGGGCATTCACCTGCCTATACCTGGTGGTTAATTTCAAAGGCCCTGACATAACTAGCCCAGTGATGGTATGAATTTTTATTCCCTATCCATTTCAGCAATGGTAAGGTGAGACCTATATATGTATACAGCAGGCACATTCACTCTTGAGAGGAGGAGTGTTTCCCACAGGTGCTCTTGTACTAAGGGGTAATCACTATGCATTATTTTGGTACCATAGCAGTGGTGGTAAAGCTGGAATAGGAATAGTGAATGATCCACAGGATGTTGTGCCTGACTGGCCTACCACCACTCTAAAACTTACAGTAGACTTACTAGGTCTTATAAGATGTGCCTAAGCAACTATCGGAGGGGTAGCGATGGTAGGATCTTTTGAATTAACCTCCAGGATAAGCTGTACATTTCATTTGTTGATGCAAGGTGTGTAATACACTTGTACCTCGCGCTAAATGATGGCACTAGTGACCATTAGAATTATACTGAACTTGACATAGAAAAATGCAACCTATTCTTTAAGAGTGAGAAGTATTTCCATTTCCTGGCTCCTAAGAAGTGAGGCATAGTGGAAGTAGAATATAGTTAACTCCCACTATACTTTACTGCTTCCCTGTGGTGCCCTGAGGGCTTATACCTCAGGGCACCAGAGTTAGTGTGTAACAGCATTGCTGTTAGGTTTAATCTGGATTATATGGACCCCTACCATGATAGTCAATAGTCAATGAGCACCAACTTATACTGAACGACCCATATTGATTTCCTAGGGATGGCCTCAATGACAAATGCCCTTCTGTCCAATGTACATGTTATAACAGGTCAACAATCACTTATCATTATTAACCCCTAGTTACTAATTAGGCATACTAACACCGCAATACTTGCTGATACAATCTAGGACGGCTGAGGTGCATCATGCTGACACTGTAACACTGATACATTGCCAGAGGATCAGCAAAATGCTACAATTCAGTACTTGCATACATACATGCTTTATCATGATTAATGCCCCTATTCCTAGTACATGTTACATATAGTGTGTAGTCAATTAATGAAAAAGGTTACTTTAATGAAAGCAACTGTTAAGACCCTTGAGAAGCATCTTGTTGAACCTCTCCTAGAGTTAGAGATTAGGAACCTCCACCTGCTTCACACCGTTGATCAGGTTTAGCCGCACTTACTATGAGAGTAACACATGCATGAACACCTAGCGTTGAATGTTTCACTGGGCATTCACCTGCCTATACCTGGTGGTTAATTTCAAAGGCCCTGACATAACTAGCCCAGTGATGGTATGAATTTTTATTCCCTATCCATTTCAGCAATGGTAAGGTGAGACCTATATATGTATACAGCAGGCACATTCACTCTTGAGAGGAGGAGTGTTTCCCACAGGTGCTCTTGTACTAAGGGGTAATCACTATGCATTATTTTGGTACCATAGCAGTGGTGGTAAAGCTGGAATAGGAATAGTGAATGATCCACAGGATGTTGTGCCTGACTGGCCTACCACCACTCTAAAACTTACAGTAGACTTACTAGGTCTTATAAGATGTGCCTAAGCAACTATCGGAGGGGTAGCGATGGTAGGATCTTTTGAATTAACCTCCAGGATAAGCTGTACATTTCATTTGTTGATGCAAGGTGTGTAATACACTTGTACCTCGCGCTAAATGATGGCACTAGTGACCATTAGAATTATACTGAACTTGACATAGAAAAATGCAACCTATTCTTTAAGAGTGAGAAGGTTTTTCCATTTCCTGGCTCCTAAGAAGTGAGGCATAGTGGAAGTAGAATATAGTTAACTCCCACTATACTTTACTGCTTCCCTGTGGTGCCCTGAGGGTTTATACCTCAGGGCACCAGAGTAAGTGTGTAACAGCATTGCTGTTAGGTTTTAATCTGGATTATATGGACCCCTACCATGATAGTCAATGGTCATTGAGCACCAACTTATACTGAACGACCCATATTGATTTCCTAGGGATGGCCTCAATGACAAATGCCCTTCTGTCCAATGTACATGTTATAACAGGTCAACAATCACTTATCATTATTAACCCTAAGTTACTAATTAGGCATAAACTAACACCACAATACTTGCTGATACAATCTAGCATGGCTGAGGTGCATCATGCTGACACTGTAACACTGATACATTGCCAGAGGATCAGCAAAATGCTACAATTTAGTACTTGCATACATACACGCTTTATCATGATTAATCCAATAGGAAATGCTGCTTTGAAACTACATGACGCGCTGAATGGGTTTATACATCAAGCTGACCATTATAGTCCATTATATAACGATTTTGGCTTGGACAATGCTTTTTTCTTATAACTCATGGTTCGTTATCAAGCCATAACCACATTCTGAGACATTTTATTTTCGTCTTCAAAAAGGCGCTGGTTTCAACCTATATAATTATGTTAATAAATTGGAGAAGTATACAAAGTCAACCTCGCCATACATTTCCAGTTAGGGCTCTATGGGAATCGTTCCCCGGCCGCTGTGGCAATAGACAGACTCGCTATCCACTACACCAACCCTAACGGTACTAGAAGCCAATGGATATGAAGGATTTGAATAAGTTGTCGGGGCCCTGCAGCGAAGCGGCCCGGCAATATGGACAAGAAAGCACAGGACGACTTCTGCTGACAACATGGCAGGGATTATTTTTCTATCACTCGGCCTCACGAAATGAGGTTATAAGGTAAGAAATTAACAAAAAATAGAGAAATATGTTAGATAAACGCATTGATCAAGTTTTGAGACAGAACTCGTGGGTTAAGGTTTCAATATTCCACTCCCCGCTGCACGGGTCGTGGAATATTGAACCCATAAACCCACTCGTGCTGTCTCATAACATTGATTAAACGCTACATAAAATTATTATTGGTCAGTTGGGCATCAGCTGGTCATGATGGGGGTTCTATAGTGTATTATATTCCGTAATTACCATGAAGGGCTTGGCCTAATATAATTGACTATTGCCAATTCAGTATGTGTGCTGGAGGGTCTTGCCAAAAGAAGACGAGGAAGAACCTCTTTGAAGCTTTTCAGAGTGTACTGAGGAAAAATGTGTATGGCCTAACTCATTTTCATACAGGTAGGAACACTACTTTATGGCTTAATGCAGAGATGAGGAGGTAGGCATGTTAGGTAGGTACAGGTGCATTTCTAAGAGCAGCTTCCATGAAAATATGTATCATTTCTACATTGACACAATTGAGTCATGCTGTTCTAACATATTCTTTATTTCATTCAACCCTCTCTTTATCTTATCATCTGATCATGCATTGATGAAATCCTTTTATTGGGATGTATTCTATCTTTATATCAATGGTCTTAGAATTAGTACATGATACAAGTACTATTCGGTTATTCCTGGATCTGCATTCTTGCTTCATACTGTTAATATGACCAAGAGAAAGAAAATTAATGATCATGCAATATGGGCAGCGTTCCATGAACCTGAACTTTGCTGATTTGACATCCAGCAGTATAGAAAGCTTGAATATAGAAAGGTTGGCATAAAAAGGTGTCGTTTTCTGAATTAGTATTGTGTCAGTTTGACTGCAAAATAACAATTAGTCATTTATTCATACAAGGGTCTATTCCAAATTATCAATGATTAGCCTCAAAACTCAACTACCTGTTGGCAAGGACATAACTTGTCTTTTTTGAAAGCGAATTCATTTTGTTTGATGATTACGTTTGTTGATATGAGAGGAACACCTTTGATTACTGTTTTTGTCCATCTGGTTCTGAAATGGAAACATTGATCTTTAAATGGGAATCGATGTTGTGGTTAACTTTTTGTGAGAATTAGTTGTCAGTCTGTTTTCCCTTATTTGTTCAGATTTTGTTTTTAAATTCAAATTTTCTCCATTTTCACTCAAAATGTTCTTCTGCAAACTAAACATGGTTGGTGAATCAATGTGTTGGTGAACTAAAGGGATTCTCTTTTTCATCTTGGCCTGTTGAATCACCTGGCTTTTTATCCACAAAAAAATAGATAGATAAATAAATGAATTAATCAGATTAGACTGGGTGATGAAACATATAAATTATATTCTCCCTGATTGTAGGTAATTCCCTACGATCAGCACTTGGGTAGCAATTACATTGGGTTTGATAGAGCATTCCTTCTGATGCACGAACTAACTATATTATAGGCTGTTAATGGCTTATAACCCAATCTATGATGTAGAAAATGTCATTCTTCACAGTGAATTTGAGAGACTTTATTACTTTAAGGGCCTCTAGTTTATTGAATAATATTTCCCCTTAAACCACCGTGGACCTGGAGAACAATGGATTTTGACGCTCTTATATATTGCATACAGCTGAAGTTTAAGCTGGTTATTATACTTGGACAGTGTTGAAATGGGTGTACAGCACAGGGGCCTATGAGGCCCCATGTGTTTTATATCACTTACAACAATGTCCTCATACAATAACTCATAATTCAGCATTGATGAATATCACAATTGTTTTGGTTTCTTGATAATGCCGACATTATAGAGTTAATTCTCGGAAGGTAGTTTTTGACATGAAATTGAAGGCTGATCAATGCACCATGCTGTCTCTAAATGATTAAGGTCCTCGATGTCAGCAAGGTTAGATCATGGTAATAGCAGGGTGGCGACCCATGTTTCGGCCAGCCACATGGGCCTCGAGGTAACCATACAACCCAAATGGACTGACAATATCTTCAAAATAGGCTGCAGTGAAACACACTTGAAGGGCATCCAGGGGCGTGGTCAGTTACTGCAGGAGTTTGACAGCTGTCCCAGCCACTGCCCCTGCATGGCTTTGCTGACCTTTAAGGACATACACAAGCTCTAATGGCAGCTTAGGTAGGAATGGTGTGAATTTGTTCCAGGTCCTGAATGGATATGGCCTTAACCCTTTTAGGGCAAAATAGGGCTCCAGTGCCCTTTGTATTTCGGTGATTCGGTAAATTGGTACAGCCCTAGCAGATAATTGCCCCATTCCGCATTCATGCATCCCGCTGATCCTATTAGTGTTCAATATAGATCCTAGAAGAGAGTATTGTTTGCACTAGAACAGCTATACTAGATGCCCCTGATATTGAAAAGAATGAGAATATGGCTTTTGTGCCTATTTCCACTATGGAAGAGTTAAGAGGCTTTGCATCACCTGACTATGCTGTGGCACTGAATGGCTATGTGAGGTCAGGCAAGAGGTAGTTAAAGGTAGAAAAAAATGGGGAAGGTGATTCAGTATACACTTTACAGGTGGCCCATAATTGGAAGATGCTGATGCCAACAAATCCCAAGGAGGCTGGGTAGAAAAAAAACAAAGTACTTCACAGTACCCCTTAAGACTTACTGTAATTCCTACACTGTCAGACTGTGCAAAGATATTTACAGCAGGGCTGAGAGAGTATAGTCTCCGGCATATTATGTGTGTGAGCTAGAGTATGCAGCCATTATGCTATGTTAGTTATAGCATCCTCCATTTTGAAAATGGAGGATGCTAAAACTGAGACATCCAGATAGACATGTCTTTTCTGAATCTGATAAGATCCTGATATAATGTAGATTCTATTTTGGGTAAAGGAAAACAAAAACGTTACATGGGCATTGGATTTCAAAGAAAAAAGGAGGACCTGATTCAATATGCTTAATAATCATTTAGGGTATAAAGATCACCTTAGAGCACTCTTTAGAGTTTTTAAGGACACACCTGTGTATTCATTGGCTGAATTATAAATGTAACATAAGATATGTAAATTTGTGTAGAATAGTCATACGTTTCCATAGTCCTTTATTAGCACATTCATTACAGCTATATTAGCTTGGTCAAACTTTCAGCCTCTGATTGACCTCTGATTAACCTCTCACTTTTCAATAATATTAGCCAACGTTTTTAACCCTTCCTTGCTGTTATGATTAGCTCGTTGGTTTTTGTAGTAGTCTATTTATAAGTAGTAGTCTAAATCATTGAAGGCAACCCTAAACTCTCATTATCTGTCAGACATTGGCCAGCTTGGTCAGAATGGGTCTTGACATCTTACTATGAGTCACCTCCCCCTCTCTCTTTCCTGTGACCTCTTCCACCGCCATTTCTCTCCTAACGTAATGATGCTTGTTAGCTTAAGGTGTCTCACACACTTTTTATATTGATTTGTTTAACCTAGGCTCTCCCATTACAAACAAGTCAACAGAAAAGAGGGAGAGGGCCATGCAGGCTTCAAGAAATCTAAAGAAAAGGGTAAAGGAATCCCAGACAAATTAGCCTTGGTTGTAAACAACACCCAAGCCAAAGTAATCTTTACCACCTTTGGGAGGATAACACTACATTGTGAATACCCAAGGTACTGATAGTAACCTCAAATAGGAATAGACTGGATAATAAAGGAATGAGCCAGACAGCAGAGGCATTATGTGAAGACGACTAGTGGAGAAGTATGTGTTCTCATTCCATCTACTGCAGCTGGGTATCATGCCTTCCAGCTACCTTTTAAGTTGTTGCTACAAAAGGCCTGGGCTCTACTCTCCTGCAAAAAGGGGCTTTAGTGTAGGTTATTATGTTAAAGGGTGTTTTTTAGTACATATCTCATATTTGCTTGTGGGCACTGGTGGAGCTTACTGCTAGTGGTGTTTGGTTACTCCTGACACATACTCAATTTTGATAAAAAAAAAACAATATGTCATGGGTTACAATATGTCATGGGTTGTTTCAGATCCATGTATCTAGGTACTAGCTATGAGATGTCACAAAACAGATTGTCAAAGGGCCATTCATCATTTCAGAACCACATATTCCATTGATGCACTCTGTTTTGATAGGATGCCACTGATCCTCTATTCACCCTTCTTCCTTACTAGTATAGCCTATAGGGCTAGTATAAGCTTGATCCACAATAGGTATACCAAAGTGATGCTTATCATAAAGTTCTACATTAAGTCACCATTTCAAGAAATGGGCACTTGAGAATATTTGAATAATATACATGCTTTTAACACCAAGGTCAGGGATGTAGTACATTAGAATACCCCTCCTTATCGTCCTATTCCCAAGCAGCCTTTGCCAAGGTGTTAGAGCATTCCCTTAGGGAGCTCAGAGGGTATCAGTGGCTGTGGGGATATCCCCCATGGACATTTTAGGCAAACTTTGACTATTAGCCTTTTCACCCCTGCTGCTGGGTGATTTGTGACTTTAACTTATCCCTTTAGTGTTTGCTTGGTGCTTTTTGAAGCTTCTTTGCTCTAACACCTCTGCATGATACATTGTTTGTAGAGTGGAGAGTAACTCACCAAAGCTGCATTCAAGCATCACACTTTACTCCAGGATTCAAGGCTATCTTCTAAGTAGGTAGTAGCTTGGCAATGCTTTAATGCATGATGCATAACATTTAAGACTGTACACAATCATGGATATAACATTTCCATGGTTAATAGAACCACCCAAGACCTTACAACAAAGTCTTGAAACCATCAACACAATTGGAAACGTCAAAGCTGATGGCATTGACATATCTTTGTGAAGAAGATTAATAATAGAGTCGTTCCAAAATTTCTAAATGCAAAGAGGCTGATATGCAATGGATATGACTACAGGCAGCCAAAGGAATCCATTGACCAAGGGGTTGACTGTTTTGGGTTGACTTGATATGATTACATGAACTCTTGCACTTCAAACATCCCTTTTAAAACCCTGATTTTCAGGCGGTTTACATAGGATAACTATTGCCCAGGCTTCTATGTTTTACATGTATAGAAGAATAAGGAGGGGAATAATGATTTATATAATCCCAGTATAGATAAACCTGACGTCTATCTTAAGCTGTGTCACCTGGAAGTACCATCCAGACAATGCCTGGCTTAAAAGAGACATATTAGTCCGCTAGAGTGAGCTCCTGCTGGGCATATTCTGACGGCCGAGATAACTAACGATGGGGAAAGTGGCTGTACCACTTTACATCCGGACCCCCTGTCCTGCTAAGAAGCCCCCAAAGGGGACTCTGATACTAAAAGAATCTTCAGGGAAGAGGGGGAACAGTTCCCTCGATTGAGAATAATAGAGCACTAATCTCTGTGGCCGCTGACAGTGCCACAGGGGCATCGCAATGCGACTTACCATCTGATACAAACTCGCAGCAATAACATCTCGATCCACCCCCCCCCCAAAAAAAAAAACACTCTACTCATACCCCCTCCCCACCTCCATACAGCCCCAAGGCCCCTCATGAAATGCCAAAGTGATGGACGGAAGGAAATGTCTGCTTGGAGCGCTTCTTTAATGGAGGTAAAAACGTGCAGGGTCTGGTGGACAAGGAGCCTGGAAGGCAGCCCCCTCCACCGGATATCCGGTCCCTAAAGCCACCTGAGCATCAAGGGTCCTGGGAAGTGGGGCAGGGAGAGTTGAGGGGCTGGGAAAAGCAGGCAAGGAAAAGGATAGGGAATAAAGAGGCAAGAACGGTTGTTTTCTTTTTGTTTTGTTTTTTTGGGGATCTAGGTTTACTAGAACACGAACAATTGAAATGGGCAAAGCAATGTTTTCCAGCAAGACATTGGATGTTAATGATTTAACAAGGCTGAGAGATGCTGCTCATTTCAACATAAATTTCTGCTTACTAAGGAGTTGGAACTTTTTTGTCCAAAAGGTTGATCTAAGTTACATGTCCAGAAAATGAGAAAACTCTCTCATCATTTCATGGAATATTTACAAGTTTTATCATCTGAAGAACTTAATTCAGGTTAGAACTTAATTCAGGTTCTTTATAACCAAATGCAAAATGGGTTTCCTGCTGTTCAGCTCTATAATGCTCTTGTTCTCCTCATGAGAAAAGATAGGTGTATACACTGAACCTGCAATGTCTATGGATAGAGGAGGTCTTAGACAATCAGGGGCCCAGATTTACAGCCGTCATCCCTCACCCTAATGCAGAGAGGGTGTTTCTGACCTGGGCTGCCTTTGTGGTGATCAGACAGACCCCTTCTCATCCTGGTAGAATTGGTTTGGATGGTGGCCCTGATGGGGGAAGTAGGATAGAGGCATATAGGGTTATTTACCTTAGTCTGGGGGAAATTGGAAAGTTACAGACGTCCAATATGGTCATCAAGCCACGGCCCTCTGTAATCCCTGCCAACGGACAAGGACAAAAGGAAACGATTAAAGGGTCATCTTTGGTCAATCCTACAGTGCAGGGATCATAGGCAAAGAAATTGTTATTGGATCTCAGAGTAAGCCATCTTTATTATTCTACATTGGTTATTTCATTTCTGTTGTCTTTCTGTAGAGGAAGACTGTTTTTTGACCAGGAAAGAAAGTAAATTGGGCCTACTTACTGATATCGAGGACTTTTGAAATGCTGCGATAGAGATCTCTATGATTATAGAATTGACCTGGGTCAATAATGTATTAACTGACCCAATACAAATATGGTGACTAGTTGAGAGAAGCTCCAACTTCAATTTCAAAATCTATACATTCTCAATTTTAGTCTGGTCTTTTTATATAAAGAGAAAATGCTAATCCGGGACACTATCACTTTGAAGTCTGAACCGGAATTTTTCCAGATGGTCAGGTCTGTGTACCATGTCCTTGCAAGCAAACAGATCGAGATTATCTAAACTCTAGGATTCAATTTCACACCCTCTGGAATTGAGACCTGTTAGCATTGCCCTTAGCATTGCAGCTAACCACTTTGGTATCCTAAGACCCATAGCCCTCTAGGCCTCTATCACCAGATTGTATATAGGCTTTTTATGGCTTATTTGCATGATACTGGCCAAGTGAACTATCGGTTTTAAAACCCTTGATTTCTTTTCTTCCTTAACTTTTGTACCCATTCAGCTGTACCTGCAGAGGGGTCAATGACACCTATATAGATTTCACTATAGCTGACGATCGCAAAATCTGTCTTGGATTTGGATATTTGTGACCGCATAATGCTATTAGAGAATACACATAGAATCTGGTAGTGCAGCAGTAGCACAGCAAGCACTTACTAGTATATAGGCCTGTTATGTCACGGCACATAGGTGAGTGAACTCATAATGGTTTAGAGGGGATCCATCGTCAGTAATGTTAAAATCAGCTCCTGCTATCCTAACACGCAACACCAACTGGTTCAAAACTGTTTGGAGCAATGCTACTGAGCTGAAATAGATTTAGTTTGGGAAAGAATACTTGCAAAAGTTCTGGTTTACCATACTGCCATCCTAACTGAGCATGGGACTTGATGAAGGCAACGACACTTTGAACATCACTCAGTTCCAGTGACTTGGCAGTCTTCTGTAAACCTCAAGCATGCAGTGACCACACCATTGGCCACATGTATAATATTTGATGATACATTTCAGCCTTCCTGTGCAGATACTGAAAATAAAACAAAATTTCAAAATGGTAATTATTGAAGATTTAAAGCACATGTATGATTCATATGAGAAGATTTTTTCATTCATTAGGTACTCAGCTGTTATTTGGAAAAACTAAATACATTATATTGAACCTGACCTGTCATCTAAACAATTTAGAAAATAATATTGACACTGCACTTGCCGAAAAATGCAAAGGTGTGCTGGCAGACCTGCTTATTGCCTAGTCTGTAGTATGTCTTAGTAGGCTCGAGGTCCTTCTTCCCTTTATCACACTTCTTCCCTGTAGAAATTGTCAGTTGATGCGACCAGCGACCCCAGTAACAGCATGTGCAGCTCAGTTGTTAAGTTGACATGAAAAAACATTATTTTCACAATTCATGCCATTATAATAAATGGAGATCTCTAGACCCAAAGTGCATTTAAAATAATTATCAATTGAATAAACTGAATCAAAATAATTATTTGAATTTTAAAATTAAAGTTCAATGATTTGAAATATATTGAAAATCAAGTAACAAGGTAAATTTTTATACAGTTATTGTAGAAAAGCTTACCTCTGTTGAGCTGGGCAACTTCCTCATGTCTCTCTCTGAACTCATCAGATGTAAACATGGTACTACAGGGTTTATTGTCATCCCCATGCTGACAGCAACACCTGAAAATTATAGTAAAATGATATCTAGTCTATAAAGTCACAGTCAAATCCTATATCAGACAGGCACTAGATAACTATTTGTGAAAGAAAATGCTAAACACAAACGCACATGTTGTTTGATATTTTATCTAGGTCACGGTTGCGTCCACTCACCTGAAGTTGTCACTCAATGCCTTCTCTTAATCACACCACTCCTGCACTGGATTACTTATAACTAGAGCTATGTCTTCCACAATAGATGATTTCTCAACATCCTCCCCATTATTTTCCTCAGTCTCGGAGTCACTATCAGAGTCAGAATCCTCTGAATTGTCAAACTCGTCAGGGAATAAAAAAATAATCATTGACATCCTGACGCCATTGTTCCTGGTCGGCCACAGCTGATGATAAGTTTGCCCTATTTATGTCATTTAGAGCATTTGCTACCTTGTCCAGCTCCGCCATACTTTGTTCTCCAATCTGTAAGGATCCAAAGTACTCTGTTTAGGATAATACTGACATTTGATAACACAAGCTCGGCCAATCACAGTGCTGCATTCGCATCACATGGGCTCTTGACAACAAATGTTTGGGTCGTGTCAGTCCAAGAGGAACTTGAAAAATAGCCTGTCATGGCTGAATGTCAGCTTAAATTCATAACAGACTCTGCTATTGGGTAAACAAATTTGTGCCACACAAAAGCGTACCAAACATGGGCATGGGGCTCCAGGTGGGGGGCTACTGTCAGAGCATCAAAATAGAGTAAAAATGCATCGCCGACGCGTCCTACCCGGCCTTTGTTCATGACGAAATGTTAATGTAGGGTGTCTGAAATTGTGAAATTAGCACTTTTAGGAATTTAATTTGGATATGAAAGTCCGGGGTTAGGTTGCCAACACTATAAACTAAAGGAATCTGCTGAAAACAAAATTTCGTTATCAAATTCATTTCCCCCTTCAGACCCCATTTCTGTGGTTCGCGCTGGTGCGACTTAAGGTTCACTCTGCTATATTGAGTCACATATTTATCACCTAATTATTAGATTATTGGTTATAGTAATTACATCCAGAATGGTTGACTCCGATTACCTTGAAAGTGTTACTTCTTTACAGACCTTATAGCTATATAGTTACACCCTATTATCACCGATAATACTACAGGTCAGGTGGATGATCAGAGTCTCAAATTGCCTTTTTCTTACCAAGCACATACACAGGTACCTCTTGTTCAGCTGTGGCAGTCTGATAGAATATTCATAATCCAACCAGACTGGTGTGCAGTGCTATGAATAGTTAACACTTCAAATGGCTGACCTACTCATCAGTTGACTAAATGAGGTGGTTTATATGTTAACGGTATGTCTTGTTGGGTGATCGGTGATAGTCACCTGTGAAGATAATTGTTTGTCCCTGTGAAGATAACTGTTTCACATATATGGTTAAGGAATGCATACAGCATGTTTTTACATACCAGATGTAATCACACATTTCTTCAGCAGAGAGGCAGAACATCAGATTGCTGCCCTATTTATAGGGAACAGCATTTGTACTGACAATAATTAATTATACGGGGGAAATGTATTTCAGAATCCATTCCTTGCTACTAGTCCAGTCTTTGGCAGAAGGTTATATTGTGGACATACAATTCCATTTCCCGTTTGCTGCTCTGCAATTTGCACACCACCATTATTGCATTTCCTCCTTTTTATTTGGGAATGGGGTGGACCGAATTTACTACTATTGATATGTTCTCCACTATTGAATTAACCCAGGTAATTTCTCCAGTCAGACCTAACCATTGAGTCGATTCAAACCGAATTCAAGCCTATTTAGAAAGTGGTCATGGTCTGGAAGCTCCCCCTGGAGGCTGGCAAGGCTACTGGAGGAGTCACATACCATTCCCATCACACCTTCTGAGGGAAATCTCTCCAGAATCAAACCAAGAGGATGGAGGCCCTGAATGTTGCTAGATATTCTAGCACACTGGTGTGGAGTATACTAGACTCTACTCTTATTTTATTCCATGTACAAACTTATGATCTATGTACTGGCATGTCAATCTACATAATTGTGGATCAACACGGTAAAAGGTATACCCACGCACCCCCTCTACCTTTTACCGTGTTGATCCACAATTATTTTGTAAATTTAAAGCTTGTTTCCCCCCGTTGTTTTACCTGGAGCCTTCAAACTCTCCCTAGCATATAATTGCATAATAGAGTAGCACTATGATAATGATAAACATGTAGCTGCTCATGTTTATATAAAAATGACAGATGATACTGCTGCCCAGACTTCAGGATTATTCCCTCTTCTTCAGGTGCTGCCCCTTGCTCCCTCATTCACTCTCTCATATCATACTAGGTTCTCCAATACAAATTCTGAAGCCCCTACCTCTCTGTTTCAAGTTCAAGCATTCCATGTATTCCACCCCACTGTGGCCTCCTTATCGGGTCACTCAGTTTACACTGATCCACATTGCATCTAATCTACTTGTAGATTCAAAAAATACCTAACATTTTGTAATTTGGGATATGGGACAGTCCACTTTACTGTTTCCTCATGAACTCAGCACATTAAAGACTGTCTTTCGGATAAAAAGCCTTTCCTCAAAGAGAAAGGTATGAAAGGTCAGTGATTTATTAGGGTCAATCTCACCAATGTACACAATAACAGTATTTGCTGAATATGTAGGATTTATCCTAGTTGCACATCTAGAACCTCAATTGAAACAAAACCTTTTTGATAACACCCCAAAGGAAACCTGCCTCAGGTTACTTCTATAGTTCGACCATGTACCCTTGGCTTAGAGATCTATAAGGGTACCGTTTTCTGATTTCTGATTGAACAGTTATCATTGACTTTGTGATAGTTCAGTCAACTGGGCACCAAAAGTGTCTGTACCCTGCAGATTTGTCTAGACTTTACTCATTCTTTTCACTGATATGCCTACAACATCATACTAACTATCAATCAAAATCCATCGAGGGGCAGAGGGTAAAATTGAAGGTCAAAGGTTGAGAATTGTTATAAATTTTGAAGTGATTGGGTCACATACATTTTTGAATAAATCCATAGATTCTGTAACCAGTGCTTTGCTATGTGAGATAATGATTCCTTTATATACCAGGCGGGAGACGAGGCTGTGAAGAAACCCCAGACTTGGAACATATCCTGCACTCAAGAATATCAACATGAACATATCTATAGACAGCATTGGAAGTATACTCAGGGCCATTTCTGAACCTACCCCTATCCCCTGATCATTGGAGCATGACCACCCCAAGTGGTCATGCTCTATTATCTGGATTGAGAGGAAATATCTATACTAAACACATCTAAAGGAGTTTCTTATGGAACAGTAACTTTAGTTTAGAGGTGACAGGTTCTGCCATACCTGTGGAGAAAAATAACCAAATAATCTTTAAATGGCATTGTATGTTAAATGGATCGTGATATGGATATTCCAAGCACAAAATGAAAGCTTCTCTTTGAAATGAAGGTTTTGCTTTTGCTTTTGTCCATTTGTTTTGATAAGTACAGGAGGGATACAGAAGATGTGATGTAGTGAATGCTCCATCATACTAGTAAATCTTGATGCATCTTAGAAGTAACATGTAATTTGGATAGCGAAATTGCTTACCACACCCAATATGTATATGGCATGCAGTATTGCATTATCCCAGGTAATTTCCCCAGTTGGACCCAGCTAATAAGTCGTTTCAAACCAAATTCAAACCTATTTAGAAAGTGGTCATGGGCTGGGGGCTCCCTCCCCCTTGAGACTTGGGAGCTGATAAAAAGGTCACATACAATCCCCCTGACACCTTCAGAAGGAAATCCCTCCAGAATCAAACCAGAAGGATGAAGGTCTTGATGCTTAAAAGAAGAAAACAAAGTCCTTCCTTGTGACAAAAAGAAGAGGTGGTCTGTCTTAATCTCTATATCTGCTACTGTGTATGGTAAAACAGATCAACTTTAGTACTATTAACACATGTATCATGGGACTGCCCTATTCATGATCTTTATAATTGAAAACTTTATATTTCAATGGAGCCTTAGGACTATCTCTAGCACTATAGATCTGCTACTTCCTGTAGACTTGTGCAGATAGAGTGTATTTCTTTTCATCAGCAAAATAACAACCCTACCTTTAGATATGGCTGTACCACCATTTTTGTTCCCTCTCATTCATTGACAATTATTTTCAATCTAGACACGGAGATCTCCACCTTCATCCTTTCCATGTATTTCAGCCCACATTGGCCCCCTTATCTTGTCACTCACTTTGCACCAATCCACAGTGTCCTTACTTTACTAGTAGATTAAACTTAAATTGTGTTAGGTATCTGAGTCAACAAAAATCAGGAGCTAGTGAAGTTTGAGTGAGGGCTGCTTACAAGTTGAGTGGATAGAAGAGAGGGTTAGGTTTGAAGATAGTTTTGTTAATACATTATTGAACGCTACTGCAGGTCTTCTTGAACATTTGGAGGGAGGATATTGTTTTTCAATTGTTTGCACCTGCTACCATGATAGGATTACTTTATGAAAAAAGGTTAGCTCAGAGTATGCACTATTTATACTATTGATGTATTTAGGCCAACACAAATATTTTGATCAATGAACAACATATGTTAATACATTTGAATCAATAACATAAACATGAAAGCATTATTGAGTGCTTGTGAACAGGTCTGAGCCACTACCTTAAATACACTCCGACGTGAAATCACACCCCATTGCTGTTTTACATACTGTTTTCCTTAGGTAGTGATGTGTATTTCCACACCAGTGCAAGAAATGCTGTCAGTACACCATCCCCAAATCACACCCTTGTGTGACGTGTGATTTGGTGCCATACTAGTTTCCCACACCGATGCGTGATTTCAGCTTTGCTGGAACCTGGTGAATGACATGCAGCATCAAGTGCAATTGAGAAAATTGTTGTTGTCTGCTAATGCATGCTATGCATTTATGTCTCATAAAACTTCAACTGAAACATATTCTCAGTCCATCTCTGGAGTAAGACATATCTGTACACATGATGAGCTCCAGGCAGTGCTGGATGCTACCCATGGCTGGTCTACACAGGGTCTGGAGAACTAAAGGACAGATATTATTGGACAGTCATTATTTGTCTCGTGTAGGAGGGCAAAACTGTGCTGGACCTTTGCGTTTGTTTGCAAAGATGCCAGTGGTATAACCATTGCAATAATGGCCTCTACATCTTAGAAAAAGCTGGAAGAAAATCAATATAATAGTTACAATTATCACATGACCTAAGGGCATTGTCAAAAAGATTAAACATAGACAAACTATAGCAGGGGTTTAGAAGCCTTAGGATACAAATGCACACATGCATAGTACAGACCATGTAGGACCTGTGCATTCAGTTGCAGGTATAAATATTTATAAGCAGGCATAAAATTGTGTTTGATAGTGTTCCAGAAAAACCTTCTGTCTGGGTACCTTTATAGACATACGATGCTCTGATTGACCATAGTGAATTAGCATTGACTTGTTGAGGGGCTCTTTGGTCTGGAGCAGCTCATGGATAGGTTATACATCATCCGCTACTCAGCTCCTTACTGCTATGGGACAGGGTCTAGATCTTGACCCTTGTTCAACAGGCTCAGGATGTCATCTCAAAAGTTCCTGCTATTACATACAGCACTACAACTGCAAAACCCAGTGCAATTCCATGACAACTTTGCTATTACTTGAAGGAAGTAGGCACGGTATGTATCGGATTTTATGTGACGTGGAATAAAATTGTATCAACTAAAGTGTTTGGTAAACAACAGAAAGCTGGAGCCAAGACCTTTCAAAAAATGTCATGTAAATTCTTCAATGGAAGATACTCAAGCCAATGCCCATGTGATTAGCAATGTTATATTAATCCACTTTCATGAGGACTGTTTATGATGATGATCTGAACAATAATAAAAAAGAGATTGTAGAAGGTCTCGACCAGACTATTCGTATCTGGCTTTTTACTCTGAGAAGACAAATTGTAGAACATAGAATTTGATTTCACACCTTAGTAAATGCAACATGTTACTCGTAACCCCTTTAAGCTAACCACCGTGGTGTACTCCATCCATCAACACATGGATTAACACTGGTTTTATCTGAATAAGCCTCTGCTTCGTCCACTCTGTACATTTAGTGCATGGCTACATGGCTGTTGGCAGCCTCATGCTTTCTGCTCTTTTATGAGCATTATGACTTGTTCTATTCTGTTATATCTTCAAGGAAAGGGAAGGGGAAGGGGGTCACCTGCTTTGTCACATTGGGTGCACAGATGAGTGGGCACTTCAAATGAAGTGGATGTAGGAGGGGAGATATGGTAAGGTTGGTTGCAGTGGGCGCAAGGAATATTGTAAAGAAGCACTGTGTAATTACCTGAAAGATTGTTGGGTAGAGGTAATCTAGGAGGCCTCTCTTTCTTCTAGGGAAAAGGGAATATGAGAGGCCTAAATATGAAGGGTTTAGTTCCAAAACACAATAAATCCATAGTAGATTTTCAGCATATATACACATTTTTGTAGTGCCCTCCCGAAGTACATTTAAGTGTTTTCAAGATAAAATCCGGGAAATCTAGGAAATAGTTTCTGTATTACATTCAGATATTTCTAATCTGTAGTTGGTCAATTGCACTGAGTTGGGGTCACACAGGGCTCACTAAGCGGTAAAAATTAAAATGATTGGATTGTTTTGAAATTGTGTGTCCAGAATACTGGTGAACTGAGGCACCTACCCTGAAAATTGGGAATGCTAATATCAAAAATTGCCAATTATAGAGCCAATTCCATTATTTAGCATTAGTTCCTATGGGATTCTGGTCCAAATAGGCTCATTTGTGGGGAGTTAAATTTTCCACCATCAAGTGAATGATATCATTTTTGCATGATGCTGGGTATTGTCCTTTAATAATAGTAATCTGTCATAACAACAAAACTTCTCAATTCATAATATTTCAGGCATAATACATATTGTGGCACGTATGGTCCTATGTGGCACGTACGGTTCCTGGCATGAAAAAACTGCCATAGACTGCCATTGAGTTGTACGTATGGTTCCTCTAAACCTACAACAAATCACATTGCAATTTCAAATATGGCAATACTGAGGTATAATGTTTATGAATCTAAAATTCTTACCTAATGACTGATAGTTGACACCTAAGGCTTTCTAATTATATTTTTGCATTTGATAAATATGATTTATTTCTCCCCACTATCATGTATTAAAGAATGAGGCATGTATGGTTTCACTTTACCTGCACCACAAGGTTTTTAGCAATAACTCCAGGCAGATAAGGGGAATAGTTCTTGAATTGATTATATATAATGCTAAATATTGGGGGCTAGTGGAAATATAAAAAAAATATACATTTCCAATGCATTTTCTCTTTACCTTGTCCCATACCAGTTGGAGCACTATGAAAAAACGTTTGAAAAGCTTATATTTTGTAGTCTGCTGCTTTAAATATTAATGACACACAGGCAAAACCATAGTTTCCAAGCAAGATCCTGACCTTACCCACCTAAGGGAAATGGAAAATATCCAAAACGTTCAATATGTAGACACATTTACCCCCTTCCCATGGTGAAAAATGGGTTTGTCCCCAGCTCAATGCAATTGACCATTTACCTCTTTTTTTTCGAAATGGCGTTCATATCCTTTCTCATCACATCATGTGATTTATAATATACACTGTGCAATCAGATGTGTAAATTTCTGCTTGATATCGGCTCTAATCTTGTCTATTCTCATTTACTGCTGACAAGGGGAATTGATATTAGATATCCCTTTTTTTTTTATCCCATCTCAACTTTACCCAACATCCTTTTGCTATTCAGTTGCATGCTCTGTCACCCTGTAGACCTTTGCCCCATTCTGTTATTACAGTGCAAGTGGATGTGGTGATGTGATTGTTGTACAGCTTCCACAGCCATAGATGCCTTCATGAATAGTAATAATGCTATACATAACTAACATGAGGCCATGTGAATGGTCAAGACCTATGTTGATTGTAATCTGCACTAGAGGGCATTTCTCGAAAGTGCTATTTAGTATTACGTCCTCTAGTAGTATGGATGCTTACAGCTTGCTTCTCACCATACCAAAGTGATCAAACATCACAACTTCCTTCTCATGGATCAGAAGTGCTGATTAGGTAATGATTGGGTTGGAGAAAACTGGCATGGGTCAAACGTTGCTGGAGACTTTTGCCCTACCAGGCAGTACTATGCATAGCTATGAATACTGAACACTTTGGTATGACCGATAACCTCTTCATCGGTTGGTCAAATGAGATACTTTACATGCTAACTGCTTTTTTGTAACCTACTGAATGAAAGTGACCTTGATAGATAATAATCCTATCGCTTTGCATGGTTAAGAAATTGCAGCATGTTTATAAATGAAAAGGAACTGCTTCATTGGCGGGATAGGAATTGGCTTTTACAACGTCAACATTTTCCATCAGCGCCCTTTAATGTCACCAGAAAGCACTTGGCCATATCTATCATTCAGAGTAGTGGCAGAGAGAGAGAAAACAAGGACCTGAATTTAAATCCTTCCATGAGTAAGAAGGACCCGCTACCATGGCTACAGATGAAAGTTTCACCATTTCATTAAGCAACAAAGATACCCAATAACATGTACCAATGTGCTTCTGAAATTGAGAACTCTAACATTATAAAATTTAATTGATATTGGAAAGACACAAGGAGTTTCAACTAGATTGAAATAGGTTATGCAATTAATTATATTAGCAGAAAATATGTAATAACGGTTTTAAGCTAGCAGTACTCATGATAATCGCCTTAGCCTCGTTTCTGATTTTGAATTAGAATCTAGCAGGAATCACTAAAACAACTATAAGTGTATCCCCCTATATTTCACATCTGGGCATGTATAGAATCCTGGTGTCTATATAATGACCACCCACCTGGAATCTACAGATAGATAAAGCATATAAATAGGGAAACCAGTAAATGCAGTCAATCCCTGCAGACAAGGATTCCCTTATCAGGCTACAGCAGCAGGATGTGACTGATAGCCTAAGATATGGCATACGATGTAGGGATTCTATTTGAATTAGTAGATGATAGTGGTGTATGCAGAACTGTATCTATAATGATCCTCTGGCAAATTAAGTATAGAATCGTTCTAACACAGTCCTGCAAGCAGAAAATGGTGGACCAGGATGCAGGAAACGATTTCATGCCATGGTTATGATGTCACCATGATGTCCTTAGTTCTCAATCAGATGTATGTGATAGTGAACGGAGTGATTTCCCCCATTTTTCATAGTTTTACATGATCTGATAGTTTAATCATAATGTTGACATGAAAATTTCTCTTTTTTTCACTACAAGGCTGACACTTTCCATACTTTGCGACCAGCAGGATATTCCTACAGAGAACAGAAAACAAATAAGTGCTAAAACCTGTTCGATAACCTTCCGGGCACAAGTCTACCCTTGGCTTAGAGATCTATGATGGTTCCACATACCGATTGACTGGAGTCAGCATTGACTGGAGAAGCTCATGGAGGGGTTATCCCTCATCCACAACCCAGCTGCTCAGAGTCATGTGCTCGTCACCATCAGGAGGATTATTGGGCCCCTGGAGTGCACCGACATTTTGCTGATAGGCACCACTTGCCAAAATACATCCAGTTCAGCTCTCTTCTTACCACACAATGACATTGTGTAGATGGTATGAAAGCCTTAGATGCCTAATTGATTGGGGTTCTATTGCATGTACTACACCGCTATGTGCTGACTATTTACAATTCGGGCTCAGAGTGTGTGTGGTCATAAAACATATAAATCAGCCTTGTACTTTATTGTTAAATGGAACACATCATCATGGACACAATTGAAAATTGATCATTTTGAAAAGCCACTCTTGTAATTCAAAGGTTGGAATTATACTGCTAACAGCCACGACCTCATATTATCTATGGTACCCTCCCTTAAAATATTGGCAATTCTATATATATTCTTCATCGATACATTATGTTATTTCAAGTCAGGGTATAAGTGGACATATAATGTATTCATCAATCACCTTACTTCATTGTATGCACAATTTATCATATCTACTCAACACAATGCCTCATTTACAGGAGGGTGTCCACTATCTGGTGCTGTCCGCTATTAGGACCTGTTACACTACCCATACTCTTTTGGTTGCTCCGCCCACAATGAGGACGCCAGTAAGGATGCCTAAAGTACCTCAAAACAGATATGTTTGCATACAAATACTACAATGGCATCCTACAAAAAATAGGTCTTGTATACAATGCAAATGCTTACATGCTTAAGGCTTTTAAAAGTTGCTTCTTAGTTGTTATTGTTGCTTTTTAGTAGTATATAGGGGTAAACTCAGCGCATAGCTACAGCTACTGAAATCCATTTGACCTACTTACGAACCAGAAGTGACCTTTTGACCTCGACCTCTCAAACAATCAGAAGCCAGTATTTCACCGGAAGCCACGCCCATGACCATATATGGGCATGTGACCTTGTTTCTCAAGCTCTGATTGGCTGAGAGGTGGTTGTCATGACAACCGTCTTGTAATCACCTGACACCTAGTGGATATTATTGCTTATACCTGGGTTTTAGTTGAACCCTCTTGCGGTTAAAAAAAAAGCTAGCGCTACCCTTACACCTGACATCTAGTAGATGTTATTGGAACTGCTTATAGTCGGGTTTTAGTGGAGCCCCCCTCGTAGTAAAAAAAATACTAGTGACGTCTTTACACCCGACACCTAGGGGGTATTATGGGAACAACTTATAGCTATTGTATTGTACACCATGTAAAATACTACTTTCCTTTTTGCCATCAAGAAATGAAAGGTGTAATTAACACAACACAACATAGTTTTTTTTCACTTGTATCTTATTTTGATACATACGCGACAGAAAGAGGTGTTAGCTCTTGTTGACCCATGGTGAATGAAAGCTTAAACCTCAAAAGTAGTGATGTCTTTTAAGTTAGCTGAAACCTCTGTTAAACTTTCTACATAAAGAGCTATGTCGGCACGACCCATGTTGTTTAACGCCACAACTAAACTTCTTGTGTTTCCTCACCTTAAGAACTTCAAGGACAGGGTTTTGTACACTTCAGTCAGAGTGAACTGGTGTAGAGCAGAGGTTAAGCTGAGAAAAAAAACTTAACTTTAATGCCACTCCCAGTTCTTTCCAATCTCGCGCCAACTTTTGTGTAAGGTTAACAAAGTTTCTACTTTCCATTCCTCTGCAGGTATTTCACTATGATCCACGATATTGTGATATGCCATAAACTGTCTGCAGTATTCCTCCAAATCGTTACATCCTATCTCACTTAGTGCATCTCTTAATTCTGTTAGCAAGTTAGCATTTCTCTGGTTATTGAAGCAATGCTAGTTTCACTTTTCATGTACTCCATGAGACACATTCTCAGTCCTAAATAAAAGCCTAGCGGAGTGTACTCTGCCACAGGCAGTCTGTTGCTTACTTCCAATTACAAATTATCCGGAAGGTAATTCTCCATGATAGTAGGTACGTTATGATGAGGCGGGAAACATTATGAGCATGTTCTATAGGGTAGGCACGGTGGCAGTGGTAGGTGAGTTAGGAGGTGTAGCAACTTAGTGAGTGGTGAGCCACCTGTGTGTGTAAACAGCGTTAGCGCGTCTGCTTTTCACTAGGTGCCACCACTTTGCGCTTTTTTAGAAACATTAACCCCTTAAGCACATAGTATTATGTTTAGGTTGGAAAAAAGCGGTTTATAGGCCCTATTTTATTTGAAAATGAAAAATCACAGCTTGTAGCAATAGAATAAATTGGACAAGATACAACAGATGGTGTAGTTTGTTCGCTTTCTATTTTTTTCTATTGGGTTCTACATAACCAGTGGGTATATAACTACGCTTTGTCCTAATAGCTATTGAGGAGGTCCGTACCCCAACTGTTATGGTCCGAGCACAAGACTCATTGTCACATACAAGCATGTTGCCACAGTCGGTTCGATTGTGGGATCAGCAGAAAGTGTCTGTCTGGAGTGTAGTTCTCCTAAATCACTAAAAGCACTAAAAATAAACTCACTAAAGTACTAAAATCACTTCTCCAATTCTGTCTGTCTGTCTGTCTCTCTCTCTCTCTCTCTCTCTCTCTCTCTCTCTCTCTCTCTCTCTCTCTCTCTCTGTGCACATGTGCGCTTGGTGATCAAACTGGCACTCCTCCTGTGTCATGCTCAGTGTCCTGCCTTCATCCTGCATTCATCCTGCGCTGGAGTCAAACAAAATGGGTGACATAATATTATGAATCTATGATTCAATTTCACACTTTAGGATTATCATTAGTTATCAGTGGCCCCAGGCACTATAGCGTTCCCCATGACATTTCAGCATTGAGGAAAACATTAATATTCAATACCTTTTAGCTTAACTGGCATATCTCTGCTATACACATTATATATAATTGAATTGCTTTTGGATCCGTGTTCTTAGTTTTGAGGTTGCAAATTCTGCCAACAGGTTTTAAATGTTACAATATATAGGATCTCGCAAACACACAATTAACACACTGTAACAAAGGTTTAATAGTTTATGGTGGTGTCTTTTTGAAAGTTTAGATGTCTGATTGAATAAGAAAATTTGTAGCATGTTGACTCAAATGAAAGGACGAAGTTATGAATTCTCACTAAGGACTGCCGAATTATAATGCACCTTAGATCTAGGATAGGTAAGAGGAGCAGAGGCAGTAGCTTCCTTCAAATGGCTTTCCATAACTAATGAATATGGCCCAGAAGCCGGAAGAGCTGGTAGTCCAATTTGGATGCATTTAAGCCTGCATTTAAAGTGCCCCAGTGGTGATGTCGAGGTCCTTTGAATTAGGCATTTGGTCCAAACATTGCCATAGCTCTAGGAAACCAAATGGGCATATGGTAAAATGTATAGCTTTTTATGGAGAACGATATACATGGTATCCAACTTACCTAACTTTCTCAGATATATCATCCAACATTGATCAGTAGATTATATTTGATATCTGTTTATTTTGTGTCATATACATGCCAGCAATTATGAGAGGAAATAGTCAAACCACTTACATATCAATACCCCGGCCTATAGTGAAGTCGAAATCACTTTGCCTATGATATCAAATTAGTTTTATTGTGCATTTGCTTAATTGGCGATTCGTTTTCCCCTGTTGCTAATCTTCAGAAAACATAGGCGTGTTTACTGCAACTTGAGTACACTGACGCCAGGTATGCTTTAAATTTCATAATCCTCAAGAGAGACTTTCATTTGTGTTAGCTTCAGCCCCCCCCCCCCGCACAACATCCAAATCTTTCCCAAAATGACTAAAAATCAATTCATACCCATGGTCGTATTCATTACCCTGGTCATTTACCTGCCGTTAGGACCATGCACAGATGACATAAATCGGCTAAAATACATGCAAACTTTGCCATTTCAGGTATGCCCAGAGTCTAGTGTTAATATATTGCCCAAACAATGCAGTCTATAGATGGCTTTGAGTGCCTCTAAGACAATGCTTTCCCTGACATATTAGGAGCTTTATGCGATCTTCCTGACCAGACTGAACATATTGAACTGGCTCTAATACCTGGGTATTAGAGCCAGTAGGTGCATAAAGTAATCAATAGAGCTTTAGATGTGTAACAGGGCCAACATAGCTGTAGAATTCACACCTTGGTCCCATGTGTAATTCTGGACAGGGTCAGAGTAAAGATGCAAGACCTCTAGTGGGAGTTGATTATTGCTTGATGATCCACTTTTATATGTTCACACTTAACTGTTATGCTATGCATAGCCTAAGGTAGAACCTTTCACTGTGAGCAAAATACAGCAACTGCTATCCCAGCACAATAGGCTATCAATATCATATAGCTCTACACTATAGATCAAAGCAATAGCATAAATGTCCTTGCAGTAGGGTAACGTCACTAAAATTTTCAAGAACTTGTCTAAAATAGCGCTAAATGGAGACATCTTACATTGTCAAAGTCACAGAACACAATAATCAAATATTCCAAAGGTACAAATCATAATAATAGTATTATAATCAATCTTTAAGGCCAAATCTAATTTGCCTTAAAAACCTCCATGGATGTTTGGAAAAGGGTAACTCTAAGATTCACCCTATCTTACTGCACTTGTCTATAGTAAACAGGAGATGATGCAGCCCATGTTGCAGGTGGGGACCTTTTAATGTGGTCTACAAGCTGCTATCATCACAGACGGCCACTGTATGCCTGTCAGGTGGAATACTTAAGAACCCAGCACCGTTGATTCCCCAGCACTTCCTCACCTCACCGGCCCTCGATCCGGTGAAGGACCTTCTAACACTATATGGATAGCATGTTGCCTCAATAATATTTTTTCTTTCTCTTTTTAGTTTCACGATGCATGTAAAAAGCTCTAGTGAGTGACTCACTGGCACCGTATTGATGCATAAAGTTGCCATTAGGATTTGGACCGCTAGTGGTAAAATGATACATGGATGCAGAATTGGTTAGAAAGATTCATGCATCTGGCTGTAAAAAGGAGAATACTGCATTAGAGTCATTGAATGGTTATTGCACCCATTGATTTGATCTTTAGGGCAAATTAGAAGGAAAAGCCACTACTAAAGATCAGAGAGGGAGTGCATGTTGGTACCCCGAGATCTGCAGACTGAAAGAGTACACAGAATAAAAGCAGATTTAGATGTTGAGCAAAGCAATGAAACCTTGGTTGGGGGACTTGAAGGGCGAAAGATGGGAGAGAATTTGCACAGGCTTGGGGTCATAATGTGAGCTACCTAATTCCCGTTTTCATTCAACCATTGCATGGCTTTCAGAATTCTATAGATAGACCAAAGCTAATCTCTCAAAGCAGTTGCTTCTGAATATTGAACCTCTCACACTTACTATATTTCCACAACATTTACATATAATTGTGTAGTCTAAGCCTTTCTCTCCCCCTGTCCAAAATAGAGGTCTGTAGTTCATTCATTAACATACTACAACTTCACACACTAAATATAACCAAAGAAAACTAAGAGTGATATTTATACTTGCAGTCGTAGTGCTGTGTATGATTGTAGTGTCTTAAGAAATGATCTGCAGACCATAATCATTGATGATTGTAAAACATAATTTTTTATAGAGTGAAGCAGATATGTGATTGTAAAGATTGTGTGATTCATTCTTTGGAGGTGAAAGTGGTCATAATTTATAAACAGATTTTCATCAATGGTGATGCAGGGCTTGTTTCAATTATATCCCTGACAAGAACATCGGCCTCTTATCATCAATAAACTCTGCCAATGTGGCAATCATAGTGACCGATATCTACATTTTGTGCTTGCTCCACAATGACTACTCAACCTAATCCTATGTATGTGCATGATTACACAGGCACAAATCTTAGCGAGGAATCTTTGATGACAGCATGAGCCTGAAATGAGATGACCAAAATTGGACCAGTGAATATTCAGATTGTCAGCTAAATGAAATGGTATAAGCCCCAAGGAGAGGAAAAAGCATAATAGCAAAGCCTTTTAGAGACCCTCCACCCCTCACTTATAAGTGAGGGGTGGAGGGTCCCTATAAATAGGTTTGATATACTGATATGTGGAGTAGGGAGCATCAGCACAATACAGAGGAGATGGACATAGAAGTGGCAACACTAATGAACAGCCAAAGGTTGGCCCAAGATGTGCACACAGCAGGGCGATATTTAGGGTAATTCCCCTACAGCACTGTATGGGCACTCATGCCCAAAACAAGACATGGTGAGATCGGCTGACGTGATGACGGGTTAAAGCTTTCATGTCAAAATAAAAGTCTATGCCAGGCAATGATTAGCAGTATTATTTATGCATCAGGAGGTTGTCTGCCGATTTAGCCCCCAGGCACAATCAAACCAGAAGTTGGCCACAGCCTCTTTTTGATCCTTTTGAGGATGAGTAGAGGAGCACACTGTGCATGCTTACAGATGTTTCTGCTTGGGCATAATGAGGATGGGTTTAGAGGAAGTGGCAGTTTTGAGGTTGGAATGTATAGGACATACGGAGGGGGTGTCACTTACTATATTTTTATGCCATTAAATGGTGTGCAGACATGGTGTCTTGATGATTTTGTTTGGAACTGTTGAAATGGAGGTTTGGAGTTTTCACTTTGGCACTCTAAAATTCTAAGGCTTTCACCATCTGTAAATATGCATAAAGGCTATGGTTTGTTTTCATTTGGATCTTTATCATTATGGAAATGCAAAGAATGCAATCAAAATCCCTGGCAATTTATTTTGAATAATTTTGTGTGGTTATCAACATTAACTCCTGATGGATTGATGCAAGTGTGGGCCATAGCCTTAAAAAGCATTACTTTGCTTTAGTACAAGGAATACCTCTAGAAAGGTTCTTAGGTGTAGCCTACTACTACTGGTACTGACATGTATTCAGGACTGCACATTGCCAGCTTTCGCTGAGAAGTGAGGAGCTTTGTTTTTTTATTTCAAACATTGATTTACTTTTTTATCTAGACTCTCGTCAGTGGTTAAGTGCACTTCCCCATTTGGCTAGTCTGCAGATGGAGCAAATAGTCTGAATAAAACCAAGTTTGTCCTTGAAAGGACATCGAAACTAACTTGATTAAACATCCCACAAGGAATAGATAAATAGAAATCTATTAAATATCAGTTTAGTTTGTTCATCTGTAAAGCCTGAGATCATGTAGGGCATTGATGGAGATATCTTCAATAACTTTAATTCGCATAATGTTAAAATTGTATTTAGAACACAGAAATACAGAATTGAATTTTGTATGATGGCACGCCATAAGGGTTGCAATAGTTTATCAACACTAAGAACAGCAGAATACATGCAATCTATAACCCCTTACATTCCATAACTTAGGCACACATTCATATTGCTGAGTGTTCAATATCTATATATCTATTTCATAATATCATTTTCATGTTCCTGCTTCCTTTAGAAGTGAACAATCATTTTTAAGAACATTCAAAGGCCAAGACTAAAAGACCAAAAATGTTCAATATGGTATGTTCAATTTGGTTCAAAATAATTCTATGCCATTTCTTATCTAAATAGGATTATGGCGACTTAAGTCTGAGACAACAGACACAGATCAGAGGCTGCAGATAAGAACTGCCTTTTGGGTGAGCTTGGCTATCTCTTGTCATTAATATATATCAGTGACCACCCTACTCCCCTGATAAGTAGGCCTTGGCCTTGGTGTCTGGTTGGATGTGGGGTCAGTCAGCCAATACTAATCAAGTGTATTGGTGAAGAACACTGATATCCTGGTTATATGCAATCTTGTCAGGAATCAATATAACCATTGGCCATAACAGGAATAGACAGGGGCCCTGGAGGTCATTTCTTAACACACTATGACTGCTGTACTTCAAATTGTAGTGGCAGACCTTAAAATAATGCCATTACAGTATCATGCATTAGTGGGTACTAATGCCTGCACCAGTACGACTGCTCTACCAAACCTTATGTAATTATTGCATAGGTGATGATCGTACAGAGCAGTCATAGTGCAGTGACTACGATCACCTGCACTATTCCTGGGGGTCTCAAGTCGTAGTGGTGGTATGTAGTCGTAGTACCTTAAGAAATGGCCTCCTGATGATGTTGTCTTGATTGTGATAGGGTGAGTAGATAGGAGGAAGCATAAGGCAAGATGAGATGGATACCAAGCAGGCAAGTTCTGCCCTTTACCAGAATTCTGTGCTGAGAAATAAATCATTTGTCTTAACTTAGAAATAAACCAATGGGACAGTTTTTTGCAATCATAATCTTAGGGCTATGTTACTAATGATAATGACATCAACCAATTATTCCTCATCATTTTCATAGGACATAGTATCCAGTCTCCCAACAGACCTGTCAAATAAATCTCATGTGCTCCCCCAGTATACTAGGGATCATGCACATGAGAGGGGGTTCTGACTAGCTGCATTGTTGTTAACACATATTATGGTTCCCCCTTGGCTCAGGCAATTATATGGAACCCTTGTTGGCATGACCTATCATGTTTCCCCAGTGAGGTCACATTGCTCCTAGGAGATACTTTGCAGATTGTTTCTAGAGACAGAATGTTTACAGTTGGCCAACACTACAATCTCTGGGGTGGTGATATTTGGCCATTTTGAATCTCCAAATGGTGTTTTTTTTTTCTGGTAAGCAGGGATAGATAAGGGAAGAGAAAGGTGAAAAAAGTTAAGATGGATGGATAGGATAGTAGCCAAGGTCTCTGAAATACAAGTGCCCATTGCATATACATTTATTCCATGTGACTTGGCCGCACCTATCCTATATGATATCAAGTTTTGAATTAACCAAAAAATGTGTCTAAAAGGTCAGCGTTGGTTTAAAGAGTTCTCTGTTTATCATTATAATTATAACTATGATCATATATGTACTGTGGCCGTCCTAAATATATATTTAACCTTCCCCCATAATATATGGACAGTACAGCCCAACATATGTACCTTATTCACACAAAAAGATCTGAACATACTGCAAAATCTATTTTTGACCCCTCTGGCCACCTATTTGACGATGATCCATGACTATTGGTCATATCAACTCAGGGTAGCATGGATGCAGTATTAGGCAGCTACTTGGCAATGCTAACTTTTATTCACAACAAGTGGGTAGAAAAGAATTTTGCTGCCATTAAAGGGTGAGTACTTATTTTCTTTCTCTTGTTCGGTTACACCCACAGACCAGCCTTGCTGTTCAAATACATAATTATTGGTGCCTATCGGTTGTCATCAACAGCTGAGCATATGATGGATTATTAACATGCTGAACTGCCATGTTTTATATTTGTTGTATCAAACAAAAGCCAGCTGCAGTTGTTTATGATATATATGGAATTGAATATCCCAGGTTGACCTAGAGTAAATAAATGCAATACTTGTAACTCATGGACATTTTTCTCCAAGTAGGTGTTTCTATCAGCAGACACTCTTTCTGAATCAAAAGTTGTGGAATATGATCAACAAGGAAACCTTTCTCTAAGAAAGGGAAGAACATCACGTGGAATATCAATAATTAACACCTGGGGCAGATCATATACACTTCACTCCAACAGCTGATATGACTTACTTTTTGAGGCTTTTCTCATTGAATTTGGTGCCAGCCTACAAAAACAGACACTCTTGAGTCCCATTTCAGGTCTCTGATATGTAAATAATGGAGCAATCATGAAGGAACAACAGGTCCACACAGAATTGGATGGGTTCTGAATTTTCACAGTCATGAAGGGGAATTATTCAAACAATTTGAAAATTGCAACAAATATCTAAGTTGGCAAGTTTGCGACATTTGCATCTGCATATAGGAGACCACGTTTAGATTTGCTGTCCTTACAAAGCTGTATACAACTTGCATTAGAAAATGTAAGCAGGCAAGCAAAAAGGATAATGAGGATGGGTGATGAGGAATGGTCCTTACAATGGCCGCCAATGGATATGGTGCATTAACATGCTATTAGTCCTTAAGGCCCATAGCCTTGTGATGGACAGTTATCTGGTACATACAGACTGCTGTGTAATTTTGGATTGAACTGTTGGATCTGATAGGAATGGGGCTATATTTAAGAGTTGTTTTCAGTTTGTACTGCCAGGGGACTGATTTATTGATTGGGTCTCTATGTTATTTCTTTCTTTATATCTGGCCCCAGTGCAATGTACTGATTTCTATTATGTAGGCAAGTCTCTTATGAATCCCTTGCCTATTTTACGAAGTTTGGCTTGGATATTTGACAGGGTATGCCTCACAAATCCCCAATCTCTGGTACCTGTCTTAATTAGAATGGGATGCCGATGCTGCTGGGCTTTGAAAACGAAATACTGTACTGTGAATAGTTATCAGCTTGCAGTGGAAGAAATCTGGTGTACTTGAAGGATGTTGCTTTGGAGTAATACTTCTTCAGGCTACACATGTGTTACGTGCCCGATGCACAATATGTACAATTAAGAGGTAAAAGGGAACACTTGTTTTACCCTTTGGGAAAAGGAGGGCCCAATGCTATTGCTAACAGCAGCCGCCATGGACCAAGAGTGCTTTTCGCCAATACAACAATGTTTGGATATCCACTACTCTCATGAACATCACTCCATTGATAGTCCAGGCTATTCTGATAGGTGTAGCAGTATCACTAACACAGTATGTAGTGATTGTGATAACATCACAGAAGGGGTGGTGGTGTATGTGTTAGTGTGTGTGTGTGGGGGGGGGGTGATACCAGGCTGTTTAAACAACCTCGAGTTTTAGGAGGTGTGCTGCTCTCTCCTAACACTGCTCACTACTAACTCTATAAGTGCATTCAACTCACTAACATAGCATTCTGTTCTAGGCGGATGTTCCACTAACTTTGCAAGGGATTTGATGTTAGGCCATATTGAGATCATTTGAGAATGGAGATATTATGTATAAAAGAGAAAGGTAGCATTCCTAATGTTATTGGGTTCTTTAATTGGCGTCTGCTAGGTTTGTACTAGGGTCGAACTTTGTTGTCATCTGCACTTTTATCTGCTTAAAATCGGGGCAATGCCATAATACCTTCTTGTTTTTTTTGGGGGTTTTTATTTTCATATATGTGACAGGATTTCCCAAAAGGGCCATTAGGGCAGGGTGCCTTTAGGGTCCCCATTCTTAGTACCTGTCACATTTAGTATTGTATGAGAAGAAAGTTATAGGTGAAGATAGGGCCATTCTGCGCAGAAAGTTCTAAGGGGAGGTGGCTTCATATATAACAGACATGTATACCTGATCTGGACAGGTGTAAAAAAAATTGACTCCCTATAGCCTTCCAGCACCTGTGACTCCCAGGCCTTAGTACACTGGAGGCCCTGCTTATACATGGGTTTGATATTAATGAGTGTTCTCTTCTTTGCAGGTGGATCCTATATGAATACCCTGGATGCAAAGTGGCAGGAGTGCAGGATTTCATGAGGGGTATGTTCATCAAACTGTCCTATGCATTGCCCCAATTGTTACTTATGTGTCCTGTATTCAATTCATATGAAGAAAAGCAGAATTAAGCATAGTTTAAAAAAAAAACATGTTTTAGGATACCACCCTAAAGGACACCACCCGCTACCTTTGACCAAAGAGAGAGGGTAAGTTCCCATAGCCAACCTTTAAATTTGTCAATATGGCACCTCTGACAAAATAAACAAATAGATTTACTCTATGTCTGATATACATCACCTTCACTTTATGCCCCATCTCTGTTCATAAATTCACAAAAATAAAACAATTGAAATCCAATTGATGCAGACCATATCAACCTCTGAGGCCAGTACTCAGTACCCAGTACCCTTGATACCTAAGCACTGCCTAACCTCACCGCCCCCTGATCCGGTCATGGACCTTCTAACTCTATATGGATAGCATGCTGCCTCAATAATTTTCTTCTTTCCATTTTTAGTTTTGTGATGCATTTAATAACCTCTAGCAAATAACTCACTGGTACTGTATTGATGCATAAAGTTGCCATTAAATTTTGGACCGCTAGCGTCGAAATGATACATGGATGCAGAATCCGTATAAAGATTCAAGCATCCTGTTACAGAAGGAATATGCTGCATCAATGCCTTTAGATGGTTATTGCACCCATTGATTTGATCTTTAAGGAAAATCAGGAAGAAAAGCAACTACTAAAGATCAGGGAGGGAGTGCATGTAGGTGCTGCGAGGTCCCAAACTGAAGGAGTAAACTGAATTAAAAGAGATTCAGATGTTTAGCGAAGCTACGTAAATTTGGCTGGGGGACATGAAGCGAGAAAGATGAGAGAGAATTTGCACAGGTTGGGGGTCATAATGTGAGCTACCTAATTCCCCTTTTGATTAACCATTGCGCAGCTTTCAGATTCTTAAAGACAGTCAAAAGTTACTCTCACCATTTAGTTGCTTCACTCTCTCCATTTAGCTGCTTCACAATATCAAAACCCCCGCATTGTTTACATAAAGTTGTGCAGACATATCATTTCTCTTTCTTTCCCCCCAGCAAAGATCAGACAATAATCACTGATGATTTTAAAGGTTTGATATGGTATGTGTGATTGTTGGCTTATTGTTTAGAGGCAATCAACTAGGTAGCTCGGGTGGTTTGTTTCAATATCCCTGATGACAACATAGGCCTAAAACCATCAACAAACTCTAGTGACCTATATCAATGCTTACTGTGCTATAACTAATCAACCAAATATATATATATATATATATATATATATATATATATATATATATATATATATATATATATAAATATATATATATATATATATATATATATATAGGAATCTCTATTGACAGCATGAGTTTGAAATAAGATGACCATAATTGGACCAGTGGATATTCAGTTTGCCAGCCATATGAATTGGAATAAGCCCCTGGGGAGAGGAACAAGCATTATGGCAATGCGTTTAAGAGACCCTCTACACCTGCTTTATGGGGGTAATATACTGAGATGTGGAGGAAGGAGCATCAGCATCATATAGAGAAGATTGCCACTTTAATGAACAGCCAAAGGTCAGCACAAGATGCCTGCGCAGCAGGGCGATATTTAGGGTAATTCCCCTACAGCACTGCACTGTATGGGCTATCACGCCCAACACAAGACATGGCAAGATCGCCTGATGTGATGACGGAATGAAGCTTTCATGTCAAGATAAAAGTCTATGCCGGGCACCGGTTAGCGGTCTTGTTTATGCATCTGGAGGTTGTCTGCAGATTTAGCCCCCAGGCACAACCAAACCGGAAGTTGGCCGCAGCCTCCTTTTTGATCCTATTGTGGATGAGGAGAGGAGAGCACTGTGCATGCTTATGGATGTTTCTGCTCGGCCCATAATGACAACTTGGTTAGAGGCATTGGCCATTTTGGGGTTTGAAATGTATAGGACATGCGAGTGTCGCTTAACATATTTTTTCCACCATTAAATGGTGTGAAGAAAATGGAGGTTTGGAGTTTTCACTTTAGCACCCGAAAATTCTAATGCTTTCACCATTGTTAAATATGCATCAAGGCTACAGTTTATTCTTATCTTCATTTGGGGCTATATCATTATGGAAATTCATAAAATGCAATCAAATCTCTGTCGATTTACTTTGATTTGGTCAGAGTTCTCATTTTTTCCTGACAGATAGTTATAATTTTGGCCCATAGCCTCATCAGCAAAAAGCGTTACTATGTTTTAGGAGAAAGTATACCTCTATAATAGCTCTCAGGTGTACTCCTACTGGTATTGAAATGTATTCAGGACTGAACATTGCCAGCTTACACTGAGAAGTGAGGAGCTTTCTTTTTTTATTTTGAACATTGATTTGCCTTTAGACTCTCCTCAGAATAGAATGTTTGTCAATTAAGGTTCAGCTCTGAAAGCAGAAAATGTTGGCCTTTGCATCCTCATCCTTCATGGTAGATTTGATGGGAGATGAGGGGCGTGGGGCCAAGTTCAGATATGATGGGGGATTTAGAAAATCGAAAATTCGCGAATTTAATTACAAGCGCAAATGTTTTTTCAGCAAATTCGCGAAAAATGTATACACGTGAAAATATCTACATTTACAGTTATTAAACATTTATACTTAGTCAACATGCACACAGAATACTGACTTGAACACTGGCATCAATCCCATTTTCCACATAATATGTAAGATGGTGCACCATCAGGGCTAAAATGGTTCACCAACACTAAGAACAGCAGAATCTTAAGTCTGAGAGAACGGACACAGATCAGAGGCTGCAGATAAGAACTGCCTTTTGGCTATCTCTTGTCATTGATATATCAGTGACCCCCATCCCACTCCCCTGATAGGTAGGCCTTGGCCTTGGTGTCTGGTCGATGTGGGGTCAGTCAATCAATACTAATCAAGATTATCTGGTCAGGAATCAATATAACTAGTGGCCATAACAGGAATAGACAGGGGCCCTGATGGTGTTGTCTTGATTGTGATTAGGTGAGAAGATAGGAGGAAGCATGGGGAAGATCAGCAAAGACAAAATGGATATTTAGCAGCCAAGGTCTGGCCTCTACCAGAAGTCTATGCTGAAAAATAAATCATTGTCTTAGCTGAGAAATAATCTCTTGGGACTGATTTTTTGCAATCATAATCATAAGTTTATGTTACCAATGTGATGACCTTAACCAATCAACCAACCTCATCATTTTCATAGGGCCTAATATCCAGTCTCCCAGTTGGCATGGCCTACCATGTATCCCCAGTGAGGTCGCATTGCTCATAGAAGATAACTGTGGATTGTTTCTAGAGACAGCATGTTTAAGGTTGGCCAAGACTACCATAGCAGGGGTGGTGATATTGGGCCATTTTGAATAAATCTCCAGATGGTGTATTTTTCTGGTAAGCAGGAGAGATAAGGGTAGAGAAAGGTGAAAAAAGTTAAGATGGATGGATAGGATAGTAACCAAGGTCTCTGAAATACAAGTGCCCATTACGTATACATTTAGTTCATGTGACATTGCTGCACCTATCTTATATATGCTATCAAGTTTTAACCAAATTAACCAATTAACCAAAAGATGTGTCTGGAAGATCAGCTTTGTTTTGAAGAGTTCTCTATTTATAATTATTACTATTAGTATGATCAATCAGGAAGACCGGTATTAATAAAGTTGAATCTGGTAATTCATCAAGAGTTCTGGCATATGTGTACTTGGGAACTGAGGGATGAAATAGGTTATTTTACCCAGGTCACATCTTCAGCACCCTAAGTACTGTTTTAGACATTCCCATTTGACAGCTATGGATCGTACAGAAATCAAAGATCATTTGTAAGTAGCCATCCAGAAAAGGACATCTGTGCTAGGGATTAATGTAATGACAGCTTTCTGGAAACTCTGGACCAAGGATTTCCCCATTATTTTGACAACTTTTTATTCAGAGCTTGGTGTATTGCTGATACCAAATGCTTACCTGCTCATACTTCAATAACCCTTTAGGGAATGCAAAGTGCCTCAATATACTATACATAAGTTCTATTTACATTGTAATACCTATGAGTAACTTGCCAGTTTTACTTTTATACATCAAGGTGATCCTGCTATATGGTGGGTCAGCATAATAATATGTGGCCAGGTGAGGGAAAACATGCCTCCTGGGGGGAAATGGCTTTTTAAGGTTTAAGTCATGGGCTTTAAAATGAGATATCTTGAGCTAAAATATCCCCCATAGTTTTGCTGTAATTGCTTGTCAAACATAGGTTCGTGTGTACAACTGAAAAGGGGAAATACGCTCTAAATGCATTATATCCTATCATAAACACTTATAATGCAAAAGATACATTTTGTGGAAAAATAACCAAAGGAATGTGATGTTTTTGTCATAAAATTGGTTCTAGAGGGAATTTTTGAGCTCTGTTTTCGGTTCTGGGTTCCTGAAGGATTTTCAAAAAAACTTTTTTAGCAAAAGTTCCTTATTGGAATAGGGGAGTGGTTTCCAGGGCAACTAGAAATTGCCTTATCTACCAATTTTCTATGTTTCCATGGCAACCAACCTTCCAAAATGGAACATTTTCAGTGGAGATGGAATGATTTTAAGCATACCACTGGATTCCTTATAAAAAATTGGTCTAAAGCTTTTTTTAACATATTTGTCAGTGTTTTACCCATATACTGCCACCTGGTGGCCAAAACCAGTACTAAAAATCCCCCCCGGAGGCACGTTCTCCCCCGTTGGGCCACATATATTGAGAAATTGTTAGTCATTGCTACCTTGCTGCATCTTAATCAATGACTAAGGCTTAGTCTTAGAGGCTTGACCTTATTAGGCAGCAAAGTGTTCCTTAAAGGCTAACCAACTTTAATGGTCCTTATTCACCACTCTCTGAAGAAATGGCCCTTTTCCACTGCATGTGTGTTCTCCTTTATCAAATCTTATCTCAAAGGGTAGAAGTGACCAACATCCTCCAGGAAGTAAGCCAGCTTAGTGGCTTATAGGAATGACAACCTTTGGCCTAACCCCAACAGCTTCCCTCCTGGCACAAATCCTTTACTGTAGGATAGTTTGCACTCTTCACTTCAATGAGCAACTCACAACACCAATTCACCTATCAGACTTAACCATCGCCCCCACCCCTACATCAAACCACTTGTGAATGTCTGACCACTGGCCAAAAGTAAATCTATCAATGGGATAGGTGTCTGCTGGATGTTGCTACTTTGGAATATATTGCATACTTTTTCAGAATGGCTTGTTGACTAATATTGAAGCACCTTGACCTTTCCTTTCCTTCGGTTGACAAATTAGGTTTACCTAATGGAGCCATTTCTTGTTGTTAATGTTAGGTGTGCCTGGCTAGGGACATGTGTCTCTTGGGGTAACAGTGTGAGTACTACTGCCATACATTGTGTTAGACCAAGTTGTTGGTAGAGTTCAAGCTAAATGAAGAAATGTCCACATTTGCTTTCTTGTAGTCTATCATAATGACCATTTTGGAGCACATGAACTCGGCTCTGCATGAATGCAGTATTAGGCAGCTACTTGGCCATGCTTACTTTTATTCACAATAAGTGGGTAGTAAAGAATTTTGCTGCCATTAAAGCGTGAATACTTATTTTCTTTCTCATGTTCTGTCACACCAACAGACCAGCCTTGCTGTTCAAATACCTATTAGTGCCTATTGGCTATCATGCACAGCTGAGCATATGATGGATTATTAACATGCCGAACTGCCATGTTTTATATTTGTTGTACCAAACAAAAGCCAGCTGTAGTGAATAATGATACACATGGAATCGAATATCCCAGGTTGACCTAGAATAAATAGATGTAATACTAGCAACTCATGGATATTTTCCTCCAAGTGGGTGTTATAGGAGTATTTCCAGCATTTGCATCTAAATTTTTACCTGCTTTAATGACATTCATCATTATAATGTAAGTTGATTTAACAGAATGCAATGCAATGATTATCTATTTGCTATATGTCTTGTGAAGACCCATTATGTTGGTTTGTATCACTGGTATGGTATTGTTTTTATTAGCCAGCTGCCCTCTCCCCTGAATGAGAATCAATGTCCATTAACATAAACTTGTTACAAACACTATTCATTTATTATCTGCAAGATGTGAAACTCTGAGGAATGGATTGAGAGTGAATTTGTTTATCGCTGAAATTGTGTGGACAATATGTTAGGGCCAATGATATGCTACCCTATGTAAAAACCAACTATCAAAAGCCTATTGGGAAATCTGAATGTGCAAACCTGATTTTGGCAAACCAACTGACAATATCAGCAGACACTGCTTTTGAATCAAAAGTGGTGGAATATGATACATTTTTGAGCAACAAGGACAATCTTTCTCTTGGAAAGGGAGGAATTTCATGTGAAATATCAATCATTAACACCTGGTGAGAGTAAGATATGTTCTATCATATATACACTTCACTCCAACACCTAATATAGCTTACTTTTGCGACATTTCTTGTTGAACTTTGGTGCCAGCCTGTAAAAATAGACACACTCTAGTCCCATTAGTCTCTGATATGTAAATAATAGCGCACAGTCATGAGTGGGAACTATTCAAAAATTTGAAAATTGCAACAAATATTCAAGTTGGCAAGTTTGTGACATTTCCTTCTGCATATGGGGGAACTCATTTAGATTTGTTGTCCTTACAAGGCTTTATACAACACAATCCATGGATGCAATGATCTGAAGTTTTGAGGAGAAATATAGCCTAAATGTAGTTAACAGGTTGGAGACTTAATGATTGACTCAGCGAGGTGTAACCTAGAATCAGTGAGGTGTAACTTATTACAAATATGGATTGAAACATGAGTTAGCTGAGTCTCTATAAACCATTTCCTCGGTAGTTACAGATGACATATCCATATGTATAAACAGAATCTCTGCTATTGACCCTATGGGTAGAATGATATAAAGATCCCAGAACTCCTGGTACCAGCAGTAGATGCTCAACCGAATCTAATTGACCAGGGTAATTTAACAACTTAATACCTATCACATTCAACTTGCAAGCCCTGGCATAAACCTTCATTGAGGCCATGAAGCTGTCAACATATGTGCATAATTTGGCAGCATGAACAGTATGTCAGGGCTGATAAATTAAATTGAACAGTTTGCTTTAGACTGCTCACTTTGAAGACCCTATTTTTCTAGTGTAGGTGAAAGAGATGGCGGAGATATAACAGTCTATATCCCAATCAATTAATCCCTAAATTACCTAATATGTAAAGTATTCCAGCAGTGTAGCTGACAAGACAATTACCTTATGGTTATCAGCCACTTTCCCCTCCACTGATGCCATCTCTCTAGTCTAGTGTCTTCACAACTATGAGAGCATCAGCTGCCACAGCTCATGGGCCTGATTTGTGCTTTGTTTTATGATCACTATGCCAACCCCAGCTGGCCACTTTGCTAAGTCAATAATTAAAATATCCTGCTTTGCCTGCTGCCCTATTGCTCAGATTCAGAAAAGGGAGCCAAGAATCAATTTGTCAGCGGTCTGGTTGCATTGCTGAGATGATGAGATGTGGTCAACTCCCAACTGTCATGAGACTTGATGGTGGTCCATGGTACTCTCTGTCTATTTGTATTTCTCACACAAGCCATTGGATAGCGAGCAGCATGCTATTTAAAATGGACCTCAGTGACACCCTTTGCATAGGTTCCTCGTTTTCATTAGGCATATCTCATTCCTCTCAAACACAAAACTAACTGTCTGACAAGTCTTGGGATAAGATTTTAAATCTGTTCCTATCAGATAGCTTTATTTGTAGTCGAAGTCCTTAATCAGATTGTAAAACAAAAGCAAAGCGTTGTGTATACCGTCTTGATGGCAGGCATGTGCAGATTTGTTCCACTTCAAACCAGTCCAATCTTTCTCTAGAAATGGGTTATGAATAGCAGCGTTTCTGAGAGTAAAATATTCATCCTTGCTCCTTCTATTATGTAAAGGTTTATACATAAAATTGAAAAAAAAGGCGATTTCCTTTTTTTCCTTCTGTTAAAATGGCGGGGAATATTCAGATTGCCAGCCATGATACATGAATGTAATTACACCTGTCAGTAACTTGCCAATGTTTCATTTATGCATCATGGTGATCCTGCAATATGGTGGGTCAGCCTGATATATTGATAAAATACTAACCATTGCTCCCTTGTTCCATCTAAATTAATTAAGAGGCATGACCTTATTAGGCAGCAAAGTGTCCCTTAAAGGTAAACCAACTTCAATGGTCGCAATTCCTTACTCCCAGAAGAAGGGTCCCTTATGGATGGATTCCCCCTTTTGGAGGATGTTGCCAAAAGATGACAAGGAAGAACCTCTCTGATACTCTGAGAGTATCGAGGAAAACATGCTCGGGTTTACTCGTTTTAATTGCACCGGGGGTATTGACAAGCAGTGTGCTTGGAAAAACACTTTTAAGTTGTTAGCAACATGAACAGTTCATGTAAATGACTTACTGAGAATTTGTATCAGTAATACAAAAGGGTGCACATCTTACTTTTTGGTTTACGTTTCCTTTTGGGCAAGACCCTCCAGCTGCTTCTGTGTTCTTTTAAAATTCTGAAATGGTGAAAGGCACCAACTTCCTCCTGCAGTTTTTTGGGGAAAAAAGCATGCATGATTCTTCAGAATGTGTTGTTGACTAAGATTGAAACACATTGACCTTTCCTTTCCTTGCTGTAACAATTTAGGTTTAGCCAATGGGGCCATTTCTGTCTGTAATGTTAGGTGTGCCTGACTAGGCTCACTAGGCTCACTAGGGCTGTACATGTGTCCCTTGGGGTATCAGTACCAGTAGCACTGCTGCCCATTGTGTCAGAGCAAGTGGTCGGTAAAGTTCAAGGTCTTTGAGGAAATGTCCTTGTAAACACGTTAAAGAGGGTCAAGTTTTAAGGTATTATTTAAGATGCAAGATATGGAAATGAATTTTCAGCTCCCTGCTAATGGTACCTTGAGGTCTTCAGCCTGTTCCTAATGGTTACTTTCTTTTAGTCTACTTTAATTATTAAGGTGCATATGAACTCAAGGCTGCATGCTTGCATTTTTAGGCAGTTATTTGGCAATTCCACCGTTACTCTTATTCACCACAGGTGGGTAAAATGTAGTTAAGTATTTTGCTACCATTAAATGGTGAGGGCATATGCAAAATTTTACTTGTTCATGTTCAGTCACAACGACAGACCAGACTTGCTATTCAAATACTTATCAGTGCCTAGGAGTTGTCATATACAGCTGAGCATATATGTGACCAGGCAAGCAAAAACACCCCTCTGCAGGGAAATTCATTATCAAAGTTCATCTCAAGATCTTTAAAATGAGACATCATTGGCTTAAATATTCCTAGTAGTTATGTCAGAAACCCTCTTTGAACATAGGTCGTTATCTGAAATTGATTATTAGTATGTAAATACATTATAAACCATAATAATGACTAAAAACACAAAAATCAGCCTTTTTCATAAAAAATACATAACAATACGGTGATTATAATCATAGATTTTGATCTAGAAGGAATTTTACATTTCTGTTTTCAGTTTTGGGTTTTTTGTGAGTATCCCCAAAAATTGACATTAAAATCTGCAAATTTAGATCACTGGAATGGTTGCCATGGCAACCAGGAACAGGCATATAGGTCGATTTCTCATGAAAAATGTTCATTTTACCTTTTAAATTTTGGCCATTTCTACCGAAAATGCATCAATTTAAATTAGATCACCGAATTCTGCATAAAAAAATAGCTTAATGTATTTTTATAATCATTTTAGAGTTATTTTGCCCCTCCAATGCCCCCTGGTGGCCAAATGGAGAATTAAAAATCCCCCGTGGAGGGGTGTTCTCCCTTGATGGGTCACATATGATGGATTGATTACATGCAGAACTGCCATGTTTTATATTTGTTGTATTATAATGACATCACACAAAAGCCAGCTGCAGTTGCTAATGATATGCATGGAATCGAAATATAAAAGTTAGACCTAGAGTCACTAGATATATTATTTGCACCTGGTGGATATATTTCTGCTAGTAGGCTTTATAGGTATAATTCTAGGATTAGCATCTACATTTCTACTTGTTTGATTAAATCTATCATTATAAGATAGTGGTCACTTAACTGAATGCAATGTAATGCCTACTAATTTGCTGAATTTCTTGCGAAGACTCATCTATATAAATTTTGATTTGTTTTACTGGCATGTGCCACATGAATTCATAGCTGTTTATTCACAAGAAGACAAAAAAACAAGGTGTGCCTTACATATTGGACAGGGTATCACACACACTCTCAACAATGTCTTGAACCTTTCTCAATCAAAATGTAATTTGATGACACTAGGGTGTGAAAAAAACGATTTACGCTAAACTGTACATCACTGTGCATGTACATGTATGCTAAAATATGAAAAGTGATCAGTTTGCAGTGGAATAGATTTGAAATAATTTCGATTCTGGCCAAGCCTAGAATAATGTCCATTGTTTTCATGTAGACAGGGTAAACATGAGCATGAATGACCAAACAAAATGGGGGTCAGATATAAGCTTTAGGGGGCAGGTACCCTGATATTTTATCGTATCCTATCACACAAGAAGCCGTGAATATAACTAATAATTGATGAAAGCACGTACACAAAACAGTGATTAATGGCAACCCTGCTAGCACAACTCATCCAAATGATGTCTTTTTTTACGTAAATAAGATGAGTTTTTACGTAAGAATGACATAAATTGCACGAGTAGTGCTAGCTGGGAAATGATAATACATGGACCACATGTAGTAAAATTATTATGTAATTCTAATAAAAATCTACTTATATTACTGATGCACACCCAACCATTGACTAGCATGTTACTTCTTTCCACATCTAGTTAAAATTTATTACTATATAATATAACTAATAATAATACAATAACTACTTGACCACAACGTTTATCCCATTATGACAATGTGATGTAGAGGTTGAATAGGGACTGCTATGAACTGGTAGGTTTTCATATTCCCAGCAGTATCGAACATTGTTGTCACCTTAATTTTTTATGAATCAACTTTAGACCAAACGCAAATACATTCAAATATTCTTTTCTTTCAACTTGGTGAAAGGGCTGGTTCCACAGACGCTGGTCAGGCAAATCTTTCTATTATCCAATGATTTATGATATTGCAAAATTATAGAAAAAATCGGTTGGATTAGGAAAGAATTGCCTTACTAACAGCAGCGGAACCAATGCTTAATTCATGTATGGTATAGTTAAAAAGTTGAAATAAATTTGTTATGAAAAAGAGTTGGTCGAGGTTCAGGGAAGCCCCAATCATTGTACACAGACAATAGTCATGATCATTGATAGCCTATGGCCTTCACATTTGTTCATTCTTTGTAAGTACAATTATGAGCACTGTCACTTGATGCAAAATGATGACAAATTGACATAGAACCTTGGGGCACCTTTTCCAAAAGGGTGGGGCCTTACCAAACTCACGTGTATCTCTGCACGTGCTTAAATGTACCGGAGGTCAGTTCTCAACAAATTATGACTGCATCCTCTAAGTCATACAAGAAAATTGCCCATGGGAATACCATTGATATTGCAGTCATATGGCTATGGGCGACCCTAGTACTTTAAGAAATGGCCTCATGAGCTGGACCGGTGTAAAGTAAATTGACCAGATATCCTCATGCTTCAGTATCACCTCCCCCCCCCCTAGGACAAAGCACGCAAGGGATACACCTGGGTTTCATATTAATATTAGCATTCTTGATTGCAGGTGGATTCCATGCATACCCTGGATATGAAGTCGCGGGAGAAGAGGAAATCATAAAGGTATGAGACTTAATTGTGTGTGTCTTCTTTCTCGCTGCTGCGTCCTGAATTCCTGAATTATGAAAATGTAGGTCTTCAGGAAAACGTCCACTAGGTTAGAGTACGCAACGTGTGTTTTAGCTAGAACGAAAGAAAGAAGGGGAAGGTCGGGGGAAGTGAACAAACAATTTAAAAAAAAAGGTTTACCTATATAGAATTTTCCCTTCAATTTAATAGAAAAAAAATTGAATGCGTGTATATAATTATCTTGACTTCATGCTCATTTCCACGGCTAATAACCTTATGAGCTTACGAAAATGCTACCTTCATGCACCGTTAATGAGTTGACTTTCGGGCTATACATTAAAGCATGCATCAAACCCTTAAGTCAATGAGTTCATCCATGAAAATCAAGTATTGCGTTTATATAATTTTTTGCATATTCAGGATGCATCAAAATGCATCAGAATGCATTCTGCATCTGCTGACATACAAATTTGGTATCCATAGCGTCCCAGATATAAGACTCATTTGACCCATCGTGCAGAGGGTGTAGCACTTTGGATCAGAAGTTTGCTGGTTCTATTCCCACCCAAGCTGAGCCTTTTTAGTACCTACCATAGCAAAAGCTTTATAGGCATACCTCAGCTGCTGTCTCATGTAATAATAGTATAAAAGTAATAATAGGACAGTCAATGTTCAGCTATCAACTCACTGCCTTTATCACATGATAAAAGCACGCAGATTATCCAGTTTGGCCACTCAAAATTGTTCTGAAATGTGATAACCATGGAAGAATAATGTAATATATGATGATTATGGATGCAAAAATTAACTTTAGGGCCAGATAAAAGCATGAGGCAAGGCCGAGTGCCTAAAGTCAATAAGTGCATCCCTAATGCCTTTATACCACAGTGTGTATCTAAAGGATGCATCACAATGCATTCTGCATTCTCTGACATACAAATATATATGGGAGAGAGGGGGTGGTCTGCCGTGCCCCACAAGAGTCTATATTAGGTCCTATGTTTTCCCTGATCTATGTAAACGATGTAATTAAATGTTTAAAAAGGTGTAAGGTTAAGTTATATGCCAAGATTAGGTTCCACACCTAACTAACACTCGATATATACACAATGTAACTAAGGTCAATTTTCTTTCTGATAGAAGGTATGTACACATGATAAATTACATGTACATACGAGAATAACTGATTTTATTGATCTTAGACCAATAAGAACTCGACTACATGATGCACCCACAGTCAATGTCCTTACCCCAAATTGTTTAATATATGCAAGCAGTGTGGAGCATTACGGTGCCATCTGCTGGAATGGTTTGACTCCGGGAAGGAGAAATGCCACTAACCTGGAACAGTTTTAGGCTGAATCCAGGTTGTATTTGGCAGGTCTATTTCCTATGTCAACCCGTAGCGCGACATAATTCTTAATTGTTAAGGAAAACCAAACCATGTTTATTGAGATACAAATTTAGCTGCTTTTCTTCCAAATCTTCTCCAGTAACACAAGTATGAAACTAAATTATAGATTAGGACAGATCCCTTATCAACCCCATCACGTCCCATTATCTATTCAATATTTATAAGTGTCAGCTGTTTCGAATATTTTTACTATGGAAGTAAGGTAGAACCAGAGGAATCAACCCATACACTGCTTATAGTGTGGATGAGGTTCTCTTCCTTCTGAGTTGGATCGAGGTACTATTTTGTTCTTATAATACAAGAAACAAATTAACTGGTACTTTTTTTTCTTTGAAATCCTACTTTTGAATATATGCTGACATAAATTTCTCGAGCATGGAGAGTGCAATAACCTATCCCCTCGAGGTATTCTAGAGAACACCTCTCTCGCGTTTAGGGATTGTGGATCCCCATTTAGTGGGGGAAATTACTACTCATGGTACCCACCTACACTTTACCACTACAGCAACTAGATTAAAAGGGCGCTAACAGAGCAAATCTATGCTGGCGACAGCATAGGCTTCGAATCATTAATAAATCCACTTTGTGCCACCAATAATAACCTACATTAGTGTCCGCATTGCTACGACTGCTCTACGAAATCTTATATGACACAGGAATCAATCTTAGGAACCAATCTCTGATGATAGCATGTAGGGTCAAATCATCAGTGAAAATTCACCTCGTCGGCTTTATTGAAAAAGGCCCCTGTACACAATGTTTATCTGTACATGGTGGCCCATATAACCTTTAGAAATGTGACCAGCTGTCGCTGTTGGTAAAGCACTGTCTCTGTATAATATCTTTACAGTATGTAGGCCTTTTTCATGTCCTGTATGACTACACTCTCTCGGTTTGTATTAGTTATGGTCTCTGTACCACACTAATAAGGTGTGTCTCACCTGCTGGGTACAACCACATATTCTGCTCTGAAGTATCCCTCAATCAATTGATGCCTTTGGAATCAATAATAGGACTGCCTAGTTGTACCACCATGGACCTCGGTATTTTCTACCTTCCTACTTCCTAGACATGGATACAGGGGATAACTATAATTATATTAGTCGTGAGGGAGTGAGTGGCTTGTGGATGTTTGATATCATTCCGGCAGCTGTGAGCTATTGGGTTAGGGTTGTCAACCAGTTGTAGACAATTTGGGTAATCTTAGGGAATTTGAGTTGCATTGGATGTGGGTATTGAGGACGTCTGTATAATGTATCCCATGGACACACCTTTCTATTATGGTATCACCTGTACAGATGAAGGGCCCCTATGTCCCCCGGCAGTACACATCTGTACATGGTATCTGATATCACCTGTATATCTGAAAGGCCCCTATATGCCCCTACAGTACATATACCTGTATCCTCTATCACCTATACACCTGAAAGGCCCCTAAATGCCCCTACCATACACACCTTACATGGTAGCATATATCACCTGTACACCTGTAGCCTCCCCCCTCCCACATGTCCCTCACCCACTCACATGCTGTCCCTAGGTGGATGAGCTGCTTCTCTCTGTTCTCCCTGTGGTCGCCTACGCGGCCTGTGGTGAGCAGCTCATTGTGAAGAGAGCACGGCTCATTTAGCAGCGCTGGGAGCTAGTGGTCAGTCCCTCACCTGCCGCTCTCTGCACTACAGGATACAGGCCGTGAGCAACTCGGAGCAGCTCCCGGGACAGTCACCTACTACTCACTCCCACAGCCACAGTCGGCCGCCCCACCCTCCTTAACGCCACTTGTTACCGCCAAACAAGGTCTAGTAGCTTTTATTGACTTATTTGGTTAACTTTTCTTATTCATTTTTTACTATAGGTTTAGGGATCTATAGTTATTTTGTGCTATTGAAATTGCCCTGTGGTCAGTTGAGGATCATCCGTCCAGCTCCCTGTCTTAATGATGGAATAGGAGTGCTTTTCAGCAAAACCGTAATGATAAGACCAGCGCAGGAGCCTTCATAAATGTTTAGCAAGCATTAGTTACTGAGTAGGACACATGTGAATAGATTTCTATTTCAGCGTCACACCAACATTCCTGTAGAAGTCGGAGTTGGTTGGCCCGCTGGTCGCCCACAAGTGTTTTTCAATAGGGCATACCTGGCCATATCCGGGACCTTTCCGTGCGACCACAGCCCAACCACGCAGGTTACCAGGAGCGATCTGTGCATGCACGGGAACTTAGCACATTAATAATTCATATTTGCCGCATTCAAGCTTTCATTCCAGTCGTAATTGTAAAGGAGGGCATATAGGGCGGTCGATGTACTATCAGTTACAGAAGAGAACGCAGGGTAGATTAATTTATCCAGGCAGGTGGCTACACTCTAAGTAAGATGTTGTTGAAATTACAACGAAATCCTCGTCCCAAAGTTGCCAGAGATCCATCGATATTTTCATAGAGATTCCTTGTACATTTGTGTACCAGTGGCTTCTTGAAAAAAACTATACTGGTTCACTGTACTAATTATTGTGGTTCATTGTTCAGTTTTACAAGGATCCCTGGTAGATTCAACAGTTATTCATTACAGTGTATCTGTATACACATCAATAATTGCTATTTACTGACACTTACATTATGATGAAATTCTAAATTATAAGGACCGCTCAACAATCAGAAATAAGCACAAACTGAAATGTCAGACTCAAAGTGTACGCCCGACTTGTGGTGAAACGACCGTAAGTCATTGTTCTGGTTCTTGGAAAGAAAATATCAAATTCGTTTCTTTCAAAGGCCGTCAGCAAGAAATTTAGGATATTGTGATAATGTTTTCCCCTTATGCTGCTGAGAACACGCCTACACCTATAACAGCGGTTAAAGGGCATCACACTGCGTCTTATGAATCACCAATAGTTCCTGACCGATTTTGACTGTTAAAGGGACGCACACTGATTCAATGCATCCTCTTTATTTGTCTGCATAAAGGCTTGAAGAATAAATGCTGCCCTAGCAAGCTGACTTGTAGGGCTGGACTTATGCATCATACCGACCCTTATTACATGGTAGATAAACACCGAGTTTGTTCACTGTATTCACTATATAGACAACAGGCTGTCATACAGCCTGTTGTCTATATACTGGCTACACTGGCCAATGAGGTGAATGGGGGAATGGGGGAGGGGGGGTGTGTGCTCAGTGGACCGCATCAACTTACAGCAGCTATACGCAATATATTACCTGTGCTTTTCCATTGTCTTTCCAACCAAGTGTGGTATAAGATTTGATAAACTCCCAAAAGGCCATCATACTCTTCCCATGTAGTTCTGTCAAGTCGACAAATTGTGAGACGCCTCCGACGTATATTTGAAAGTTTTAAACTAACCACAAGCCAGTGAAAAATATTTGGAACGCACACTCACAAAATCATCAAATTTCCTTTTACCTAATTATTTTTTATTCTAATTCGCAAACTCTAAGTTAACAGTAGAGATATTTATGGTGGAAAAATCACATTATGTAGGAAGGATAGTGTACATGATGTTTGAGGGGCCAAGGTTCGGTCGCACTGTACTATTACATTAACTATATAGCATTATTCTGTAAGGCATCCTTGAGGGAATCAATTACATGGTTTCATTATGTCAGGCATTCATTGTTCTCTATACCTGCTTCCAATGGCTAGGCTAATAGGTTCTAATCAAGGCATTAGGGTACTAGCCTAAGCTGTGTAGGCCTGCAATGTAGACTACTATATATAGGGAAGTACAATAGCTAATAATATATACCTCATAGTGTTAGCATGTAATCCATGCAATATGCAATTAATAAGCCATACTTATGCGATGAAGTTGGCCTTATGTAAGGTATGGCTGATATGATCCCAGAATACCTCACCTTTCTTTAGGAAAGGTGGATGTTTATTTTGGTAAGTGAGTGAGTGAGTAATAGATGTTTAACGCCATTTTGACAGCTAAGGTCATAGACATGGCAACAACTACACTACACAATTCCACAGAGGCATGTGTCGGTGCCCGCACATAAGTGCAACACACGCATCCGAGGGGATAGGAAACAGGAGATATAGACCCTTTTAAGTAGGATAGGAAATTCCGTATATTTTGGTAATACAGGGGCGTGGGAAGCAGCTTCAGACTTTAGGGGAGTGCAAGGGCTTTAGCAAATGTTTCCATCTATTAGCTTGATCTTTTAGTTTTGGCATTTTCTAGGGTTGGTCAAAACGTGGAGGGGGCTCTCCCACCTCGCTACCAATAAAAAGGTAACTGCAGTCGTCTTTAGTAATGATCGAGTCTATGGGAATCCCAGGTGTTCATGTCCTAGGGGGCAGTGTCATTCATCTCTACGTACCTCTCCGCTATTAGGCTCGTAGGGTTGTCATGATGCAGGAATCAAGGTTCATTATATTGTTCACTTCATTTTAAACTCATCATTCTGTTACAATAGATGTCAAAATAATGTACTCAGTAAGTCGCCTTCATTGGAATTTATAAATTATTCTTTTGATCAGCCCTAATGAAACCTAGATTTATATGCGAAAACGGACTTCAGTACAAAAAGGTTTAACAGCAACTCTGAATTTAGGCTGCACTCTGATCGTGTTGCCTCTTACATAAGAAACAACAGTACATCATCAATTTATGAAGCATTTCATGAGACAGCTTTCCTAAATGATGACGTATCATTTTCAAATAATCATCATAATGACCCTTATTCTCCCAATATTAAGCTCACCTAGGTATTATGCCTAATTTATGTAACTTATTAGAGAAGTGAACGTGACTTTTATCCGTTATTTTTGGCTGATGCCTCCTTATTACCTTTGCTATCACCTAGCCCTCATCCTAATCTGGATTATAAGCAAAAATACAAGAATCTAAAACTAAAAGTATAGAGGGAATTCCTATAATTGCCAAGCGGACGATCGTTTATTTATAAATGAAGAAGAAAAAAAATGCCTAAAGGATTTATGACATTTTGGGTACTTTTTACTATTTCAAGAGGGCCACAATGCTTCAGTGCATTTTAATACTTCCATGACGCATGAATTCAGAAAGCTCCAGGAAGGTTCTCACCAATGTTGCACTTACATGGTCTGATTTCACCATAGTTATAATCATTAATATACCTCTCTCTAATTTATAAGAACTGTCAGGTACACCCAAAATTACAGCTGTGAGAAATAAAATGTTAGTTGTCAGACACTACACTTTAGGCCCATTAGACCTATTATGACTTTATGAACATCTTCAATCAACACGTGGTAATGTATGATGACAAGATAATTAGATGACCAATTAGCAATGATAGATGAAACACAAGGAATTAATGGAGTTCTCATATTGAATATCTAAGACCATAGTCCTGAGATCCTCACGCACTCTATGATTAAGAGGTGATGATAATGATGATGATGATGATGATGATGATGATGATGATGATGATGATGATGATGATGATGATGATGATGATGATGATGATGATGACCTTGAATTATCAAATATATAGTGTTTCACATTGAGCACCCACATTTACCTATACTAGAGTGAGTCCTTTTCTCACCCATAATGTTGTTTTTTTTGTTTTTTTTTTAGATTATTGCTTGTTTTAGGTGAGCAGAGGCAATACAGCTTAAAACCTGTTACTATTAACTGTGGTATATTTATTCAGGGAAATTGGGCAAATATGTAGTAAAGCAGTATTCTGTATTGGAAAGGAACAGCCATCTGGTGAAAGTTTTGGGAAACTTATCCAATAGCAACTTGCAGTCCTTGGCCACTCAGGCTGAGTCGTTTAGGATCGGCCTAATTCTCTTTCTGTATCCTCATATTTCAATCAGATCTTATGGATCAAATAACTGACTATTGGCAGTTTTGTTTCCTCAAAGAGAAAAGAAAATCAACAAAATTGCTTGGTTTCAATGAGCACAATAACAATGACAAAGATGGTTACAAGATTAGGTTTCAAACCTTGAAACTCGTTTGCCTTGAATTATTGATTCTCATAGCCTCGGTTCCAAAAATGCTGTGCTTTTTCATACAGTCGATATCACAAGAGAAGAAAGGAAGCAAGACGTTTTACAAAAGTATAGGTAGTGCAATGATGGAAAACACCAAAAAGTTCACCCATCAAGGGAGAACACCCCTCCGCAGGGGATTTTTAATTCCCCATTTGGCCACCAGGGGCATTGGCAGGGCAAAATTACTCTAGAAAAATACATTAAGCTAATTTTTTATGTAGAATTCAATCGTCTCATTTAAAATGCACCATTTTTGTTAGAAATGGCCCATATTTGGATGGTAAAATGCACATTGTTCATGAGAAATCAACCCATATGCGTGTTCCTGGTTGCCATGGCAACCATTCCAATAGTCAAAATTTGCAGATCTTTATGCCAATTTTCAGGGATACTCACCAAAAACTTAAAACTGAGAACAGAAATGGAAACTTCCTTTTAGATCAAAATCTATGATAAAAATCACCATATTGTTATGTACTTTTTATGGAAAAGGCTGATTTATTGTGTTTTTAGACATTGTTATGGGTTAAGCGTTGATTCCACCAAAACCCTAAATTTTGTCGGGCCGATAGTGGGCAGATAGCATCGTTTTAGGGTATCGGCTCCCTATCGGCCTGATTTTTTGTCAGGCCGATGGCAGCCCGATAGGAGAATTTTCAGCCTCAAATCTCACTCTTTTGACCTCTTCCACCAAGGAAAAAATGAAATCGTTCACGATTATCGGGCCGATTTTGCATAGAGGCCGATGGGTACCCGATTTTTTCTAATCAGTTAGAAAAAATCGGGTACCTGTCTGGACCATCCCCGACGTTTTTCCAATGGTTCCCGATGGTTTCCGATGCTTAACCCTTAGGTGCCCAAGCGCGCTTAAATGCGCGGTTTTGGGCTTAAATGCATGTATATTGAAGGAAATTATCACTCAGATACTTCTACTGGTTCAATCTGCAAAGTTAGACCCTCTATAGAAAGGCCACGATGTCACAATTACAATACAACCATCCATTTTGCTTGATCTCCATTATACTAAACACAGGGAGTCAAAACCTGAAAATAAGCTGTCATATTATGTGATTCATTAGAGGACAACCCTCCAGGGGGCTAAGACTTGACTTGACACCAATATTATGCTGGATCATATATATCCAATGTGCCATACTGTCATTATATTCTAAAAGAACTGCTCATATCGATAGAGAATCCACGCATTGATACTAGCACATTATGTTTCCTGGGATGGCAGTACACATATGGGCAGAATAAGAATTGAATGTGGTGAGAGGTCTCAGGGACTATGGGAAGTAGGGGGGGCTATATCATAAGACAGGAGAGACCAAATACTACCAAATAACAACGAATGGAATGTTTTGGTAACTATGGCTACCAGACCTGACCAATAAATTCCATGTCCTGAACTGAAAGTCTTCACTGAGTTTTTAGTATTCAGAAAGTGTAATGCAGAGCCCAAATCAAGAGAAGATGAAAATAATACATGGCCTTTTAAACTAAGTGATACAATTGTGAAATAATGTAAAATCTTCAAATAATTCTGGGCATCAAAGGGTTAAAATAGAGCTCTTCCACAGAACCCGATTTGAGCCCGATTGCTGCCCGACAGTTGTCCAATAGTGCCCGATAGCTGGCCGATAGTTCCCGATGCGTCCCCGATGCAACCCGATGACAAAATCGGACAACAATCGGCTTCAGTGGAATCCATGCTTTATAATGTATTTAGACATTAATCATCAATTTCACATCTGAATAAGGACCTATGTTCGTGGAGGGGTTCTGACATAACTACTAGGAATATTCAAGCCAATGATGTCTCATTTTCAAGATCTTGAGATGAACTTTGATAATGAAGTGTTTTCGCTTGCCTGGTCACATATCTTCTTTACGCATTAAAATCTCTTTAACATGAAGAATGGGACTATTATTCAGCATCTTTAATCACTTTTTCTTTCACAGTGCTCATTGCAGGAGAATGAGAAAAAAGTGATCAATTTTGAATTGATCTTTCAACAAAGTGACGTTTGACACTGTCAATTTCACAGGTATTCATGTCACCCGGAAGCACTAATACGCAGATTTTACTTCTTAAGGTGAAACTATCCCTTGGGTTTGGAACTGAATCTTCTAGCCGGGACTCGTTTTAGCAAGGCCCAGTGAGGTCTCATTTTGCTGCAAAAAGTATTCTGACACATGGATAATATCTTTCCAGGGGGTTGATTCAAAACAGTGGTAAATTAGCACAGTTTAAAGTTACCCTCCTGGAAATAAAGTGTTAACTATGAATAAAGGATAATTTTTGATTAACGCTTTAAATGCAGCATGGTGCTTGAAAGGCTCGATGCTTCTTTTATCGATGCAGCATTTGCAAATGCCTAATTTATGCTGCATTGGTGCATCATGCTGACCTATGACCTATCAACCTCATAGGATCAGCTCAATGGCCCAGGTAAGCAACTCACCAAGGCGCTATTCATGCATATCACAGAAAGATGACAAGCTTGATTGAAACATTCCCTTGGATGTTGGTCAATGCACAAATAATTTCATTTTGAAAGTATTTCCCAAAGGCTGTATTATTTCTTACTAAAGCTCATATAACGGCTCTAGATTGTTACCAGCTGGCAGAAGGACACATTCTTCCAGATTAATGCAATCGCTTTGTCAATGATGCACTTCATGATTCCCCCCGTTACAATAAGTTGGTTCCCAGTTCAGGTTCAATTGCCTTTGTATATGGGCGAGGTTTCCTTGTAGCTCGTCTCAGGATAGTCTTTACGTCTCTTCTTTACTTCTGTTTGTCTCATTCTAATTAGAGAAGGAACCGACATCAATGTGATGTCCAATTTAGTTTTCTCACCATGGGTATGACCTTAGCTTTGAAACCAGTGTTAATCAAGAAATCAGCCAGTTACTGTATCATAGTGAGTGCTACAATGGGATACAACACCCTCCATGCCTCAGTTATTCACATAGAAAGGTAGACACTGTCAACCTGGGTATGGCGTCTAATTTACTCTAAATCTACATAAACTAAAATCATCTCCATTTCATGACCACCGGCATGCTGGCATTTGTTTCAATATCTATATTTTAATCAATAAAGTGCTGCAAACCATTAAAAAATTATTTTGCGTGGATTGAATAGAGCCACTGTTAAGTCCCTTCGAAGCATGCCCGTGTGTATCCTAAAAGAGCTGATCCACTTCCGAGAGGTGATCATATTTGAAAGTAATTCTGAGGGCAGAATGCAGCCCCTAAAGGGATAATTGCTTTGGATATTTGACAGCTATATCATTTATCCTGCACATCATGCAATGGTCGAGTAATCTGTTTTGATTGGTTAATTGTGGGTGTGGTTAGTTTGTATGGGTGGAGGTGTCCGGCTTCCGGCATATGTGGTGGCCCTTAACATTTTGAGGTAAGACACTAAGATCTCTCTCTCTCTCTCTCTCTCTCTCTCTCTCTCTCTCTCTCTCTCATCCCTCCCCATGCCCTCGCCTTCTAGAATTCTATAGTAATCATTATAGACCCTGAGGTTTGTGTCTTATTGAGGGGTCCCTTGTGCATGACAGATAGAGTATGGGCAGTGATATTTACTCTAGATCATGTGCTTTACCTCTCTCTCCCGCTCTTATTATATTGAAATCGCTCCTAAAGATTTATTGGGGCTGGGCTTACACATAGAAGTTAGAGTGTGGACTGTGGTATTCACTCTACAGCACTGAGCCTATCGAAATCAAACCGAATTGGGTTAACTTCTCCTTCCCAATGTCCATAAAACCACCTTCAGTTAAAAAAAAACAAAAAAAAAAAACTTGTTATATCAGGTTAGACTACTAGCAATCCTTAGGGAATCGAAATCTGTGCTGGCTTATGAATTTCTACAGTTTATTCTCCATCCTTGGAGACCTGATAGCACCCTGCCTGGAAAAGTTATCAATAAATATGGGCTAGCCCTTTGGGCATTGATCAAATGCCGCCTTATCTTATGTCCGCTGATCTGCATGAAGTAACTCACCAGTGCTGCATGTCATTTCCACCCTAAGGCAGTGATGCACACCCCCCCCCCCCCAATGAGTAATACAAAATGTTTTGAATATCAGGCACCTATACAACTCTATTTTCCAATCATATCTAGCATTCTAGATACTCCTTGCATGTAAGGAATTCTTAAATATAGTTTTGAAACACCACATACAATTAATGCTTTACCGCATAGTTGCTCACAGATACAGCAAATATCCGTTCCCATTACATGAAACCAAGGCACCATACCTCTATTGAAGAGTTGAATAAATGTGTAGTCTCAACGGACCGGGAATCGGGCTAATCTTGTAAATCGTCGTGGCAAGCTGCCGATATTATTCATAAAGAGAGGTTCGGTGTTGCCCCCCCCTTATATCTTCTGGCATTATAAACTTTGGGAAAACCAAGTGTTTATAGTTTTTATGGAATCAATTGAATTGACGGCGAGACAGTCAATTTTCAAGTCTGGGGGGTGTTGCCTGTGTCAATAGCTCTCACTCTGTGGTGTGTGTGGTTGAGGATAGATTTGATGCCATAGAAGCTTATAGGGTTTACACCTTATATGTATTTCTGTGTTTCTATTATTTTAAAACATGGTGGTGAAGTACTATAAATGGACAATCTATATTATATTAAATGGCAGACATGGGTTATTGTTTCCCCTGGTCCACTCACTTGTTTAGATTATTGATTTTTCTCCAGAGTTTTAATATTTGAATTCTATTTTTATTAAGAATCAGCCAAACAGAAGGGTGTTTAATCTCATCAAGGGTTGATAGGTCACACTATCTTATATCAACTTTAAAGGATAGAAAAAACTATGTGTGAAAACAGTGTGGTGTACCTAACATGAAATCTATTCCTTTTTTATGATAACCTACTCCCAGAAAGTCAGTAACATATATTTCATACTCCTATGAGTAGTATCTTAAGTGTTGACATCTATATTGTGTGATAATTGCATGGTGCTTTATTTAAGCAAACTTAGACTCGTCACAAAATTATTATTTCTATGTATTTCCCACATCTTGGTCCATAAAAAGTTTAAATTTGTTTTTAAAAAAGACTTTCCCTGGTTTAAAACCAACGTGAGAATAACAATGTCCACCCTAGAGACCCCTACCGAGTAAAAACCTTTTTGATTAGTGGCCTTGAAAAGACCCAGCGTTGGAAACAAAGGGAAGAACCCCCAAGTGACGTCATCAAAAGGATCCCCTTCAACCAGAGGTCGCCCAAGATGGCGCCCTTCATCGGACGTGCCGACAGTGATATTATCGCTAAAACGTCTAAATCGACAACTCGTTTTTGCATAGTATCACTGCCCGTATTGCCGGTATGTCACGCGCAAAACGAGCTGTGAAACGAGATGGGATTCGATAACAAGATCTGCGAGACCATATGCTGGAACCGATATTGTCAGCAAACAGAAAAACCTGACTTGACAAAACAAGAATAAAAGCATCATATTGATTCAGCAGGATAACAGGTATAGCTGTAGCTTTGGTGGTGAGCTCTAGCAGTAAGATAATACTGGGAGATATGTGGTGGCATTCATTTCTGTTTATGATTGTTCAAATTTTGTAAAACCACCTGGGAAAACCATGTTCATTCTGAAGGTTCTTAATTGTAGATCAGCAAGGTAAAAGGGGCCCCCATGAGTGGTCTCCCATTTTCCCTTTTACCTTGCCGATCCATGTAGAAATGAATACAATTTATTTGATTCAGAACTTTATCTTTTGATTATATTACTCCCATGAAGCCGCCTTTCATGCCATTCGAAAAGGATGTATAAGCATCGTTGTAAAACACCAGCCACCAACATTGACCTAAATATCCAACACTGTATGTTTATGGTATACAATTAATGCGTTGTATGGTACCAAGGGTAGTCAGCCCATGACTCGACCCCTTAACTAAATAGATCTCACCTTCGGGCAGGTAATTTCAAATATTTTGAGTATGGATAAGTATGCAAATTTTTTTGGGCTTGTACAAAGCCTTTCTAATGTAAATAATGAGGTATGATTAGGTACGTACAGTATTCAATCTAAACGCAATTGTTCCAAAGTGGTCGAACTAGTTTATATTTTTACCATTGAGGTGGTCGAGTCAGGAGTGGCCTACCCTCAAGCTGTAGCACAGCAGCACGTGTAGTAATTACCCTGAGGATAAATTATCAACTTGGTTGTTAATCATGGGAGCTCCGTGTGATGTGGGTGATTAGGTAGGGATGCTGTATGATGCAACACCTGTGTCATGGTGCAGGTGAGAGAGGATGCTGTACAGGGATGGGTAACTCAGACCTTCACCTTAAGGCTTCATGTTCATTGCCATAATGATGCATAATTAGTATAAACCACTGGCTTGAGCCGATGTATCATACCAGCTCTTTGAAAGTGTATCAACCCTTTTCAGCTGTCATGATACATGCTTATAATGGTTATAGGTGGTAGATATGCACCGAGTTGGTCACTGTATTCAATAGATATATTCACAGCAGAAGACTGCCATATAGCCTGTTGTGAACATACTTGCTCCAGTGACCAATGAGGTGTATAATCTCACTTATGCCACATTTGACACCCACTCAAACCATTCACATCCTCAGAAACTGGGGAGGGTGTATGTGCCCTGGAGGGTGTTGCTCCTATTGTAAAAAGAACTATGAGTATGTGCCCTCTTTTCTAAACAAGTCATGCACTGCTTCACCAAAGTAGTTGCACTCACCACATTAGTCTGAAAAGTCACCTGCCTTGTTTAAAATAGAGAGAGATGCACTACCAGGTACCTACTCATGTCACACGCTCTATAGTTTATTATACTGACTGACTTCTCCCAACTAGGTACCTACTCAAATCCCCCTTTTTCAGCACCGTACTTGAATGACCACTTGTGAGCAACAAAATGGACAAGTTATAGCTACATGAAAAGAAAGGACTGGAAACAAGGGCATTTTTAGCCAGGTCTTCCTTTTACTATAGGAGCAACACCCTCCAGTGGACCGCATCTTAGAGCAGCTATATGTGATATTATTAGAAATGCTTTTCCTTTGTCTTTCCACCCAAGTGTGTTATAGTATTTAATCCTAAAGGTCTATAGGGCATTACAACATTATCCTGCCACTAAATGGTCAATATCAACATCTATCATATCAACCAGTCTTACAGCCATCTGCGTAATATGTAGTCCATTATGTTGGCTCCTGTAGGGACAACGTAATCAGGACTAAGATATTGATAATGATTGGATAGGACTAGCACCTGTACGCATCAACACGTGGTAGTGAATGTCCAAATACTTATATTGACGTTCATGGTCAGTGTTTAGTGACCTGGGGCCTTTTTTTCTGTTTTTCAAACGAATTCTTAAGGCAAGGAGTGTTTCTAAATGGAGTTGGATGATTATTTATAATCGTTTATACAGTTATTCATTGATCAGAAATGGATTGTAAGTAATCGTAAGAATTCCATTTCTATATGTGGCCAGGTGAGGGAAAACATAGTTCCTGGGAGGAAATGGCTTTTTAAGGTTTAAGTCATTGGCTTTAAAATGAGATATCTTGAGCTAAAATATACCCGGTAGTTTTGCTGTAATTGCTTGTCAAACATAGGTTTGTGTGTACAACTGAAAATAGGAAATGCATTATATCCTATCATAAACACTAATAATGCTAAAAATACAGTTTTGTGGAAAAATAACCACAGAAATTCCCAATTGGAATAGGAGCGTGGTTTCTATGGCAACCAGAAATTGCCTTATCTATCAATTTTCTATGTTTCCATGGCAACCAACATTCCAAAAATGGAACATTTTCAGTGGAGATGGAATGATTTTAAGCATTCCGCTGGATTCCTTATCGAAAATTTGTCTAAAGCTTTTTTTTAGCATATTTTTCAGTTTTTTTTCCATATACTGCCCCCTGGTGGCCAAAACAAGTACTAAAAATCCCCCCTGGAGTCGCGTTCTCGCCCGTTGGGCCACATATGTGCTTTGAGGAGAAGTTCTGGGGTTGATAAATAATTGTTATGCCCATTTTGGTCATTTCTCATTGGGAGTTTAGGATGAGGTCCCAAGGTCGAACTAAGTAAAATAAATGCCATCTATTCGCAAGTGGAATGGATCAAAATGTTTTTAAATATATGGGCATACATTATTCAACATGCTCAATCACCTTCAATACAATGTTTCTTCATTTAACTTGATTTGCAGAAGTGACTTACATTTGATAAATTATAAAAATTATAGTTATAATTTTATTATTATATGAAAATCGTTTCTATTCTTAATCTCCATGGGAGTAACTGTCTGAATAATCAGAAATGCCACTCAACGAAAATTCATACAGAAATACATTCAGGATAATTAACATTACATACCCTTTTAATAATCGTTGGGTACAATCCTAAACAAATCAATTTCACTTACAACATAAAAAGAGTAGTCTGGTCCCTTTAGAAACACTTTATTATAATCATTTAAAAATACAGAAAAAGGGCCCTGTCCCATCCTGTTATGTTATAGATGTCAGAAATTTACTGAGTGCCTCTTTGATGAAAAAGGACATTTCTGTAGGTTTTAAGATATAACACAATCAGGGGGTTATTCTCAACAGTGCTAATTAGCATTATTGAGAAATGCCCTACAGCTATACATAAAGCTTACTATATTCATATACGTCTACTTTTGCTAGAGGTATGTCCATTTCAAAATGAAATAAAGTCATTATTGTTTCATCGTACACTCAAGGAGGTTCAGGTCACACCCATTTTCCCAACCTCAAGATAGTAATTACCCAAATTAGTCCATTTCCGTTTGAACCTTAGCATCAATTCCCAGCCATTTAGAAACCACCAGTCACAAACCTAATTTGGGCTTATGTGTAAGCGAGCCCTTACTCACACAGAGTGAAAAATAGCAGTGTCTGGGATGGCGCTTTCTCTTATTTCCTTATAGAAGGCTTTATTCTCGGGTTCCATTGTTGGAAGCCGACTTCAAAACCCATTCTATTGTTAGTTTCTATTAAAAGACGCGCTGCTTCCTTCATCATTGCTACCCGCATTGGCCCTCTATTATCAAGTATTGGCCAATTTACCTCACCTTGTTCCTGTTAATGAACCGCCTATCACTTATTGCCATTACAGTCTAATTGCTCACCAATTGTGAGATAAAACTAACTTTAAAGGATTGGGACACTTTTGTGTCATAAAGGAGAGTCAATAGCCACCTGTTGATGGCCCTGGGCTGTCTATTATGAGATGGTTGTGACTAATATCGTGGGCACGCCTACTCGAATGCTTAGCACAATTTTCAAGACTGTGTAGTTCTTGAGCCCAAAATTGATGACCTTCTATAGCAGATTTTGCATAGAAAATCTAGCAATACTAGGTTTATAGGGAACCCACGTGATTTTGTCAGACATAACATAATTTGTACATAGTGGAGTGCTAATCTTATGGAGGAGCTAATCAACCTGAGCCGTGACCTCTCTGTATGGTGCCACCAGCAGATGTTTGAACACTGGAAAACTGCCAATACATTTCCTTTATATCTAGTATGAATCTGCAAGTAAGGTGGCCTAACCATATATGTCTAGCAAAGTTAGGTGGGGTTCCCTGACATGTAGAAATCCCAAAGGCATTGCTAGATCCACTGCAGAAAATTGGCACTCAAATGAGCCTTGGCTTATGGGCTATTGTTTACTCAAGAGCGAACGCAGTCAATGCTGACGACTTGTACCCACGATTACCCCAGTGAATTTTAATTCTTACCTCTTTGTAAAAACGGTAAATGACCAAGAGGCTTTTCAATGCAAAATGGTATTAACTAATGTTTTTGACATGACATGAATGAAATCTGAGCTATAAAACTCATGTATGTGTGTGCTTCTCATTGTGCTTCCCATTGTGTTGCCTGCGCAAGTTTTAAGTTTTTAAAATTATCAATCTCAGTTTGAAGGCAGTTTTTCGAGAGGACATGCGTTATTGGAGAGTTGCAAATCAGTGAATACCTTTTTTTCAAATTGCTGTCTATAGGTTAATCAGAATGCCCAATCATTACTAACTTTTTTCATGTGGCCCTATAATTGAACATTTTCTTTTTCATTTTTCTTATACTTTATCTTACCCATTTGACCGAGTGTTATTTCAAGATTAAACCTGTACTTAAGATGTTAAACCTTTTCAGAGATAAGTCTCATAAGAATAACTTCTCAATAATTATCCCATAAATTTATGGGATAATTATTGTTCAACGTAAGGCAATGGGTGTAAAAGAATTATTAGTAGTACTTGTAAGCCAGCAAGCAGAAATGGGGGTTCCTGTGGGATTTAGTACCTGATTTAGCCACCAGGGGGCACCACTATGGGGTAGAGTGGGAAAAATATGCATAAAACTGCTGTAGGGTACTTTTCTATGGAGAATTCAATGGTTTTTGATAAAATGTTCTATTTTGGCTGGAATGCTTCCAAATTTGGCATGTCCTGGGCTTAAATTGACATTTTTGTTGATTTATGTTGTCATGGCAACATGATTTTTATTCTAAATGGGGAAACCAATGGTCCCATTTGAAGGAACGTCTTACAAAGTTTACTATGGTGAAAACAGAATGAAAATACCATTTCTAGATCAAAAGTTATGGGCAAAAGAATAGAAATTTATGCTAATTTAGCTAATTAGCCTATGTACCATATGACCAATTAGACATAGAGCTTATTTTCATTCAAGAAATGGTCATACCCACCCAAATTTAACAAGCCATTCCTCTGAAACTAACATGAGTATCTCCCCATACAATATATCACTGAAAAGCTAGTGATCTGAATTTTAAAGGTGACTTAGCACAGAACACCCTTTCTCCTTGCCTCTACACAATTGCTATCAGAGCAGAACATCTCCTTAACCGCAAGCTAAATTGTCGGTAGCCACAGCTAAAATCTATTCAGTTATTAGTGTCTCTTAACCACATCATCAAAACTAGCTCATCACGCTGTCGCCTTTAGGCACCACTTGTTTAACATCATTACAGTCTAACTACTCACCGATTATAACATAAAAGCTATTCATGTCTGTTGACAACCTCTTCAACCTGAGCCTGATTATGGACACCTGAGCCACAGGTGCCTTGCTGCAGACACTTAACCTTTCAGAGATGCATGATACCTCCAGTTTCATTTTCCTCCAGTAGACATGATGCACCAATGCAGCACTGGCAAGTAACTCACCAGACTGCATTACTGCATCAAAGCAAAGACAGCACAGTCAGCATGATGCATTCATGTAGCCAGGGAAATTAACCCGCTTAGCTACCTTTATAATTATACATCCTGGAGGGTGTTGCTCCTATAGTAAAAGGAAGAGCTGGCTAAAAATGCCCTCATTTCCAGTCCTTTCTTTTCATGTAGCTATAACCTTTTGTTGCTCACAAGTGGTCATTCAAGTACAGTGCTAAAAAAGGGGGATTTGAGTAGGTACCTAGTAGGGAGAGGTCAGTCAGTATAATAAACTATAGAGTGTGTGACATGAGTAGGTACCTGGTAGTGCAGCTCTCTCTATTTTAAACAAGGCAGGTGACTTTTCAGACTAATGTGGTGAGTGCAAGTACTTAGGTGAAGCAGTGCACGACTTGTTTAGAAAAGAGGGCACATACTCACAGCTCATTTTACAATAGGAGCAACACCCTCCTGGGAATAAGGGGTTAAGAAAAAAGCAGTGAATGACTTTGGACAGTCTGTAAATGCACAAAGATCTGAGATGGATTGATTAATGGTGTGGCGTTGTCCAGTCAAGTGTTCAGCACAGATTTGGTGTATTCCCTAAACCAATAGGCTAGTTCACCGGGGATGAAAAGTGATGAAACAATGCATTAACACTATAGCACTGAAATTTGTTTTGCTTCTCAGTAGGCTGTTGCTCCTATTGTAAAAAGAGCTGTGAGTATGTGCCCTCCTTTCTAAACAAGTTGTGCACTGCTTCACCTAAGTACTTGCACTCACCACATTAGTCTGAAAAGTCACCTGCCTTGTTTAAAATAGATAGAGCTGCACTACCAGGTACCTACTCATGTCACAAGCTCTATAGTTTATTTATAGTTCATAGTACTGACTGACTTCTCCCAACTAGGTACCTACTCAAATCCCCCTTTTTAAGCACCGTACTTGAATGACCACTTGTGAGCAACAAAAGGGACAAGTTATAGCTACATGAAAAGAAAGGACTGGAAATGAGGGCATTTTTAGCCAGCTCTTCCTTTTACTAGAGGAGCAACATCCTCCAGAGCTGTTCTCCGGTTCCGGATGTTGACAGGATATTGTCTCACATCGACCTCTCTGAGTATTGACACTATAGGCATTTCTTCATTGCTATTTAGAAATGACTTCTAGCCCTGCCTTGTAGGTCCCTTACTGAGCAATATCGATTAACACTTCATAACGGTCACATAGTGTCCTAATATGTTTTTCCAATCAGTTGTTGTGATGCTTTGAAAATGTTTAGTACCCAATGGAAGCTGTATCCATGCATCACACTGACACCAAAATATTTAGATATCTGACAAAATGCATTACATCATAAGTACAATGATTGTGATAAATGGTATAAAACAGAAAAGGAATTTCATGAAAGAGGTTTAATTTTGTATTTGCAGATCATGCAGCTGTAATGGAGGGTAGAAGGAGACGTCTGTCGATGTCCATCTTGTTTGACGTATGCAGATCGACAAATAAACTAGGGCAGCAGTTGTGAAGGTTTGTACCTCTACTTATTTCCTGAAGTAGATGTTACTGCATATAGCAGAAAAAGAATCCATGTACACATGATAGTAGCTCTTCTCCGTGGCATTTATCCAATTTGATTAGTATCAGTTATATACTGCAGTTATATATGAAATGAAATTGGCCTAGGAAGCATCACATGCTGGTTAGCACGGGCAAATCCCAGCTTGCATCTCAGAATGCCACCTGTTCCAGAAAAAGTCAAAGTTGAAGCGACGCAAATATATAGTGTTGTGCACCTGTGAAATGATATATTAGTAGGTGGCATGATGGTCACACCCACCGGAACATCATGAATGAACCTAATAAGAATCTCAGTCTGACACGTCGTGACATTTTTGGCAGTTTTTGTAATTGAGATCATCATATACCTGTCTTTACTAGCATAGTCTTGGCCCTCAGAGGGAGGTCTTATTACTACGCTTTCTTTTCATTTTCCTTGCAAAAGACCATCTTCAGGGAGTTGCCTTTTTTATAATTAGAATTTTGGAATGGGTCTGAAAGGTGTTCAACCCTGCCCTCCATTCTCTCTCTCTCTCTCTCTCTCTCTCTCTCTCTCTCTCTCTCTCTCACTCTCTTTCTCTTTCAGAGCTCCAGCAGCGCATAGACATTTTCACCAGTACAGCAAACCAGTCTTCAACCTTCCATTGATGGCCCATTGTCGGTGCCTAAAGGCAGGTGCACATGTGCACCCTCTAATAAGTAGTCCCTTTTGATATATGATCATTTGTACATTTTTAATCATCACTCAATCTTCTAACTGTACATGTGTCCATCATAGATGTCAGACAGTTCTCATACAGAATCCTGTTGAGTATACTTATATTTGAGTTTGTGAGGAGGGCAGGTGGCTGTAATGCAACATAATATGTAACAAAAATTCATTATGTTTTGCCTTAAGCTCATCATTCCACTTCACGCACGTATAAAACATGGGTCTACATGGACGAAGGACATCTAAAGAATTGCCCTGGGCGAAAAGCTTAATAGTCAGCATTTTCATCAATTCATTATATATACATATATAGCTGAAGCTCCTGGACATGCCTCACCTATCGAGTTACCCTGTATCTGTGGCAGTCTTGTAAAAGTTGCGAGTCTGGTAGGCATAAGCACCAGCCACAGAGTAACTCCTCCACACACTCTGACAGTTTAAGGAAACTTGAGCAAGTCATTACCTCATCATGATATGATTAACATGAATCTTTTATCATATTAGAAGAATTTTTCTGAAGGGACCTCTGTCCCGGTCTTCCTATGGTGACTGAGGTTAGTTCTGCGAAATTAACCCTTGGCAGAGATAGTTCAATATATATTTTGGTTTGCATTCATAACCATATATGAATGCTGCTTTTGTGACCATTCTTGAATAAGCATGCATATGCAGAGCTGTTAAAAGATTAAAAACAACACTAAATCTCATTTAGGTGTCAGTGATACAGACTATACTTGAAGGGCGTCCCCTCTGAATAGAAGTGTAGAATGTAACATGCCTCGAGCATGCGCTACACTGCAAAAATGGTGTTTAGATCCTAAACACAATTCTAAACATATTCTTGCAACGTTTTTGTAATCACATTAATTTCCTAAACATGTTTAGCCAAACAATCTGCTTAGCTCAAGTGTTTAGAAATGTAGGTGTTTAGGTTAAACTTTTGTGTTTAGATATATGGATTTTGGTGTTTAGGTGTTTAAGAATTTTTGTGTTTAGATGTTTAAATGATTTGATGGAGAGTTAAGGTTTGCAGACATGTATGCATTAAAAAACAGAGATATATTTTTTTTTCTCATTTACTGGGGGGGGGGCATCAGCAGGTATTTACTTGTCAAAGTCTCCAAAGATGTCAGCCACAGCTATATATGTGTACATATATTACACACTGCATCAGAATGAGAGACTTGAGAGAGTTCAACAGCTTGGCAGGAAGGACATTGCCTTATCTATTCCAGAATAACATCAAATAGGTGTCAGTTATGGAGTTTATTGATTATTTTATGGTAATGATGGTGGCATGAGGTGAATCTAGTCAATTTTCTATTGCCCTTTCTATTCACATGACATTCTATGAAATGAAACCATGATAAACATGGGATTTGGGGACATTTGTCACAACAATTGATTATAATTGTGTGCAGATAGTCCAATCAAAGGTAGTGCTGCTACCTGGTGTGGATTCAACATCCAAGTATCTAAACATATTGATGTTTAAATCTAAACACCTATTATTCAACTGTCTCAACTCTAAACTTCTAAACATGTTTAGCGTAAATGTTTATGTAGTTAGAATAAAAGTGTTCATTTCCTAAATGTGTAGTCGATGAGACACCTAACTGACCTATGTGTTTAGGTTTTAAACGTGTTTAGACCTAAACATGTTTAAAATCTAAACACCATTTTTGCAGTGTACTGATCCTTTTAAGATGAACCTGATGAACGGAAGGATGTGCAGGCATTCCGACAATAAAGCCAGCACTAAAGAAATTTAATCAGAATAAAATAAAAGCCCTTCCCTCAAGGAAACCATCTGAAAAACTGCAGCAATTCGCTGTGTTGCCTCCCGGCCGGAAATTGTCAGTTTTTGTGTTGCCCTCGATGTACAGGATGATGCAGTTTTCTTGCACTTGAATACACTCCATTGTTACTGGGAGAGTGTTTGAAGGCTGAAGAATGGGAGTACTTGTGGGGGGAGCCACTTTTGACTGACACCCAGCAAACCCTAGCCATTATCTGTCCTTCTGTTTAGATCTCAAGTAATTAACAGATAATTCATGACGCATGTGCTGTTAACACACACAAGTCAGGAATTATCCATTAACTACTTACTTTATTACACGACAAACCCTAAAAATGTATAATTTACCTGATATCCAAGCTGAAAGTCATCATTCGGGAAGGAGAGGCAAGCAGCGCTGTCACCATTGTTGTGGCCCAGCCCGGCTCGATGAATTGGAGAATTGAGACGATGACAGCTCAAATAATCTTCCATTGTAAATATATATTCAATAGATAATGATAGAGTCCATATGTAATGTCTCCATAGCTTGATTTCAATGTAAATGCCAATTTTCCCACAGTAAATAGAGCCGGGCATGCTCGCCTCCTTCACCATTGCACTGCGTCTTTTTGGGTCAACCTCGTTCTGGTTTCGACAGGGATCATGCATTGTTTTCAAAATAGATTTGTTTGCCGCACTCGCTGTACATATCTAATGTAAGTCAATAGGACATAACTAAGCTATGAAATGATAAAACAATGAAAGAATAACATATTAAAATTGATTTCTTATCTAATGTCTGTGTGCAAGGCGAAGGGAGACACCGAAGTCAACTTGCATGATACAAATAATAACCCCTCCCTATGCCTGGCACGCCAAAAAAGGTGACTCGCATGGCTTTGCAAACCGGGCTGTATTTACTGTTGGAAAAGTGGAATTTACGTTGATATTAAGCAATGGAAACTTTAGATATGGACACTGATATCATCCATGAGATCTCTACTTCTATGGATTTTAACCATGTGAGCTGTTATGGTATACATTCTTCAGAATCCTATACGTTTCAAGACCATCCATCAAGCCGGGCCAAGTGGCTTAAACTATTAAACCCCCTGCACCATCGCCAGCTTGGTCTAGAGGTAAGACACTCGCTTTTAAAATTGGCAATCTGGGTTCGATTCCCCAAGGAGGCATATGGTTTTTAACTATATTCTCCTGATTGTATGTCGTGCCTGTTATCCATGGATAACCGCACTGGGTGCCTGTTATCCATGGATAACTGCACTTGGTGCCTGTTATCCTTGGATAACCGCACATCTTACAAAAGTCATGATGCATGCATCATGCCATGCAATATCGATAGGGATGTGCACGGGAATATCCAGGAAAAGCACTCAGAATCACAGAAATCGTGTAATAACAGCTCATAACTTCCAGCTACAGTGGTTCCCACCCATGTTAGTTGTCTGGTCTTAAGTGATGCCAACGATGGCCCAACTGACTGCTCCATCTGTTTTTATGACCCCCCTTCCCCTTGTTACGTCACTCCTGACATCACAGGCTCAACTCGCCATGTGCTGCCTCTTTACACTCCAATGGGGAACCTCCGCTGTGCTCTTCACTGCTTGCCTGACAAAATGCTATTCTTGTCTCTAATACAGATGCATGAATGCAGTCCTTTGTGAGTTACTCACCAGAGTTTTATTCATGCATCATGGTAATGCTGCCCTGATAGACTCCACGAGGGTCAGCATGATGCTCCAATGATGTGCTGGCGGTTCCACTAGGCCAACACTTCATTGGAACATCATGCCGACTGATGGGCATGATGCACTCATGCACCAGCGGCCTTTAAAGGGTTAATTAACTTTCTCTTGACGTCCAAAGCCGAGATTATGGACACCAAGGAAGAAACCCAGGAAGATGTTATGCTGAGCTAGTTGACATTTGCCATGTAGAAAAACATCTTGCTTACCTGTGATTAACTGCATGGGTCTGGTGTCAAAGCTGACATTTATTGGTGCAGTTATAGGTAAAAACCTGGTTATCTTCGTGTGCGTAGAGGATGGGTACACAGGTCAGAGAGAACTGGGGTGTGCTTTTGAAGCAATATTTAAAAGTAAATTGAGGGATAAGGCTTTATAGATAATACAATGCTTTGGTACAGATCCTCTTTGTTATATCTTGATGCAATACTGGTGAGTGTCCTAGAGTAGCCCACCAGATGGACATTAATACAGCATGCTATTCATAGAAGGTCTGTAGACTTGAAGTGGATTAAAATGATCCTCAAATGGAGTAGACATTACAGATAACCTTTTGATGCCACATTGGTAGACCATGTCAACGAATTCCGAATGACCTAGTTAGGTGCATAACTACTAATCAAAGCCTAAATTAAAAGTGTGCACTACATGTGCATAATTATTTGAGCCAAGATGGTATGCAGTCTAAGGTAGGGCCTACTAAAAGGATTTTTCCTTTATACTCAAAGTCTGACCCCCATGAAACTGTGGCCAGAGTAGATAAAATATCGAACATGATATAAGACGGAGATAATATATAGATGTCAAATACTCCTCAAAAGCAGATCAAGAGGGAGGCTTAAATTCATACTCTTCACAACGGGCCCCTGAAGGGATATAAAACAACTTGGGAGTTGGACTGCAAAGAAACTATAATTAGACATGAGGTCTAAAAGAGCACCACCTCCCACCTTCTAACCTTAGACGCCTACTTAATAATAACTATAGAGCTTGACCCTTTATGAACAGTATGATCCCTTAAGTTCTCAAATTTGTTCCTCTCTGTGATTTCCAAATCCTGCATCACAAGATGATCAGCCAGCAATGCATTGGTGCCACATTAAGAGTTTCTGGGTGGGTTTGAAGCCTACATGGTTGGCAAATTTCACAAATCCAGTACTTGTGCATCACTCACTAGCACTGTGTGGATGTACCATGTCGACATCAGCGTTTAGCGTATCAAGTGCTGTGGTAGCCCTAGTGGGTTGAGGAAACATGGAAGCAGGTGCCGAGATTTCCATATGGACATTTTTATGGAGCAATTCTGAGATACCCACTTAGTCATGGAATTGCCATAAAATGTTTCACATGAAACATGTGACCTGTGGGACCTTTCTGTAGAGTGTGACTGAACTAGCCCCCCAGCCCCCGTATTACCCAACTGGAAAATGCCACTGAGTGTCCTGGGGCCTGTTTCAAAACCTCTATCATTAGACATATTAGGCAAATCTGTTTCCAAAGTTGCTATATTGGCTTTTGGTGCTATATTTGATATTTTAATGTCTGCTATATCAAATTATGGCATAGTGCCTAATATCTCTCTATTATAGCCAAAGTCAATCTGTTTCAGAATGGATTTAATGTCACCAAAAGTTGTTATATCAACTGAAATATTATATTTTCGCATGTTTCAAAACTGGATTTTTACGGGCACCTCTGAGGTACACGTAGGATATATTGAGGAAATTGAAAATGTAATTCTGATGAAATTATTCATATGGGGGTAAAGTATGTGTATTACACATATATCCACCAGAATTCAGTGACTTAATATATTTTAGCTCGGTAGTTATTCCAATTCATTATCAAAATGCCTATAAAGATCTATTAGGGACATACTAGCAGAATATAACCACATTTTGAGGCCTAATAGTGCCAGTTTCCTAATATATCAATCTGTTTCAAAAGTTGTTATCTTAATATAGGAGAGATACACACCCTAATATAGGCGTTGCTCTATTTGTGTTATATTTAGTTCAGAAACAGATTGATATATTAGAAAATTGGCACTTTTAAATTGGTTATACTAAGTGCTAATAGCTCTACTAAATATCTAAATGTTTTGAAACATCCCCCTGATCAGATTAAATTATGTTTTGTAAAATCATTCACCTGCCAATTTGATAGGACTCTCAATAATATTGACAACTCTGTTTATTAAAGTTGATTAGCACCGTGTGTATACATACAAAACAAGGGGGGCATTCAACCAAATGTGGGAATGTCTTTGCTGTTTGTCAAATTTAGTGTACAATGAATATCAGATAATTATGCCAATCGGTAACGCCGCAGTACCGTAAACAGCAAATATCATTATTCTCATTGGCACTACTAGAGCGTCTTCTCAGCAGTCTGAAGTTGTTCATAATTAATGGTAGTCTGTCGAGTGTTAATTACAGCTAAGAGACCTGGCTGAGCAGGAGTGGTGTCATACTCTATTACCCTAACACCTCCTCTTCTACCTCCTCCAGGGTATAGCCTCAGTCCTCCAGGAGCCATCCCACTCTCATATGAGCGGTAATGGGATGTTCCCCGTGCGTGTGACCCTGGATTATGGCACCACGCTAGTAGTACTCCCATAAGGACAGCATATAATGCTTTTTATTTCAATATACCCCCAAGGTTGAGGTTATGGATGAATGCAACGATGTCGGATGACTTGCCAAAGCTTTCAGCAGTTGATTTTAAGAGGTAAATCTATATAACCACCCAAAGGTTTCAAGTTTCATACCACGATACCTTAGTATAAGCCCAAAAAAAAAAAAAAAGGTTTCCGGCCGTCCTCAGCCCAAAGGGGCCAACCTCAGCATTTTTTTAATTTTTTTTAGCGCCTCCCACGCCGTGTAGCGCCGGTACCGCAAAGTGCTTCTTTACTTTTTTTGGCCTAAGGTGCACCCTACATAATGGTCGCACCCACAACTTGACTTAATCCTAAAGGGCCCATTAGGGACTAAAGGGCCTATTAGGGACTTGGTCTGAACAATATTTAATCATAAAGCCATTCACCAGGACTAAAGTGGTTCTAAAAAAATTTAAATCAGCAGAAGGTTTCAATGCATCATGTTGTCCTCAGAAGGTTAAGGGCCTCAGGTTGACGACGCAGAGACCACTTTATTAGAGCAGTAGAGAGGAGGCTGTATGGCAACCAGAGGCATGCAGAGACACTGTGCTTGGTGCTAAGGCAGTCTGCTTGGAGCTGCTCAAGAACTGCTCAATAGGAGCAATTCATAGGGTCATCACCTCTCACCTACGTTCCAAGCAACTCACCCCCAGCATTGAGCACTCATTCCACGTCTCACCTTCTACCCCCCCTCCACTCCCCCCACCCCCTTCTCATCCTCCCCGGTGATGGGAAATTACCCAAAGATGTTATTCTATTCAATTATATTATCAATGCATTAAGTTGCTCACTGTTGGATAATATATATATATATATATATATATATATATATATATATATATATATATATATATACTATTTTGGGCTAAGAACGGTCACTCTTTGCAGGGTCTAGTCCAGCCCCTTAAAAAGCTCAAATAATCAATTAAAGGTGAAAGGTGGTTGATGAGCTAATGGTTGATGTAAGTGGCTAATTGAGCCATTACAGTACAAATTCTATTAGATCAAGGCATTAAGCATTATGTGATATGCAATTTAGATACTTTAGAATGGTCCCATTTGAAGCTAGACATACTTTGGCCTGGAACCGAGAAGCTTATCTAATTGTAAAGCATGGGCGGACAACGGCTCAGCAGGTGACCATTAATTTTTTCAAGACATTTTTCCTCCGTTAAAAATCTCTGCGGAGAATCTCTAAGCACTACTAGGAGGTCCACATTGTCCTGGTGATGTTAAATGATGAGGGGAAAGAGCCTCTTGCAAACTTTAATTTGCTTTTAAAATTTGGGGGATGTGACCTCTGGAGCTTAATTCAAAACATCCGGGGATCGCAACCCCAGCGATCTTAGTGTAGGCACATATCATAAGACCTGGCCGGTCTACCCTTTCTAATGCAGTGGTTGCAGGCCTGCCAGGAATAGTAAGTCCTGGAATCACTTCACTATTCCTTTTCCAGTGCTAAGATCACTGAAATCTTAGTGAAAGAATTGCACAGTGGTTGCTGCATACATATAGATGGGAGGGAGGATGTTTGCTGAGTGCCCTTGAGGGCTCTTAGGGCTAGTCATGCGTTAAGTGCACTGTAAGGTAATTCTTCCCTTCTCTCTTTTTGTCCTGGGGAGGGGGTACCCTGTTTCTAATAGGCAAAGATAAATCATACATTCATGGGAACAACTCTTGAATACTGTACTGGGTCAACTGCACCCTGTGCTCTTTTGTTAGCCCATATGGGGATCTGGAACGATGGTATAAACACTGCAGTGAAGAAGAGTGACTCCACAGCTATTCCTTTATTTTGGGAATCTTACCCCTGTGCCCAGTCAGTACTTCTTTGAATAGTGTAGGAGGGCTGAGGCTAAGATCGACGGGATCTTAGTGCTGGCTAGGAAATGTAAAAGCAGTCTGACCTTAAGATCGCTTAATAGAATAATTCCTAAGATCGCTGGGGTTGCGATCCCAGGATGTTTTGAATTAACCTCCAGGTCCTTGGAGAAAGACATGGTCCTCATGGCTCCATGTTCATTAGTGAAGCATTGCAGTCAAATTAGATTGGCAATGCCATTGTTCTTTTGCTATTGAATCAGTATCTGGTTCATTCTCTGTTGGTTGAGGCACTTGGACGTGTATCAACCATACCTGTAGGGTCCATTTGGTAAATAAAATGCTCTACTAGTAAGTAACTCACCACAGCTGCACTATAATGATATTAAAAGCAGAGACGGCAGATCTATAAATTTAAATGTTCTCGGGACAATAAAGGGTAAATGAAGCCACTCTCTCCCCTTCTCACGACATGAGCGTGACAATACAGAAGGAACCAGTTGTGAAGTTGTCATGGACCCATTAGCAGCAAGAATACTACCAGGGGTACAAAGCAGGGATGAAAGCAGAATAATGTCCCTATCAGCCATATGATTGGCAATGTCATCTTTTGTTTCTACCCCCTGTATAAGAGATAACACCAGTTGCATGGAGTAGCTCACTGACACATCTCTGAGCAGCTCCACTATAGCCATAGGATGCAGCTGGTACTCTCCGGAGGCCATTTCTTAATGTACTACGACTACACACATGCACTACCATTTAAAACTGCCAATAATAAGCCAGGCTATCGAAGGTAAGGCCCTGCGACTGCTCTGTACGATCAGCACCTATGCAGTGATTACATAAGGTTTGGTAGAGCAGTCGTTCTGGTGCAGGCATTAGTGACTACCAGTGCCTCCGGTGCTGGGATAGTGTAAACAGCTTATATAGTGTAAACAGCCCTCAAATATAGGACTTTAAATTTGAATCATCAGATTTCTTGCCCCCCTGAACTGTTTAAAATTTTTATCTGATCTCCCTTTCAATCTTTCAGTTTCAGGATGGGGTAATATTTCTTGCCCATCCCCCCCACCTTGAAACTCAACCTGCCAATTACACATAGACAGAGATACCCTGTGCCGGTCTTCCTAACGTCACATGGGACAGGGTGCACTGGTACAGCAAGGCTGCAGGTTGCTTGTCCTGCCACCTTCTGTGAAGAGTCCGCATAATAACATTGGGACTGCTTTGTTTACATGTGCCCAGCCGATATATTTAGAAGTGAAACTGAGCCTTGCTCATTTTATTTTGCCCCCTCCCCACTTGAAACTCACCATGCCAAACTCCCATGAATGCCCCCCTTCTCAATGGCAGTAAAAAAGAAATTTGCACTACCCCCCACGCACATGAGAGTTCTCGCACCCCTCTTTGATCTTTAGTAGTGTGCGGGTAAATTTGTTATGCCCCCCTCAAGAGGGGTCAAAATTTGTTATGCCCCCTTCTTCCCTCAAACTCACCACCCAACCCAACCCTGTTGATTACCCCCCTTATCTATGAAACCTCCCCCACCTCCGACGGCAGTGGACCTAGAGTCTGTCTGTTCGTCTGCTGTTTTCACGCATTGACGTGACTGCTTTTATCAAGACATCTCTATAATTATTCACTTTCAATCCACCCATTCTTCTTTTCTCTCAACCCTGCATGTATTTCTATCTGAATTTGAAATAATAACAGATATTTGACAGCCTGATAGTTGGTTTTGGGCCAAAGTGTCAGTCTCACTTTATGCTCATTGAGGCAGTCCCAGCATGCATCATTATCATGAGTCTGATGCAACTGAAAGTTCACCCGAAGTCAACAGATAGACTAGCCGAAACCAGCGGCAAAGTTTTCCGCCGCTCAGTCAACGTACACCGGGCTCATTGTGAATATAGCGCAACTGAGGGATCAGCCAAAAGCGAACTTTTCCCATTATAATCACAGCGCCGTGGGCGCTGGTAGATAACAATAGCAGGATAGATATCAATAGAACTGAGACACAGGTCGCAAAGAGTGCATAGAACTGAGACACGGGGAGCGGGTAGAACTGATATGCAGGGTGCAAGGAGTTAGTAGAACTCAGACAAAGCGTGCATTGTGCACATAGAACTCAGACGCATGGTGCAGGAAACTTGTAGAGCTCAGGCGAGGGTGTGGGGAGTGTGTAAAAATTCAGAGACAGTGCAGAACTCAGATGGGACTGTCACTCCAACACAACCATCACCCACTCCCAGGCACCCACTGGTACCTGAGTGACACTGACTGCAGGGGCCTGGGAAGCAGTTTCAGAGTGGGTGGGACCAGGGGGGTTTTCTGCAATTTTTGACCTCCATTTGCTTGACCTTTTAGTTTTGACCTTTTGAGGAGTTGGCCTAAAGTGGGGGGGGGCATGTCCCCCCTGTCCCCCCTGCTTTCCACGCCCATGGACTGTGCCACTCTGACTGTCACTCCAACATAACCATCACCAACTTGTACCCGAGTGACACTGACAATACTTCAACATAACTGTCACCAAGAGATGGCTGGCAAACGTCCACAAACTTGGGCAAAATAAAGTCAACAAACTTGGGCAAAAATGTCAACAAACTCTGCCTAAAAACATTAAGAATCTGGGTGTAAAAAAGTTAACAAACTCAGCAGAAAACGTCAACAAACTCGTCATGATGCAAAAATTATGTATATAATGTCTTTTTGGCAACACACTCGGCCAAAAATTGAATGGCACATGACTGGACGTGATGTGGGACCACCACATGTCCAAAGTACTGCAACTCCCGATCGTTGTAAACCTCTGCCAAGAACTAATCTCACAAAATATGGCCCCCCGTGCAACTTGCGCTCCAACACACCCATCACGCACTGGTACCTGAGTGGCAGTGACACTGTGACTGTCACTCATTCAAGACCATCACACTCACTCCTACACGGCCATCCTTTCATTGCTACATGGATGCTATCGATTCCATAGTCTAAGGCATGGCAAAAATGATCTAGGGTAAATTGGCAGTAGCACGAATGATCTATCACTACCAGTCAGACCTGTATAGGCCCAGGTACAGGCCTGGGATAGGCTACGGATACCGGTAGGCTATGGCCACTGAGCACGGACCTGGAAGTAAGCACCCTCTAGGGATGCTAGACTGACCTACATTTGCACAGACCCGTAGATTTTAAAACCTTCAATTTGATTCATTTAATCAAAATTCTGAATTGATAGAATGTTTAATTGTATTTGTTTTTTCAATGGCCTTCCATACATGGGCATTCCATATCATTCACCCAGTCCTCTTGTGCTCCTCCTGCATTGCGCACACGCTGTAGAGTATCGACAGGAGGCCAGTGTAGGTTGCAAAACGCACGACGGGCAATATTCACTGACACACCAGTGTAGCCTGAATTCACGATGGGGGGTATTGCCGCCTGTTCCCGCAACAGGCTGCTCTTGGTTTACTGATGAGTAGGTACCGTCGCCGAACGTCAGACAGGCCTTAGATCACCGATAGACGACCGACTTTATAAAAGGTCTTTAACTAGTGCATAATACTGTAATGGCATTAACTCAAGACTTCTCACTACGACTTGAAGGACAACAGTCATAGTGTGTTAAGAAATGGCCTCCTGGTTAACCCATAGTCAGCATACAACTTAGATATACCTTATTTATCATGGACGTAGTATCCTAGTAGCTAGCCCACTGATGCTGGCTTTGTAGGTAGGGCCTATCATCAGGGCCTTACTGGGTTGCACCACCCCCACCCTTTTAGACATATATATGTGCGACTGGCAATTAAGGGTACTTTTTCAGCAAGCTTTTGATCGAGGGTTTTGAGGAAACACCCATGAAAGAATGTCTATTGCAAGGGTAAGGGGATGTCTCGGGTTCAGCCACACACCATACTCACCAGCAGGTTACTCACCAGCACATCATAAGAAACGAGCACAAAGGATTGAGAATCATCTCGTCCCAAAGACTCAATGATTTACCTATACACAGTCGAGGCTTGCATTGTGCTAAGAGCTACCCTGCCTTCAGGGTTAGGGATTCTCACCATAGCACACCGTGTGTGTTAGCTTTTATAAGGATCCTTATCCCTGTGCATAGGATGGCAGAATTGGGACGTGTATGTAAACCAGAAAGATTCAATAGTTTTTCTTGCCTAATGCAACTTCCTAAATCTATTAGATGCTTAGGAAGATGCAGCTTCAATTGGCCCTTTCAGAGCAATACGTTCCCTTCCATTCAAATCATCATGTGAGTTTGTGTCAATCAAGCAACTATTGTGGGTAACCAGCATTTGGTTTATAGGTATGATAAAATGGATGTCTTATACTAGCCCTCCGCAGATGATACATTCTAAAAGGGTCAACCTGATGCACAAAGCATCTTGTGATGGTGCTGTATTGGAGCATCATGACTAGACACAACCCCTAAAGGTTCCAAATTATGCAGAGAGGGTGACCTAGAACTACTGGAGTTGATCATTTAGGCAGCAGGGCAGTAATGCAATACAGATAAGTATGTAGATGATGTTACCTTAGGGATAACATAGGTGGGACTAGTGACATCAAACTGGCATTTATGTCTTAGTCAATATAACTCGCAGGGCTAAATGAAATATGTCTGCCATAGACCCATAGTCCACTAGGGTTCTCAATAGACTCAGCTACTTTGTTCACTGGCGTGTTTGGCTTAAAGATGATGAATAGGCCTATATTTCAATGGCCATTGATAATGAACAAAGGAGTTAGATTTACAGAATGGACTTTATTGCCATCTAATAAAACAACAGGTGAATAGTGTCAACAGACTTATTCTATATGATCATACGCAAAATACCATTACCCACTGGTTATCTAGGAAAAGATAGCCGTAAAGATGATAAGGAAACGAGACAGTGCTAAGCAGGAACTGGTCTATTTAGCATTAATGAAACCATCTCCTCTATGGTGAGTAATTAGTACCATGGGACAAAGCACAGCACGTGGCAGAGGATAACCCGACTTTATCCCCTTATGTAACATGATCAGTGCTTAGTGCCTGGTAAGAACAACATAGGTGGTCGGTAACTGTATATTGTGACTGATCAATAAATACATATGTTATCGATAATAGAACAATATGTCTTTATGTCTGTTAAAGCCCTGTGAGAACACACTGGTAACAGTTATCACGTTATCTACCTATACCTTATACATGCACACCCCTCTATAGATCACTGGCCTCCTCATACTGATATGACTGCCCCTGGGACAGACAGCTTTCAGCACCTTGACCTCTGTGGGGTGTGAGGTGCTCTGAGTTACTCTATATCCAGCTGCCATTGGCACACTCATCACACTCTCATCTAATGGAGATTATTCACCAAGAGTGTTAAGAGGCTGGAGAAGGGATGGATTCAGAGACTTGGGGCTATGTACAGTACACAAGCCGCAACTGGACAGCATGTTGAACTGGTGATGAGGTGTGAGCAGGGTGTAACCTTTATTCCTGGGTAGAGGGGCCCATAGTAGGAGAGATTTGCACCGATAGCAGCCAGCATAATGGGGACCAGTTCTTATGTTATGCTCTCTAAAATCCAGCATTAAATAAAGGGAATTATTTCATTGGTTGATAATGCATTTCACTGCCTTCTTAATAAGGTGAAAATGTCATTGGGTTGGTAATTTTTGCATTGTTAATTATTCTGCTTTGACCCATATCAACACCAGGATCTGAAATATGTGCTGAGGAACACTGATTTTGAAAGTTACAAGAAAATTTAAAATCTTAAAAAATGTATCAGTCTATATATGTGGCCGGTGTCCATTATTACTGTAAAGTATTTTTCTTAGAATAGAATGTAGTATGTTCAGGTACCAGGTTAGTCTAACATGTGTCCTGCCAAGTAGTAGATGTTAGCATGTGTCCATGCTCATCCTATACAAGACTATGCATTAGCAAAATATGATTGTACAATTCTGATCATTATTTTATTCTTCTACTTTCAGGTGATCCAATCAGAGAATGTCATCACCCCTGACTGGTATACTACCCCTGAGCTCTGACGGTCATCTTTAACCCACAATCCTCCGGAACATAATATCCAACTTCAACAACCCTTACATCCTTGGGACTCAGGATTATAGCGATAAAACAGGATGATATAAATGCTTGGCCATGACGCCTGCCATCTCAAGATCTCTCATGTGAAAGTGGCCAGCCCAACGCATTGCAGAAAACAGCAGAGGCCGTGATCTGGGCCGAGAGGTTGGCACCACCTTTGCTGAACACAGTGATTGGCATGCGCAATTCAACCTGGGAAGGTCAACGTGCTACATAGTCCATTAGAACACTATAGTGTCTCCATCGGAGCTCACCTCTTCAGACATTTTTGAGTCAGAAAGTGGGATGCTGTTTCAGACTATGATGGATGTGACTACAGTAAGTACCCTGTATGGGTCCAACCTGACCACAACGCTCACCAACTGGACATTGGAATCAACTGGCTGTAACAATGGGAGCACAGCTAATGGCACTGCCAACTGCACCTTCCTGGGCACTGGTGAGGACAGCCAAGCATTTCATGACTTCTACAAGACTGCACAGTTTGTTACCGGGTTGATCTGCTACCCGATTATCTGTGCATATGGTTTGCTTGGCAACATCTTCATCCTGATCGTGCTCGGGCAGAAATCTATGCAGACCTCAACAAATGTCTATTTGTCGGCTTTGGCAGTGTCCGACATCATCAAACTGGTGAATGATTCGCTATATTTCCTTACAATCTTACTTTTTGAAACGGATCCTGCAGCAGGGAACAAGGCGTTTGGGTACCTCTACCCTTATGCACACTTCATCTTCAATATGTCGGTATGCGTCTCTTCATGGCTTACTGTGTCTGTGGCAGTGGAGCGCTACATTCTTGTGTGCCACCCAATAAAGTCAAAGACACTCACCACCATTTATCGGGCTAAGGTGATAAGTGCTGTGTGCTTTTTTGTAATGACAGCTGTGGCTGTGCCATCTGCTTTACGATATCACACGGTCGAACAAGTAGTATTAGAGAATGGAGTGAACACAACAGTACTAGATGTTCGTCTCACAGCACTTTGGAAGGATAAGACCTTTGTAGTTGCCTATAACTGGCTCCAAAGCCTGTTACGGTCTATCATTCCACTTTTTGTGCTTGTTGTGATGAATGGATTCATCATCAATGCACTTCGCAAAACACGAGCAAACAAAAAGATGGCGTCCAAAAACAAAATCACCATCATGCTGTGTATTGTTATTGTTTTCTTCCTTGTGTGTATCATCCCTGATGCTGTCATGTCTGCTTTCTTCAACCTTGGATATGTTGAATCGGACAACTACCTCGTTAAGGGTGTTCGTGAGATCACGGATATGCTGCTGGGTGTAAACGCTGCCATGAACTTTATTCTCTATATCATGTTCAATACAATTTTCCGAGACCAGTTCATGAGTCTCTTTTGCGGTCGTTGTGTCAAGGATAAGAAGCAGGAGGACGCTCAATACAGGCGACTTAACGAGGGAGCCAAGGCACAAACAAATGGTGTAAAAAACTGCAAGAAGATGGAATCCAGCAAGGTGTGATCTTGAGAGATGCATTTTGCTGGTTTCTTTCAGATTTATTCTATTTCTACTGGAAAAGAGGTGTCAAAATGCGGTCCCTACTTAATAACTTCACCGATGGTTGATTATCAGGTAGTGAAGTCTGCGAAGTCTAAAGAGTGTATGCAAAATCCCTCATTATCGATGCTCTCTCTCACCCCAGTCTGTATTAGTAAAACATTGACTGGATGAACTGAAGATAAGGAACACAGCAAAGTATTGCAGTCGATTATGATATCATGTCTAGAATTAGATGTTAGATGAAAGTTTGTTTTTTTTGGGGTTTTTTTTCAGGTTGACATGTATCATGATGTTGGATGTCAGGTATAAAGTTGGAACAGGCCAGCATGAATTGTATAGAATGAAAGATGGTTTTGCTGTGATAGAAATGCGTGGTATAAGAAAAGCAGAGGATGGTCCCTCAGCAGAGGTACATGTTTCACTATGTAGTGATGGCATGTTGCTGAAATTCTCCATGCCATTTGATTAGAATCATGATGTTTTACTGAGTAACTCACCATGGCTGCATTCATTCATCATGCTAACTATAAAGCAGAAAACAGACATAGATTATCGCATGCAGATAGTCGACACCATGCTAACGTACATGGGAATGCATCAGAAATCCCCTATCAAGTGTTTTCTGATGCATGATGAGTGCATCCGCACAACGCGAAATGCGCTATGTTTGTCTTTATCTTAATTGTTTGACAGTTTGTTTGATGAACTCCAAAACCTTAGCAAGATGTAGTAATGCAGTGCTGGTAAGTTACACAAGAGCAGTTTTCTTGGTGCACTGTATCAAGGGTTAAGGCATGATAGAAGCTATGGTCTGATGATTGACAGGTGCTGCTGGAGGTCAGCAGTTTAGGATTTAGTCTCCTCCTACTGATTCTCCACCAATTATGATTTTGCTAGCCATATATAGTGATAAGCACTGTTCACAGATTATCATAATGTATCCCTATTTCCTGTCAGCTAGGGTGAAAGAGATCTCCAACTGTGCTGTAGCTCAGTTGAAACTGCTACCCAAAGAGTTGCTCATAGTTATGAAGTATTGGACCTGTATTATACAGAAACTCAATAGCTTCTGTTACTATAAAGAAGCTAAAGTAGACCTCCAGGAAAAGACAATGTTCTTCAAAAGAACCTGCTGTTCTCTCTAACTGCTATTTCACTGTAAGAGAGTTACACGTGTTTGGTATAGATGGTGTCTAACTCATGCATGCCTCTACTCTTTCATTTTGATCATGGGTATTTACTCTATAGCCTTACAAGCTGGCCACCTAGGCTACACCACGCATGCCTCATTTTGTATATTTGGGTTCCGCATGTGTCTACCTTTCATCAACTCCCCCAATTCCTAGTAAAATTCTGTGTTTCTGCCAAACATGCTATCGAATATTAATCTTTCTGTTTGAATTCCCTCACCCCTAAAATTGGTGCTTCATTAGATATTTTTTTCCAATTGACCCCATTTTCAATTAAATCAGTCTGATTTGCGTGCTCTTTCAAATAAAGTCCTCTCAATTGAAGCGCACCATTTAACCTTTGCTTTTCATAGATCCAGCTGCTCACTTATAAATGTGATTGTAAAATCAAGTGCCCCCACAATGCCTCTCACTTTGCTGTGTATATGTAATAATCCTTTTTCAATCCTGTTTCTATATATATCCCTATTGGCTAATGTGTCTCAAATAAGTGCACATTTCAAATAAGCGCCATGGGTTGAGGGGTGATGAAATCCCTACTAAGTATAATTAATGATTGTACAGTATGTCATAATAATATTTATCACTCACCCAGAATTACAGAAATGGCATTTATCTGAAACATGTAATGTGTCTATTATAATTATGCTCTGTAAATAGCTTGAGGGAAGTGGGCGATGTTATGTTATTTATAGCTATCTACGCATGAATGGCTCTGATAAGGCCTAGTGCCCATCATGCAGAAAATCACCGCCAGTTACTTGAAGTTCAGCTTGGCGATCACCTTAAAAACTGATTGTCATGAATCATTAAGTTTAAAATGGTTACTTAAAAAATTAATAAAAATCATATTATTACCACCTAATTTATGTGTGAGTCTTTTTCATTTTGTTCAAATTACAACGCATTTGTATTGCAATGTATGACAGGACAAACAATCAATTTCGAATAGGAGGAAATGTTTAGAAAAGGCTGAGCCAAAATTTCAAATACTAAATATGTATGTGTAACTCTGAATAACAGTGTTAGATCTAGAAGGGAACCATCAAACTATCTATACCTAATTTTGGTGGACGAATTTGAACCGAAATCTTGGAAGTAATTGGGAAGAATTATACACATATTTGGGATCTTCACTAGTCGCCATGAGTAGAAAGGCATTCATGAGAACCGAATTGACAAGCACAAGTAGTATCTTTTGGAGGTCTAAAATCAGCATCTCTTAGGCATCGAATATATCTCCTTTAAATCACATTGCTAGACATCTGGCACAGGTGAAACTTACCTTCGGAATCTTCAATCTTCTGATAAAACTCTAAATTATTTCAGTTTTTGGGTTAACATTTTCCCAATGATTGGATCAGAGAGAATGGGTTAGGGCCAATGTTTTGGCTGAAGCGCAATGAAAATTTGTATAGAAAAGTAATCTTTGGTGAATTTTGGATCTAACTTTAGGCTCAGACCTCCATTTCCCTATCCCATCACCATATCAATCTAATTTGAGATGAAAAGTTTTAGCGTGTTTTCCATTTTGTTTATTATGAGTTCTAGGCACCCCTGTCCCCCCTCCATTTTCCTATGCCCTTACCTCACATAATGCATCAAGAAAATACTAGTAAGATTTAGTAGAACCTCAAACTCAGCTCTATTTCATCAAACATGAATCTGGAGGCATTAAGTCGTCCTTAGAGGTCTAGGATAAATAGGCACAGGGAGATTGCTTTCGAGAACAAATGTATCTCCTGGAGAAGGTAAACACTGCCGTGGTGCACACGATAAGGAGCTGAGTTCTTATCATTGTTCTCAACCTTTAACCCTGGGATCAATCTCAATGAATGTTTGTTATCAAATAGCAGGGTTAGCTACACCAACACATAGATCTGCCAACCTACTATAGATTTATTCCACTGAGCCGTTTACGTGTAAATAGCTTTAGGTCTGGCCCGAGTCTGGTTCTCCCAACCATGAGCTACAGAGAAAGGCTGTTATGGGGAGGAGGCATTTTTCTTATCAATTTCTTTGCTTTGTTGGCCACTGTATCATTTCATTTTTCATGGATTAGGAGAGGTAAAATAATTAAAGCAAAATATATTATGATTAAATTCATGCCATAGGTAGCCATTTATGTCAATCACAAACGTTGACATTAGGTTTGATACGGGACCATTTGTATATTTCCAGAGATTGCACAACAGTACTGCACGCCATCCTTAATCATCACCAAACAAAGGGCATCCATGTGGTGAGGCTGATAAGCAGTGTTTAAAAATCAGCAACACGCACTATTTCAGTACTGCTCTAAATATCCATATAAGATTTTCGTCATGATACACTGATGTATTCCTCGCCATCTCCCCATTTGGAGCATCATGCTGGCCTTACAGTAGTAACTGTGGGATCAATTTTGCTTTGTATTGTATGTACCATTGCCTGTTAACTGGATAAAGAAATGGTTTATTGGATTCAGCATGGTTTAAACCTAGGACCTTGCAACACTAGGAAAAGTGATCTGGCAACCAAGTCCAAAACATCACCTGCAGCTTTCCACATAGGGCTGATTGGTACATTACATGACCCTTTCGACCCTAAACCTTACATAAATGACCGAATTTCAGTGGTATGTAAAACTAGATATATAGATGGGGTATAATGGTATATATATTTTCTATTTTAAGTGTCTTTCTTTGACACTTAAAATAGAAAATAGATTTTTTTTTTTAATCATTTAAACTTTATTTAGCCATAAGTATGAATTACAGAGCATTGATGTGTTCTTTGTTGGCATATGTATCCATCAAATCATCATATTTTGGCTAATAAGTTAATGACTGGTCGTCATTCTAGGAATGTAGTCATGACCGTGTCATATGAAGGGTTACATCCATCCTTGAAAAATTATACCATAGTGACAGAAAAAACTTCATTTGAGCAGCGGCATTGAATTTACTTTAAGTATCAATAAAATTAATATTATCAATACCCCCACTCTTGACTGGCGCGGTAACTACACCTGGTCAACCCACAATATATGGTTTATCAAATTTCAGAAGCCAGGGGAAGGCTTCACTCTGGGAAAACATGTAACAAATACATTAACTAGACAATTAAGGGATAGAGGAAAGAAGCTCATTTTTACAAATGAGCTTGAATTCCTCCCGGCTGTGCACATTTCTTAATACAGGTGATAAAGTATTCCAAGTTTGATCACACTTAACTTCAGGTGATTTTTGGTAAGCAGCACACTTATCTTGTTGTATTTAAGAACAGGGGAAGCAGCAAATCTAGTCATTCTGTTTTGTTTGTTTTTTGTTCAAGAAAGACTTCATCACAGGATCGTTTATGGGCAGTCAACTTGATATGAAAATTCCTACGAGGATCCAGTTTGGGTACCCCAGCCATACTATGTACATGCTCAGTAGGAGTCAATAAATGCATGTCAAAGCATGTTTTCAAACACTTGTTCTGAAGGCATTGTAATTCCTCTAAATATTCAGCTTTGGCTTCACTATACAAGATATCACAATAATCAATAATAGGCAATACATACATCTTGTACATAAGTAATCTTTCTTGTTTTATACAGCAATAAAGATTTATATCTTACATTGTTAATAACAGACTTCAGGTATATGTCAAAGTTCAATTCTGGGTCAAGAGTCACTCCTAAATATTTGTAGCTAGGTACATTCATTAGCTGCTTACCATTTACTGTAATTTTAGGCTTTTGAACTTTTTTAATTCAATAGAAGATGCAAAGGTCATAATTTTAGTTTTAGTTTCATTCATGGTTAATTTGTTTTTTGAGGCCCAAAGAGAAAAGTTCTGAAGAGCTATTGTTAATTGATTTGATAAGGTGCCAATATCTTTATCTGAGATATATAAAACTGGGTCGTCTGCATATAACAAAGTGCTATGAACATCAGTGGTAGATATACAATCATTGACATATTATAGTAGGAAAAAAAGAGGACCCAATATGGATCCTTGTGGCACCCCACAGGTTAAAGCCCTACGTCCTGATCTCACATGGTTAGCAATAGAACATTGATGTCTCCTGGAAAGGTATATGTGGACAGATGAGGGGAAAGCTCCTCCGAGGTTAAACATGAAATTTAAAATTGATGTTATCAGCTTTAAAATGAGGTACAACACTTGTAGATAGCCCTTCTAGTCTTGGAGATATTGCTTCACGAAAATGGAATGACATGACTCTATCAATGCAGCCAATAAGCTCTATCATTCATTGTTTTAATCAAATCAGGCATCTAATTAGCATAATGATTTAAATAATCAATCAAAAAAATGACCATTCCTTTCCATACATTTGGGCATAGATTTGGAGCTAGAAGTGGTATCTTTATGCTTTTTTCAGTGTATGAATCTCCATGAATCATTCTATCGGTTGACATTATTTCTTTTTCTATTTGGAATATAATTTTTGTTGCCATGGCAACACTTTTCCCTGAAATCCCTTATTTAGGCCTTCTTTTGAATTCAAAACGTTCCATTAACATTTCAAATAGACCAGTTGTTCCAGGAAATAGAACGTTTTTGAGAAAACCACGTTTTTCTGTGTAAAAAATTACATAAAAGCTATTTTTGGTCTTTTTTTCACATTCCTAGCCTTTGTAGCTCCCCTACTGGCCAAATCCAGTACTAAAAATCCCGCAGGGAGGGCCCTTTCCCCTCATCTTCCCACATATGATAGGCCTATGATTATGAATACATGACGTTGAGGAGTAGTCCTTGACAAATCTGCTCCCAGGGGAACTTCAGTTTTCTTTAATATTTCACAGTCCCTGTGGTGTGTGTAATGTGAGTGAGCCCTGGAGGGTAGATGATGGTTTCCAGTTACTCATACCACTTAACCACCACACCTGTCAGCATGGGAGAAGCCCTGCTTGGTAAATCCAATTACTTCCCCCTATGACCATCCACATGTCAGCAAGAGCTTTATCTTACAGCTTATTTGTGACTTTGACGCAGGATCTCACTACTAAGCCCTTTAAATGGCTTCTAATGCCATTTTAAGCTCATCTAGGGGTCTGAAGAACAAGAACTTTATGTCACTCTGAAATATATTTATCCCAATATTCCCAAATTTCAGGATTTTTAACATGATGCTGAGTTTGGTAAAAATGCAAACCTAAAGGGTGACTCATACAGTGAAAAATAGCTATGGCAGCGCGTTGGAAGGTTATTAGCATGTCTATATTTCAAAAGGATAATCCCTACTCCTTACCTAATGCTATTTCCTATCGGTCATCACACCTATATCTTTCTGGATGGGACTGCTCCCAAAGCTCACCATCTGCATGCCACTGACCTCTGGTTATGATCTCGCACTGCAGCTAGGTTCCCACAGTATTAACAATGGTGCAGTCTGAGCCTGGCAACTTTCACAGTAGATCAGACCTGTCATGACCACCCACACACATAATTCTGAATTCTCGACATTATGATACTCTCACATAATTAGCACGACACCCTATCCAGGGTCCAAAGGATAGCCAGAAAGTAAAATAACACACTGACACTATCTGAAACGGTGCCATTGAAGGATGCATCTGCAATGTTTCCCAATCACGATGATCAGGTCCAGCACAAATTTAGTTTTGTCGAGTATATTTACCCTTTTGAATTTCCAAGCCTTCCAATATTTGACCTTTACTACATAATACATGAACTACACAGTATTCTAGAAGGGGGCATCATTCAAATGATTCAAGAAAAAAAAGGAAAAAAAAGAAACATGCTTATGTTGAGAGATAGGCGGGTGTTGCCACTATTTAAGTAACATTTAATAACCTCATCTTTGAGAGGACTGATAATAATAGTGGTTTGATGCATATCTTTCCTGAACATCTATACTTTATCTTTTAAAAGTAGTAAGTATGTAGTTTTTCAGAAATATCAAAGAGGGTGATGGAGAGTATGACAAAGATAGATGTATGCCTAGTTATCTTACTTGATATAATCTTGTGAGACACTATTAAACATTAGTATCATCTGACTATGTAGAATGGGTTAAAACGGTCTGCGTAAAATAGATGGTAGTCTAGAATGCTAGAGTAAAGAGGAAAGAAATATCTTAGTGACACACGAACAATTTGAATCTAATCCAAAAGCCCCATGCAGGGTTTCCTTATAGTTAGCCCAGCAGGCTACTGTGCAGCCTATGGTGACAGCCAGGAGGCTGTGTGGTTTTAAGTGACTTGCCCTATGACTCCAAAGGCCATTATGCATTTTACCAAAGAGTTTGTTGGCTTTTCCATTTGATTTCAATAGGTTCATCATAATGTACAGAAGCACCATCAGTACTTAACGACATGACTGGTTCTGCATTGTTATATCATGCTGAGCCTGTAAGACTGTTAGACCACCAAAATGTTGCCTGATGCCTCAGCGTAGAACTTCATTAGTGTATTATGACAGCAAGAACCAATGAAGCTTTAATATACTTGCATGTACTTGAAGTATATTCATCTACAATGACTGATGGCAGGGCATGACAGGCAAGGGATAAATATGTGCACAACTGAGTTGGCTGTTACTAGTCTAACAGCCTCTATCATTTACTGTCCCTGGTTAGCTTCTTCAATATCACATGTATGACATGCTATATGTGGAATGAACCTTTCTGTGAGGACAAAAATGGTATTCCTGGAAGTTATAAACTGGGCACCTGCTGGCCAGGAATTCTAAAACACCTGGGCATCATATAATAGGCTGATTATAGGCAGATACATCTTCATCTGAGATTAAACCAATAAGAGATCGTTTTGGGAAATATCAGGCGGCACAACGAGATTAACCGCTGGTCATAGAAACTCAGTGAAGATGGGAAGGGCTGGTATCAAATTGCAAATATACCATGAAGATTTGCATTTGCTGTGCCCTGCTTAGCTCATATCAACACCTGTGTAAGGTTGATGTATCATTCCTGAAAATATAGTAGTGACAAACACTCTCTCCTTTTTATATGTTGATTTGATGTAATTCTGCTGTCTACGACAGACCATTTCTGTACATCATTTTATATGTGCCCGTTCTCTACTCCATTAAACAAAATAATTCCATTCTAACATGAATTTTGTAATTTCTCTCCATTTTCATATAGTCTGGTCCATGGAGACAGAGGGACAGACAGACAGAGGCCTAGATATAGACAGGCAGACAGACAGAGGAGAGATAAGATGAGAAATGAATGGTGAAAAAGGGTGCCGGATGGAGGGAGATGCGGCTGAAAAGATGAGGAGGTGAGAATAATGAAGCTACTGAACAAGAATATAAAATTACAAAAGGAACAAGTAAAATTACTGTGCTATAACCAGGGCATGGTGACAGTAGCCCCACCCTTATGGCAGCCTGACTATAGATGACAACCAAATCAGCAATCAGATACCCTCAGCACTGACAGAGATTCAGCCAATCAGACAACACATAGGATGGTATGAAAACATAAGGTCTCAGAATGAGCTAACCTGGCCATTCTGAGAAACTTGCCAATGAAGGAGTAGTCATGAAGTGACTGACTACTGTCTTCGTGGCAGCCTTAGTAGTTATTGCTCTCAGCTATTAGCAACCAAAGTGCACTCATAGATAAAAGCATATCTCCTTTGCAGGCATAATGCATGTCAGAATCGACAGTAAATTGCTTGGTAATGCAGCATTTATGGGTCTTGATAATTCTATCTGTCAAAATGAGGTACCAGTATTATACGTAACTCCCTGATGCAAATTCACAAAATTATATGCAATTGAATATTAAGAAGCTAAAGAAGGAGAGGATATACACCAGTTTGTACAATATCCTTCACAAAGGGTTTATGCGATAGAAAATTCCTGTGTGGAGAAGTAACCTGTCATGCTGTATTTGTGAATTATGAATGCCAAACCCTGAAAAAATCAGTTAAAGCATGAGGAGTTAGGGAAAAGCAAGAGGAGAGAAGGTAAAAGTAAAAGATGTATAAAGGAAAAAACAGAGAGAAAGACAGGCAGAGACAGAGAAAGACAGAGACAGAGACAAAAGGGGTAGAAGGACAAAGAAGAGGGAAAAGGTGGAGAGGAAGATAGTAGCAGCAAGATAGAGGCTAGGGAGAAAGGCTTTCTTTATCACATCAACAATTAAATTCAGAACCAGAACCCCAATTTGCAGATCCCAGTACCCTGAACGTTGCATTCAATATGTCATTAGTTATCTTAGCAGGCAACTGTGCAGCCTACCTGTGACAATAGTTATGACTCTGTGAAGTCATTCTACCCAAACGGCGTACAGGAACTGTGGGTGGCTTAACTCTTGGTACTTTAATGCACTGTAACCTTAACAGCTGGGGTCATTTTTTTCCGACATTATATAGTTTGCCAAGAAATAAAGATATTTACCTCCCTGACATGAATTTCAACTTTTTACATGGAAAATTTGTATCTTTATGACCATGGAGCCTATTGAAATATGGGTGAGAGGTCCCTCAGGGGTCAATTTTTTTTTATTTTAGGGGTTAAAAACCGGGACCTCTCTTTGGCTTGCTCTACTGAAAAATTGGATCTGACTTTGCTATGGCAAACTACCCTCATATGATGCCTTAACATATTGACAACAATAACGTATAACTGGTTAAGATCCCATCTCATACCTAAAATCATGAGAGTAATCAAAACAAGGGCAATGTCCCCAAAACTGGACCAAAATCTGCATGATTTGGTGCAAAATATGGTATTTTTTGGATGATGGCTGTTTATTTTCCCTAGCAATGCTTGATTACACAATTAACAATTCTGAGGTTTGACTAAAATCATATTTTCAAAGGAATATTCCATAATGTTTTGGATGGAAGAAGCATGATTTATGCTATTTATTAGCCTTTCTAGAGACTTTCAAGGTCACTTTTATGGAGGAGCCCTGGAACCACTTTCTGTGCCAAGTAGCCCCAACTGCCCCATCCGAAGCAGTAAAAGGTCAATCATATGCAAATCCCCAACAAATTCAAAGAAAAATGATCATAATAGCTTCTCCTACACTTAATTTAGCTATTTTAATACAAAAAATTCATCCAGTTTGGATTGAGTCCTTACAAGAGCCCAAAATGTGGCCAGAATCAACCCACCCATCCACCCAGTTAAGGTGTCATGGCACTTATAGGGCCAAAGACGTTCTGATTTTCCCCCCATCTTCCACCATAAAACTGGTGTCAATCGGGTTCTAATTTGATGGCGTTCATAAATAAAGGCTTAAATAAAAACTGAAGTCATTCTTGATTTTTTTAGCATGGTCAACCATAATGGAGTCATCCGATTTTGCACCAGTTGCCATGGAAGTCACCATGTTTAATAAATTAAATGATACAGGTGGCCCTGACAGGTCACAAATGTGACCTTGGACCCCTCTCTGACACAATAGGTTTCCATGGTGACCAAAAAAAATTTTGCAACTGTTCCCCCCCCCCAATCATCACCTTTCTTCTGGTACCAAAATTATCAATCTGCGATAAAAATAAGGTCCCCTGGCACTGATTATACCAAGCAAAACACTGTTTTTAGGGACTATTTAGCTGTCCTAGGTTTACTGGGCCGGAATACTGCTGGGACACCTTATACAATCATGATACATTAATGTGGCACTAGTGAATAACCCTTTGTGGACTTACAGGAATAATAAGGCTCTAACATGTCACTATGATGATACTGCACCAGTGAGGTTTTCATAATTTCTCAAGGTGATTCTATAGGAGCATTAAGCCTTTTTGCATCATGCTCTCCTTAAAGGCCTAGCATCCACAATGACTGATGGCTGCATGTCGTGAGCGTAAGACAGAGGGAAGTGTGTGTTTATTGGCTAAGTTGGCCACCAGTTGGCTGTTACTGGTCTAACTGGGTCTATCATTGCACCGCCCCTGATAGACTGATTTAATACCATGTGGCATGCTGCACCTAGAATGAACCTCCTTTAGGACAGAAATGGCCTCCCCAGGCATCATTAAGGCTGCATCTGTGGGTCAGGAATTCCATAACACCTGCGATATATGGGGGAGATCTGATTTTAAGCTGAGTTATGTGGCAGCTTACTAGAGGTAGCTACTATTCATAGCCTTCAATAAACTTAATTTCATGGTACATTATACATTAGATGACTACACTGCACCCAGTGCATGAGGCCGATAATTTCATCTTGTGCTCTGCTCTGTTAATGTAGATCACTTTGATGATGTGATGCCAACAGTAATAATAGCATGCCTAAACCATACCCACACTAAATATTAAAAAAAGGTGATTAAATGGGTATCGTTTTTTCATATTCTGGCTACAAAAATAGCAGTTTTGAAATTGAATGTGCAGAACATTCCTATCAATATTATGACAAAATCTTTACACTCATCAATCTATGGCATTCCATGGAATTCAGGGATAAATCATGTATAATTATTTGAGGGTTGACAAAGTTGTCCCTCTAATAGAGCCTCTAGATACACATAAGAAACTTGCTAATCATCAAACATCTAATTGCTCATCTGTTCACCATTGTAACTTGCTGGTGCTAAGAGTTAACAGAAGTAGCTGCTCAGAGCTGCTCGTAGAGCTGCTCCCTAGTGTGATTTCATGGTATCACATTTTGGACGAGAGTGCCTTCATCCAGTTGGAAAGGGGAAAATCATTACCAAGTTTAGTTGACCTAAAGGATTTCCAGTTACAAAGGATACTTTCCATCCATATCATAATCCATTTTAATAATCCATCTTTGTTATATGTAAAGCAAAATGAAGGGGGTATCCAAGGGGTGAATGGGAACCAACTAGACAAAACAACAATTTTTGTTTTATTTCTCTTTAAATACAATATTGAGGCTATTTAGTTAATCATTAATCACCTCCTGGTTCCTAGCTATGCCGTATCTATATAGTGTCCAGCCTTCTAGAGTCCATTTTAGAATAAATGTCTTTGAAGTAACTGCACAATCCTCATCCCAAAGTTGCCAAAGATCTGTCGTTATTTTCACAGAGATTCCATGTACATTTGTGTACCACTGTACTTCCACCTGTAGCTTCTTATAAAAACTACACATGTTCAATGCTATGCAATTACATTAGTCCAGTTTTCAGTTTTACGAGTATCCTTGGTATATTCAATTAATTTTACAATATCAATGGGGGACTTTACCATTATAATTAAAGGTTGTAGTTGGTAAATCTTTAATGGACAATATAGTTGAGTAATGCACTGTAATGGCTCTTTACATCTATGCTGCATGCATTTAGGTGAGGGTAAATCAAACGATACTGAGTGTATAATGCTTTTGGTTGTGAAGGCTGTAGTCAGATTCACAATTATAAATACATCTATGCTAGAAGTCATTGGGAAGGAGGCTGTAAAAGAAAGAGACTAATATTCCAACACATTTGCATCACATGCTGGAATCCATACATTGATTTTTTTCTTTGTACATATCACATCCATCTGAATTATATTAGACAGAGTTAACAAGATACACTATTAATTGATGGGTCTCAGGCCAGTACTAAGGTGTATTAAGACAGCCCATGTCCGTCCATTAACCTGTACATCCCCTGCCAGGAACCCCATTTTATCTAGATAGCCTTGCTTACCTTTGTTATAGAACAATCAGAATTGAATAATTGTCCCTAAGGACCCTATTAGCCAAGAGTGTTGTCCCTCAAGCAATGCAGCTGACGTCCGTCATTATCAAAGTTGATCAGTGCATCCACTGAGGGTTAGGCAGTGTCAATTATTCAACAAAGGGGGATGGAGTTGGTTGTTTGGATTTGAGGCCAAAAGAGAATTGATCACTATGCGAGGGGGATAGTGTAAAGAAAAAAAAGAAATGGCCTTAAAAAATCTGAATTACCATAGAATGGAGGGGCTGACCCTGTCCAGATATATTGAAGGAAAATTTGAACATCAGCACGAGAAACAACCCCATTCCGCTTCCCCATTGTGAAAACTCCCTTACATGAACTGAATCTGGGTGAATAAGTACCTCTATGGGTGGAGTCTAAGTTATTGTTAGAGATGAATACATACAAGAATAGTCTGGGTGAGTGCAGTCTTTTATGTCAAGGTGAATATCGATGCTCCATGGAGAAAGCACTGAGACCACGTATTGCACCCCTGCGTTGAATGACCAGCGCCAAATCCGCACGATGACATCATAGGTCCATTGCACATGCGCGACTGCTTCAAATCATAAACAAACAAGATGGCGGCACACAGCATTTTTGGGTAGACGACAGGTGAATAAGAGTTTAGTATATCTGCAATGTTTAGAAGTAAAAAGATAAATGTACGATGGTGATTAAAGAAAATAATGATAAAAAAAAAGAAACATACCTATGCTGAGAGATATTCAAGTGAAATTAAATAACCTCATCTTCCAGAGGACTGATATTAGTAGAGGTTTGATGTATATCTTTACTGAATATCTTCAAAAAATGACATCTTCATTTTGCCTACTTTTAACTTTCAATTATTCACCCCTCTTCCCTGGATAATGGTGGCATTAGTGTTTACAACAACTTACATACATTGTATTAAATTGAGTGTGGTACACATAGTGAATGATGCATTGCATTATTTCAGCTATCTTACAAATGGCACAGAATTCAGATTTTACCCCACACGTCTAAACTTTATTGCTCGCTGGAATAGGTTATCCAGTGAGAGTAGTTTTTCTTTTCAAAAAGAGGCAGATAGAGAGTATGAGAGAGAAAGACGTTTGCTTAGTTGTTTGACTTATAGTCTTGAAACAAACTAATTAAACATTGGAATTAGCTAGGTCCATAGAAGGGTAAAAAAAAGGTTGCAGTCCTTAATGAAACAGAATGATAGGGTATAGGGTAAATAATTGTCTCATGAATGATTTAAATCTAATCCAAAAGCCCCATGCACAGTGTCCTTATAGTTATATAGCTCAGTAGGCAACTGTGTAGCTTGTGGCCATGGACAAGAGGCTTTGTGGTTTTATGTGACTTGCCCTACGACCCTAGTTAATAGTCTAAATGTCTGAACAAAACATTTTACCCCAAAAAGGTGTTTGGTGGCTTTACCATTTCATTTAAATGGGTTTACCATGATGCATGTGCAGATGCACCATTCGTAACAACAAGTCATGGCTGGCTCTGCCTTTGATGTATCATGCTTCGCCTACATCACATTTAGACCACTATATATGATGCACCAGGGCTTCATTAGTGAATCATGATGACAAATTCCCATTAATCCTTGGGGCATCATGCTGTACCTGAAGTATATTCATCTACAGTAACTGATGGGTGCATGTGATGCATGGCAGGCAAGGGGTAAGCGTGTGTATAACTCAGTTGGCCATTACTATAGTCTAACAACCTCTATCATTTTACTGCCCCTGATTGGCCTCTTTGATACCACATTGCATGCTACATGTGGATTGAACCTTATGATAGCCTCCTAGGAAGTTATGACGTCCCCACCTGCTGATCAGAAATTCTGAAACACCTGTGCATCATATAATAGGCTAGATTTAATTTATATATGTAGATGGACATTCAGCTGAGATTCGGCCAAACAGAGATCGTTTTAAGAGACATGGATCAGCTGGCAAAATGAGCTTTGCCACTCTTCTTTGAAACTCAGTGAATATGGCTTTCTCATGGAAAGGATGTCATGGTTTTAAATAGTATCTATGCCATGAAGCTTTACATTCTAACTGTGGCATCCTTTGCTGATGTCGACTCCCATGCAAGGTTGATGTTCCATCCCTAAAAAATATTCACTATAGGTCTAGTAGTGACAAACACTGCCTTTATGTGTTGATTTCATTTAACTCTACTGTGATCTAGGAGAGATCATTTCTGTATGTCATTTCATTCCTTCCTTGCTTCTACTCCATAATATTATAAGAAAATTTACATACCATTCTAATCTGAATTTTGTAAAATCGTGTATCTTTATAAATTTTGGTCCATTGCAAGCGAGAGAAGGTGTGACAGACAGGGAAAGACAGAGACAGGGACAGACAGACAGGCAGACAGAGAAGGCAAGAGAGACAGAGAGAGACATCGAGGAAGACAGACTTAGACATAGGAGAGACAGAGACAGAAGGAGGGAGGAATGGTGAAAGAGGGGCGGGACGGAGGAAGATGCAATTGAAGGAATGAGGAGAGGGCAAGAAAGCTCCATACATGAATTATGAATATAAGATTACAGGAGGAACAAGTAATAGCAAATTAGCAATCTCTTATTCTTTAAATCTAATGTTCCTAAACTGTGCTACAGCCGAGGGGTGATAACAGTAGGCCCCCCCTTTATGGCAACTTGGCTATGATAACCAAATCAGCAATCAGATACCCTTAGCACTGACGGATATTCAGCCCATCAAACAACACATAAGATGACAAGGAAACATAAGGTCTCAGCATGAACTAACCTGGCTATTCTGAGAGGCTTGCGAAAGTTGGATTTAGTATAAAGTGATTTGTGTCTTCATGGCAGCCTTAGTAGTTAGTGTTCTCAGCTATTAGCAACCAAAGTGCACTCATAGAGAACAAAGATAGCAACTGTTTTTTTTCAGGCATAATGTATGAATGCAGCCCAGCAAATTTCCAGATTGTGCAGCATTTACGGGTCTTGCCAACTCTATCAGTCTAAATGGGGTACCGGTATCATGAGGCAAACCCACAGACAGACAAAGCCCTTATGCAAATTCAATAAATTCAATGTAATTGAATATTTAGAAATATGAATATGAGCTGTACAAAGAATAAAAAACAGCATGTAATGGAAATACGTTGGAATATAAGTCTCTATCCTTTACGACCTCTATGAAATATCAATTTCCAAATGATTTATAGCATAGACATATTGACCAATGTAATTCTCTGAGTACAACATTTGCAGCCAAAGGCATATCTATACTCTGTATCATATCATAAACATTTACCACGACCCTTTAGATTTAATTATAAAGCCACCATTGACACAGTAAAAAATAACTCTTGAATCAACCAGGGATCCTAAAAAAACTGAACAATTGGCAACTGTAATTGCATAGCATTGAACCGGTGTAGTTTTTACAAGAAGCCCCAGGTGGCAGTACGGTGGTATGCAAAATACAATGTAGATATCCAATATGTAGCTCACAGCAGAAACCATCCTCATATGTTTTGTCACTAGCTGCCTAGGTACTACCTGTTCTCTGACTGGCTTAATCTCTGCAGGATCTACATGTGTGCTTCTTGATTGGCCCTTTTGGGGATTTGGGCTGTTTGGATACACAATGTAGTACCTATCAGGAACATGTCCGGAGAATATCTTCCAATGTCTTTCAAAGAAGCAACACACATTACATATTCAGTCCTCACGAGTTCCCCCTCTCTCTTATCTGAATGACTGACTCACTCACTCACTCACTCACACACTGACTCACTGACTGACTCACTCACTCACTCACTCTCCCCTACTCTGGCAGTCTATGTCCATAGATGTTTATCTGTCTGTCTATCTGTCAGTCTATCTGCCTCTCTTTCTCTCTTCTACTCTGCCATCACTTGTGTCTATCTTTTTCCTCTCTACCTCCCAGCCTCTCTCCTTCAGTCTTCGGCCCCTCTGCTACTGTCCTAGTTGAGATCGTCATTACAGAGTGGCATGTGCAGAGTCATTTTCCTGAGTGGTCATTGACCAAATAGTGTATTAACCGTATTATGTTCCCTAAGAACAAGACTGCCATTCCATTCCACACTTGGCAGCCACCCGAAGAAACATCTTGGGCACCCTAGTAACCAGCCTTGGAAGGTCAAGGGGGTCAAATGTACTCTACAAAACTCAATTTGTGCAGGACCTGGTCATTTGGCATCATTGCAGATGCATCATTGGTAACGTTTATCATATGATCAGAGCAGGGAAGGCTAGACACCATGAATAGTATCCATTGAAGCTTCTTGTGGACACTATAAAGATACAGTATAGTCGGGATCCAGGAGATGATTAATGATGACCTAAATAGCGTCAGTGCTGTTAACCAATGAAGAGATATCAAAAACAAAATTGTTGTTTTGTCTAGTTGGATTAGCGCTTGGAGCATGACTGTTATCTTGGTTCCCATTTACCCCTTGGATACCCCCTTCATTTTGTTTTACATAGGACAAAGATGGATTATTAAAATAGATTATGATGTGGATGAAAAGTATCCTTTATAACGTGAAACCCTTTAGGTCAGCTAAAGTTGGTACTAATTTTCCCTTGTCCAACTAGAGGAAGGCACTCTCTTCCAAATGTGATACCATGAAATCACACTAGGGAGCAGCTCTACAGGCCCTATTAGAGGGATGATTTTGTAAACCCTCAGATAATTATACATGATGTATCCCTTAATTCCATGGAATGCCATAGATTGATGAATGTAAACATTTTGTCATAGTATTGACAGGTATGTCAGGTGCACATTCAAATTTCAAAACTGGTATTTTTGTAGCCAAAATGTGATAAACTGAACCCCATTTAATCACCTTTTGTAATATTTAGTATGGGTGTGGTTTAGGCATACTATTAGGACTAGTGGAATCACATCATCAAAGTGATCAACATGTACAGAGCAGAGCACAAGATAAACGCATAGGCCTCACGCACTAGGTGCAGTATAGTCATCTAATGTATAATGTACCATGAAATTAAGTTTAATGTAGGCTATGAATAGTAGCTACCTTCAGTAAGCTGCCACATAACTCATCGTAAAATCAGATCTCCGCCAAATACTCTAGGTGTTATGGAATTTCTGCGCCGCAGCTGCAGCTTTAATGATGCCTTGGGAGGCCTTTCTGTCCTAAAGGAGGTTCATTCTAGGTGCAGCATGCCACATGGTATTAAATCAGTCTATCAGGGGCGGTGCAATGATAGATGCTGTTAGACCAGAAACAGCCGACTGGTGGTCAACTCAGCCAATAAACACACACTTTATTCTGTCTCACACTCAAGACATGCAGCCATTGGTCATTGTAGATGCTAATCCCTCAAGGAAAGCATGATGTACCAAGTCTTATGGAACCCTCAAACTGTTTTTGAACAACTTGAGAAATTGTGAAAACCTCCCTGGTGCGGTATCATTTCAAGCTAACAAGTTGAAGACTTATAATTCTTGGAAGACCACCAAGGGTTAATCACGGGTGCTACATTAATGCATCATGATTATATAAGGTTACAGTGCATTAAAGCACCATGGGCTAAGCCACCCACAGTTCCTGTGCGCCGTTTAGGTAGGATGACTGAGTGGCTTCTGGGAGCTGGCATGCTGGTCACATCAAACCACACAAAGTCGTTATTATTGTCACAGGTAGGCTGCACAGTTGCTTGCTGTGGTCTAAGTAATGCCATATTGCATGCAATATTCAGGGTATTAGGATCTGCCCATTGGGGTTCTGGTTCTGCACTTAATTGCTTATGTAGGACCAAAGCTTTTCTGTCTAGCCTCTATATTTCTGCTACTATTTTAATTTTCTCTCATTATCCCCCTTGCTGCTCTTCCTTATTCCTGGCCCTCTCTTCCCTTCTCTTCCTTTCTCTCTCTCTCTGTCTCTCTCTCTCTGTCTCTCTCTCTGTCTCTGTCTCTCTGTCTCACTGTCTCTCTGTCTCTCTGTCTCTCTGTCTGTCTCTCTGTCTGTCTCTCTCTGTCTCTCTCTGTCTCTCTCTCTCTCTCTCTCTCTCTCTCTCACACACACACACACACACACACATTCTCTCTCTCTCTCTCATTCTTTCTCTCACTCCACTCATTTTAACCATCTGTGGGCCAACGGGCAAGAACGCGCCTCCAGGGGGGATTTTTAGTACTGGCTTTGACCACCAGGGGGCAATATATAGGTACAACATAAAATAAGCCACAAAATGCTTTATACCAATTTTTGATGGGGAATCCAGTGGTATGCTTGGAATTATTCCATTTCCACTGAAAATGTCCTTTTTTTTGGAATACAAAAGGAATGTTTGTTGCCATGGCAACATAGAAAATTGACATACTTGGCAATTTCTGGTTGCCATGGAAACCACCCCATTATTCCATATGGGAATTTTTGCCACAACTGTTTTTAGAAATCCCTCCAGGAACTCGGGACTGAAGAGAGAGCTCAAAAAATCCCTGTAGACCCAATTTTACAGTATAAATATCACATTTCTTTTGTTATTTTTCCACAAAACTGTATTTTTTGCATTAAAAGTATTTATGATAGGATATAACGTATTTAGAGTTTATTTGCTATTTTCACTTGCACATTGCAACCTATGTTTGACAAGCCATTACAGCAAGACTATCCGGAATATTTCAGCTCAAGATATCTCCTTTTAAACCCTGTGACTTAAACCTTACAAAACGATTTCCCCCCTGGAGGCATGCTTCCCCTCACCTGAGAGATTCTCTCCTTTCACTCTTACCCTAACCTTTCAAGCTTTGACTGATTGTTCTTGGTTTAACATTCATAATTCACTTATACAGCATGGCAGGTCACTTCGCCAAACAGCATCTATGTATTGCATGAACCCTTTCTGAATGCATAAAGGATTATACCCCCTCCCTTTTTTGGTTTCTGAATATTCAATTTCATTGAATTTAGTGAATATGCATCAGGGATTTCTCTGTATGTGGGTTTGCCTCAATATGATACCGGTACCTCATCTTTACTGATAAAGTCGGCAAAGCCCATAAATGCTGCATTATCCAGCAATTCGCTGGTGCTGCATTCATACATTATGCCTGAAAAAGAGCAGTTGCTGTGCTTGTTTTCTATGGGTGCACTTTGGTTGGTAATAGCTGAGAGCAATAACTACTAAGGCTGCCTCATATTCATCTACCTCATATTACACAGTTTTGACAAGATACACTATGAATTAAGGGGTTTCATGCCAGCATGGATGTGTCAAGACCTGCCAAGCCCATTAACCAGTACAACTCCTTCCAGGAGTCGATTTTTCTTCTGTAAAATATGATAAAAAGATGAGAATGCTGCATATTTTCCACTTTCATTAGATCAAATGGATCAAGACCCTTCTGGCAAACTATAATTTAACCAATATATGACTGATTCTAAAGCAGCCGACTATTAGATGAGTTTAATTTTAGAGTCATTTCGAACGTTCCTTTCATCATGTCTGTCATTGCGTTGTAATAGATGGAAAAAAAGTATCTCCATCATGTTTAAATAGGTATTAAGAATACCTTAAGTCACTATGCTGAGACAGTGCATTAGATGAATTGGCCCATGGAACATGTAACATGCTTTCTTCATCCATGTAAACCTAGGTGGAAGTGGGGTAGTTTATCAGGAACCATACATCCTCATAGATTTGATTGTTATAATCAATGAAAGATATTAGTCTTCTAGAACCCTATTTATGTGAACCAAGAACCCACTCATGCAACTCACTCAATTTCTAAGATACTTCCTTTTGGGAAGAGCCTGTGCGGAACCGAACATGGCACAAATAATTTTATGCCTGTAAAATGTTATTTTGAATTACAATTTGCTAAAAACAATTTCATAGAGTTGTGAGACAATGCATTATTGTATACTGGAACAATTTTGAGCATTAATAACCAAAATTCCATAGGATTTAGTGTTATATCCTTGATTTTGAGCTTGAATCTCTATTTGTCAATCTCAGTATTCCCATTAGAGAATAAACAACGATCTTCTTCACATCGAGTCTGTTGTCCTATAATACACGAATGCATCTAAGTGCAGTCAAAAAATGAAGGAGTTGTTATCTGGGGCATTATGTTGTGCAAGCTTAAAGTATATTCATCTTCAATTCAATGACTGATGTGTAGATGCCGCGCGTGGGAGGCAAGGGGTAAGTGTGTCGATAACTGAGTTGGCTGTTACAGGAGGGTGTTGCTCCTATTGTAAAAAGAGATGTGATTATGTGCCCTCTTTTCTAAACAAGTCGTGTACTGCTTCACCAAAGTACTTGCACTCACAACATTAGTCTAAAAAGTGACCTGCCTTGTGTAAAACAGAGAGAGCTGCACTATCAGGTACCTACTCACGTCACACACTTCTCCCAACTAGGTATCTACTCAAATCCCCCTTTTTTAGCACCATACTTGAATGACCACTTGTGAGCAACAAAAGGAACAAATTATAACCACATGAAAAGAAAGGACTGGAAATGAGGGCATTTTTAGCCAGCTCTTCCTTTTACTATAGGAGCAACACCCACCAGTGTTACTAGTCTAACAGCCTCTATCATTATACTGCCCCTGATTAGCTTATTTTTATCACATGGCATGCTACATGTGCATTGAACCCTCTTTGAGGACAGACTTTGCCTCCCAAGATTTCATTAATTTTCCACCTGCTGGTCAGGAATTTTGAAATGCACCATATATAATAGGCTAGATCTGATTATAAGCAGATACAGTTTCAGCAGAGATTCAACCAATCAGCAATCTTTTTAGGAAACATAGGGTGGCAAAACGAGCCTTGTCGCTCTTTTTAAAAGCTGGATGAAGATGACTCTCTCATGGAAAGGGTTGGTGTCATATTGCAACTATACCCTGAAGATTTGCATTCTGGCTGTGCCCTGAATAGCTCATAAGCTGCACGTCCACAATGGAACATATTGCGATTTTGAGCTAGTTATATATACATTGAGGAAGTTGTATGGTCTGTTGCAAAGCGGAGCCTACTATTAGAATTTTCATGCCTGCAATTGCTTGAAAAGCAAACTAATGATTATCATACGTGAGTTAGTCTGGAGGCCATTTCTTAAGGTACTACTACTACTACATACCACCACTACGATCTGAGTCCCCTAGGAATAAAGCAGGTGATCGTAGGTACTGCCCTATGACTGCTCTGTATGATTAGCACCTATGCAGGAATTACATTAGGCTTGGTAGAGCAGTCGTACTAATGCATGATACTGTAATGGCCTTATCTTAAGGCTAGTCCCTATGATTTGAAGTACAGCAGTCGTAGTGTGTTAAGAAATGGCCTCCAGATGATGATTGTAACTGCAGACAGACTAAGTGCAAATTTTAGTTGCAACAAAGTTTAGTGTCATAGAGAACCCACGCCTATATCTATACCCGTGCCAGGTTGATGTGTCAACCCTGAGAAATTACCATTCAGTCCAGTAGTGACAAACACTGCCTATTTTTTGTGTTGATTTAATGTAAGTGTGCTGTGAGCTAGGACAAATTAGTTCGTTCTCTACCTCTACCTCATATAACAGACATACAGAGACAGAGAGACTTAGGAGAGACAGAGACAGAGGAGGGAGGAGTGGTGAAGTAATGAAAGGTCAAGGAATGGGGAAAGACAGCTACCATACATAGATTATGCGTATAAGACTATAGAAGGAACAAGTCATATCAAATTAGGAGTCTCTCATTCTTTAAATCTGTAGTACAGAAAATGATCCAAAAATACTCCATGAGTATGCATGTCCCTAAAATGTGCCATAGCAGAGGTGCACCTTAAGCTATAAGAGTAGGCCACCGTCATGACAGTCTGACTGTGACAACCAAATCAGCAATCAGATACCCTCAGCACTGACAGAGATTCAGCCAATCAGACAATGTGTAAGATGGCATAGAAAAATAAGATCTCAGAATGAGCCAACCTGGTTGTTCTGAGAAGCTTGCCTATGCTGGATTTACCATGAGGTGACTGCTGTCTTCATGGCAGACATAATTCATGAATGCAGTGCCATTGAATTGCCTGTATAATTCAGCATCAACTGGTCTTGTCAACTCTAGCGGTTTGGGTTAAAGCATTCATCAAGGGTTTATGCAATACAAAAAACTCTGTGTGACAAAGTAACCTACCTGTGACAATAGTCACGACTCTGTGTGGTTTGATGTAACCAGCACTCCAACCCCCAGAAGAGTCATTCTACCCAAATGGCGCACAGGAACTGTGGGTGGCATAGCCCTTGGTGCTTTAATGCACTGTAACCTAAGACATTCATGATACAATAATTTAGCACCAGTGATTACCCTCGGTGGTGTTATGAGAATTATAAGCCTCCAACGTGTTAGGATCATATGATAATGCACCAGGGAGGTTTTCATAATTTCTCAAGTTGTTCAAGAACCGTATAAGGGTTCCATATGACTTGGTGCATCATAATTTCCTTGAAGGTTTAGGATCTACAATGACTGATGGCTGCATGTCGTGAGTGTTAGGCAGAGGGAAGTGTGTGTTTATTGGCTGGGTTGGCCACCAGTCGGCGGTTACTGGTCTAACAGGCTCTATCATTGCACTCGTCCTGATTGACTGATTTAATACCCCCTGCACCTAAAATGAACCTCCTTTAGGACAGAAATGGCCTCCCAAGGCATTATTAAGGCTGCAGCTGCGGGTCAGGAATTCCATTACACCTGAAGTATAGTATATGGGGGAGATCTGATTTTAAGTCTACAATAAGCTTAATTTCAAGGTAGATTATATATTAGATGACTACTGCACCTATAGTGCATGAGGTCTAAAGGTCATCTTCGGCACAGCTCTGATCATGTAGATCGCTCTGATGATGTGAAATCAGTAGTACTAATAGTAGGCCTATGTACATCATATCTATATTAATATTACAAAACATAATTTAATGTGTATTGGTTCATCATATAGTGGCTAAAAAATTAGTGTTTTCGAAAGTTAAATGTGCAGCAAATACTCATCATACTATGTCAGAATGTTTACATTCATCAATCTATGGCATTCCATGGAATTCAGGGATAAATCATGTATATCTGAGGGTTGATAAATTTGTCCCTCTAATAGGGCCTCTATACACATAAGAAACAGGCTAATCGGCAAACCTGTAATTGCTCACCTGTTCACCATTACTACTTGCTGGTGCAAGAGTTACAGAAGTAGCTGCTGTAGAGCTGCTCCCTAGTGTGATTTCATGGCAGCTTTGAGCGAGAGTGACAACCCCTAGTTGGAGATGGGGTAACCAGTACCAGGCTTGGCTGACCTAAAAGATTTCCTATTACAGACTCTCTAAGGATATTTTGTCCATATCATAATCCATTTAATCAACCGTTGAACTTTATAAAGCAAAATGAAGGGGTTAATCATGTGGTTTTCTCACGTGATCAAACTATTTTGCCGTTGTAGAAGATTTCATCAAAACTCCTTTAACATCAAGTTTAAATTAATATCATGTTTCAACGCCTTCTTTGCACATAATTTAGCATTCTCATGATACATGTCAGCCGCATATTAGCTCACAGATTATGCCCAGGATTCAAATAACTGATTATCATAGTATATTAAATGTTGATCTATCAGGCATACATATTACATTTCTAATGCAAGGTGAATCTCAAATAAATTGCAGCCTCGCATTAGCATCGTGAGCACAGAGACTTGAAACCAATATCAAACAAGACCGATATCAATGATGATTATTTCTGTTGGGTGGATCCTATATTAAGATCCCTTTTTGGTGTGGGGGTAGTACAGATGAAAGATAACATGTGTTAATGTTATTATAGTGTTATTCATGACCAAAGGTAGCTATGATTTATTGATTTATCCATAAGGGTGCACCTGGCTTGAGGCCAAAAGCCTATATACTGACACATACCCTTTGTACCAGCTTATTATGTGGCCGTTGGACTTCACTTTGGCTCTTGGCTGATCCTCATTGTACAGGTGCACTATTGACTACAAAGTAGGGTGGGCATTAGTGACACTCTTTGTCACCAGTGAGTGTGTATTACTTGGCTATATAATACATTATGTTTGTGTTGGATGGATTTATCAGGTTAAGCCAATTGGTACATAGCCTTCCTCAACCCTCTGTAAATCGAGAGAAGACTGCATAGACTTTATAGTCACATCCTATTCATATTTTTTCCGATTATCGACACTGTTTTCATTGTTTTAAAAAGAAAAAAAAATATTGCTCTCGACATTCAATTTTGTAATACCACCTTGCAATTTATACCTGTCCATGTCACATGACTTATGACGCTAGCTGATAAGTGATTCTACAGCAAAATGTACAATTCAATGTTCCACTACCGTAAAACCCTGCATATATGCCATCTGGAGGATGGTTTTCAACAACTATTTGACGATTATCTGATGATTATTCTCAAATCCCCACAACTAGGCATTTCCAAAAGGAAAATCATGAGATTGTGTTTCAAGCTCTTTCTGAGAAAATCACATGATTTTTCTTTTAGAAATGCATATAGTTGTGGAAATAATTATCAGGTAAAAAATAATTATCCGATAATCGTCAAATAACCCCACACATGAAGAATTATCTTCGCCAAAACAGAAAAAGCCCCCTGGTGTATTACATGTTAGTCCTTCATTCGGAAAAAAATGACAGGACACAAAGATAGGAACCAGATTGAGCAAGGCAGAGGTGTGTAAACGAGTTTCCATGCAGATCACAAAGAGGTCATTCAAGAAAGGTATGTTTGGTTTGGCCCTGCTGAATTTAGCATATATCCTTGAAGTTAGTTGTTTGTACATCACAACCATAGCACAACCACTACTCAGATTGACGTTCACTCACCCTCTGAACCGCATGGGTTGGAAGGTCAACTGATATGGGTTGGCCTCCTAGATCATATATGGGTTGGCCAAAATAAACCTGCCTTATCAGCCAGTAGGAATAAGAGGATTCGCATAATATATCCTCCGCCTATCCCAAACCGCGGTACCATGCCATAATACCACTATATCACATAAAGGAGTGACCATTGTAAATCATAGTGTTTGTTCTACAGATGAAAAAAAAGAAGAAATGTCGATTCATATATTTAATATTTATTCAATGCCACCCTAAGGCTATCCAGACAATCCTGTGTCTGCTTTTCCATGGATAAACACGTTTTTCCCTAACCAAGGTATATAGGTACCAAGAGGAGAATTTTTCACTTTTGGTAGAAAGAATTAAAAGTCGCTTTGGTGTAAAAGATGGGATTCCAATTATATTTTGCACCACATGCTAAAAAATGCTTCAAATCTGCCCCCCCCCTCCCTAAATAGGCTAATGAAAAGAAAGAAAAGAAAAGGCAACCATAGAGTTATCAAGAAATGTAGCTCCATAATTTAACCACCGCCACTCCCCCCATGGCTTCTTCTACCAAAATGACCGGTTCCCACATGGTTGCAGACTTGTCCTCGTACCGTATACACATGTAGCCACACAGATATTGCTGCCATTCAGCCTCAGTGACACCTATTTCAGGAGCTGCGGCAGACATTATGGAGAAGGTAGCAAGTAGCAGCATGGAGGCTGAGAGGGAGCAGGTATGTAAGGAGATGCAGAAGTATGACTATATCCGTTTCACCATATTGGACATGGTAGGGGTATCTAGGAGCTGCCTTCTCCCCTCATCTTCTGCTACTCGCTTCTTGGAGTCAGGCATGGGGTGCTTCTCAGGTAGGTGATTTACTCACATGTAAATATTTGCATATCAAGTACCCCTTAGACAATATGAGATACCTGCAGATTTTACTCTTACATTTATACCCCTTTCTATTTATTTTTTAGTTTTATGAATCACCAGGCTATAGCCCCCTATTTGTGTTGAAATCAGGCAGATCGTTGTTGCGAATTACCCCTGAGGAAACAGTCAAGGTTTAACTTTAAGGGACAAGTGTAGAAGTTATGGTGGTCAATCTCAATGCTTAGGCACAATGGTCCAAGCTTATATAACAATGGTTATCGAAAGGGATGCAACTCTGTATATATATATATATATATATATATATATATATATATATATATATATATATATATATATATATATATATGTATATAACTATTATTATCCCTGCTCTACCTCGATGGTCTTTCTCAACTAGGTGACAACCAATCCGACAGGCAGTTATTCTTGACAATACTTTTATCATCTACATATCATTTATCTTTTGATAAGAAGGGTGTTCTTTGTCTCTCTATAATACTTTGTATGTTCTACTTGGCTATAGGCTATAGACTTATCAAACCAGACCGTTGCTTTTATTGACGATAAGCAATATACTACACGGACCAGTATTACATCAATGAATGCCAGTCGGCGATGTGAAACATCTACCATTGCTTTTATTGACGATAAGCAATATACTACACGGACCAGTATTACATCAATGAATGCCAGTCGGCAATGTGAAACATCTACCATTGCTTTTATTGACGATAAGCAATATACTACATGGACCAGTATTACATCAATGAATGCCAGTCGGCGATGTGAAACATCTACCATTGCTTTTATTGACGATAAGCAATATACTACACGGACCAGTATTACATCAATGAATGCCAGTCGGCGATGTGAAACATCTACCATGTACCTTTCTTGTAACCCGATCGCAGCGAATGTCTCATTTCTCTTTGATTATTTGATTTTCTTTCTTTTGTTTGGCAAATCCTGAAAAGCTTCCTTTGTATGATGCTATTGTGCCAATAAAATTGTTAAACTCAAACTCAAACTCAAACTCAAACTTTTATGATGGTAAGGTTGTGTAAGAGTGGATGTATTGTGCCATTAAGGCCCTATTGTGCCATTAAGACCCTTTCACCAATTTCAGGTCTACAGGCTCTAGGACCAGAGAATGCCATTGTTGTTCCGCCTGAGGTGCTGAAGGCTAATGCTGGTAACGTCCTCATGATTCCTGACATCAATACCTTGCACCCAATAGCCTGGTTATCTGGGGACAAGTACCAGTAAGTGTCTACAACTCATAGAAAGAACAATGGAAACAGGATAATCCCTACACCCATAACTACACCTAAGTCGTCAGTATGACGACTTTGTATTCTCAGTATGACGAGTTTAGGTCGTCATTTGGCATTGACTACCCTGAATTCGTCTTTATTGACGAGTTTTAGGTGGCGGTATGTTTTCTGTGTACCTTAGACGTATGTCTTATCCAAATTGAAACACCCTTTTTTTTGTCAAGCCCTAAACTCAGAGATTAGAGGGGAAATGGGGCCCTCTGAGTAGCTAACATAATCCAAACAAATTCAATTCATATGAAGATACACAGATGAGTAACACCCATGCCTATAACAGTTGAATCCTCTATGTACCACAGGTCTAGCACTGCAGAGATGCTGTGTGGTAGCTACTGGGACAAGTCCACTCCCCAGGAGGCCTGCACAAGGGGCATGCTTAAGAGGCTCCTGGGTATGCTGGATGAGGCAGGCTTCTCCATCTACACAGGCTTAGAGATAGAGCACATCCTATTGGACAAACAGACCAAGGAACCAGTCTTCTCCAGCAATGACTACTTCTGCACGCTGACACAGACTGAGTTCCACTCCTGGATGGTGGAGATCGAGCAGCACATGAAGAAGGCTGGGGTTAATATTGAGAGGATGCATGCTGAGTTCAGCCCTGGCCAGTTTGAGTTTATCACCTCACCAACGTTTGGAATTGAAGCTATTGATGGCTGTGTCATACTGAAACAATGCCTTAAGGAGGTGGCAAACCAAAGAGGCTGGGAGGCCAACTTCATGGCTAAGAGAGGTCTTGAGGAGAAGATAATTGGTAGTGGATTACATATGAATTTCTCCCTGTGGGACAAGGAGAAGAAACAGAACCTTATGTGGAATGGTAGCAGCCCTGATAAACTCAGCAAAGTAGCCAAGCACTGGTTGGCAGGAATGCTGCACCATGCTAGAGCTCTAACTGCTCTCTACTGCCCAACTCCAAATGACTACTTTAGGCTTCATACTACCTTTATACCAACAAAGGCCAACTGGGGAATGGAGAATCGTGCCTCAATGATCAGAGTCAAGAATGAGAGCCAAAAGCAGACCTACTTTGAGAATCGCACCCCTAGTGGCCTTGTGAATCCATACCTTGCCATGGCTGCCACTCTCGCAGCGGGTTTGGACGGGATACAGAAGAAGCTAGTATGTCCTGAGGAAGGTGATTTTGAGAAGGCTACAGACCTCCCTAAATCTCTACCAGAGGCACTACAGGCACTACAGGAGGATCAGGTTATGGTTGAAGCACTGGGACAAAAGTTTATAGATTGGTTTGTCTTAACTAAGACTGAGGCAGAGCTCAAACCCTTAGAGGGAATTACTGAACAAACAGAGCAAATGAAAATACATACAGCTATGTATTCTAGGGTCTTATAGTAGATCGAAAGAAAAAGGCATGACTGTTCAGCACTTCAGAGGTAGTATTTATTGTGCCTTTTTATCAAACAATGCACAACACTCAGGATTAAGGGAAGCCATTCAATATGTTAGCCCTACCGTATCATTGAGAGTAAGTTCCTGGTTTTTAATTTTGGAAGGGCCTAGATGTGTATTAAAAATCTCAATAAGCCTTGAAATAAGCATCTGCTTTGTAAAAGGATGGAGGATAACAATCCCTTTGATTGATTTAAGCTCTGGAGGGATTATTCATGATGACATAGTATGTTCAAAAGCGTCAGCATGATGTATCAACACAATGCCGGCCAATTACTCAGTGGCTTAGTTTTGTTAGAGAGGTCATGAAACAGGACCATCAGTGTTTAAGACTGTTTTGCAGGTGACATCCATTTAAAAATTGGAATAATAATTTCATAAGATATTCTAACAAAATAAAATGCATACATATTGAATATTTCCTGTTGTTGCCTCTCTTTTCATGTAACCTTGTGTGAGGGTGTAAAATATGAAATTGTCATTGTTTTTAATTCATTCTTCATGATATTAAGCTGACAATGGAAGTGTTTGGATTTAGCCTGATGATTAATAGATTTATAAACATATCATACCATAAATAATATGAATGTAAGCTCTTAAATAGGGACACCCACTGGTAATCATTACAATATTACAAAGTAACTGATATAACAGGAATGAAATGGTAGTGGTTTTTTTTTAAAGTGAAGTTCAATTTTTACATCAGAGATATCATTGTGATCTTCAACAGGCACATTTGACCATTTCCTTTCATTTATAGACACATTCTGCACATGTTAAACATGCTTTATATGCAATCTTATCAATCCAGAAGGATACACAGGGTACTTAAATGGCTGCATCGACTTCTGCTCTATTACCTGTGGTTCATTTAGAGGAATTTCCCATATTGTACTGCTGGTTTCTATAACAGTTACCTCAAGGGTTGTTACTTTATATCATCATTTTGATGTGTGTACACCTCATTACTAATATAAGTACCAGTCTATAGCATAGCTACAGTAAATGCAAGTATATCTTTAGTAGCCTTTAGAAGACAATCTCCCTGGTCACTTCATAAAACAGGAGAGCCACCTGTTGAGTATCTGGTGAATGCCTGAGAACCTCTACCATTGGAAATACCTAGTGGTACCTTTTGCATTTCATATCAACTATTCTAACATGCCTGCATCATCTACTTATGAATGCGCTCTATATATCCATCCACCTAGGTCGAATACAGGTAATAAAGTACCATTTTCAATCCTATATATAACTCTTTGTTAAATACCTCAGGGACAACAGGGGCAGATATCAAACATTGGCCCCAGTAATAAGTGTCCATGGGATTAGAATTCGCCAGAGTGATAGGTAACAGTATAGCTGACCTTCACCAAAGGTCTAAACTGAAAATGCTACATGCTAGAAGGGAACATCAGCTGTTGATCTACATCGTGGAAAAGACCTAAGATTGCTGAAAATGTTATCATCAGAGAATTGGTATGAGATGAGACCAGAAGATACATTTCAAGACTAGGAAGGAGCAGCTTCTATCAAAAATGGCCCTTCTATAGCTAGAGAAACCAAGCCTTGGGACGCTCTGGATACTCTTGGTGCCCTGTTGGTCTTTGACAACAGTATAGCATAATACTGTGAAGTAGTTGACCTCTATAATGGCTTCTGTACAAGACTGAAACCCAGTATCTAAAATTTTCCTGTTGGACTCCTCTATAGACTTTTACCCTCTTATCAATAATAGTCCTGCAGCTTAACTATTACTATCGTCCTACACCGTGGCTGGTGTGATTTTCAAACTATCTTCCTCAGTTCCTTGGCCACCTGGGACCAATGAACATGGAAGAACGCCACTTTTTAGGATGATTCCGTATAATAAATGTTTTCACTCAATCGACACAAGCCCAGTAACAGAGGCTGTATGTTGGACATTGTGCATAGCATTAGCCACATTGAAAAAATACTTTATTAGTTTTGAGTTTGAAAAGTTTCTATTGGTGAAAGGATCATACAATGTAAGTTACCGTATTCGTTTCAACCAACGTAAACAAGAATTAGATACATGAGATTATTGAACTTTGGCCTAAGAAAACATTGACATTGACATTGTCATCCTTTGAACTTCATGGGCTGTGTGCAGTCAAGCTGACATAAAGAAATTGGTCTTTACTCCTCACTCCATTATCAGCCAGGGATAAGAGGGTTCACATGTCAGTAGTATATAATGTATCGGAGCGGGACTATAGCTAACAACAGGATATTACTCACTGGGGATGCAGCCAATCAGAGGCCTCCATTTGGTCACGTGACCTGGACCCCCGTGGTGCATGCCCATATATGGTCATGTGACCTTAACCCTGACCTCATTTGCATAACAGGCCATGCCCCCTTGACCTAATAAGGGGATTAGTGACCACCTCTAAGCCAATCAGATCAAGAGCACTCTGATGGTATTAAAAAATAAGCTTCCCACACCCTCCACAGATACATAGGGTGAGACTGCCTGTAGTAATTCTCTTTTTATCCCCACACCCTTTACACCTGTAAGCCGCATTAGTACTTTGATGGACATCCAAGGGTGGTAGTTGAAAATTATAAATGAAAAATTATATTTTATTTTATTTGCATATGTGCATGTGTGTGTGTGTGTGTGTGTGTGTGTGTGTGTGTGTGAAAAAAGGCAAGCTGAAAGCTTGTTAAGAAAAAAAAAGAAAAAAAAGCTGGATAATATTTGGGTGACCCTTGGGGTCGGGAGGCCCAAAGTATTAAGTTGGCCCAAAGTATTAACCTTGGGCGGGTTCACGTATAAGCCATGTATTTTACGATAGAGCAGTGTTTTTTGCGAGTCACCAAAGTGAGGGGTGTGTCTTATAGATTTTGTACTTTAAGGCCGAGTTACACGTAGCAACTAGTTGCATGCAATTGTTGCATGCAACTAGTTGCTATGTGTATTGCAGAAATTGCATGCAACTTTAGGGGGTTGCAACTAGTTGCATGGGATCCATTCTGATGGATTTTGGTGCAACTAGTTGCATCCAAAAAGTTGCATGCAACTAGTTGCTATGTGTAACAAAGAAATTGCATGCAACTTTACTCTGGAAAGTAGGAAAACGCCATGTATGATGTAATTTGAATTTCAAACCACTGCTCCCTCCCCCAGGATCTATTATGGGAGACCCAGGGGGATCTCCTTTTTGTTAGTATTTAAGAGTTTATCTGCTTATTTTGGACCACAGAATTTGTCTAAAAATAGGGGGTACGCCCGCTCCTTTTGGGCTGCGCCCCCTCCTTATTCAAATCCTGGATCCGCCACTGTTATGGGGTTGGGTGGGAAGGGCCGTTAAAATATTAGGTAACACCATATGGAGGACCTGAAGTTTGTTGTACTTTGCTACACTTTGGGACAGGTGGGGGGGGGGGTCTGTCCAAGTGTAACATAACAACAATGGTAAATGCATCACATGACAAAGTGGACTTTTTACAAGTATTTGGAGCATCTCCATGTGTTCCCTGAAAAATTAAGAGAGGGGGAGAGGGTCACAGAATTTACAAGTAAGCCTATTTCTCTGAAAACCCTGTATTTGTCAATTGCAATGCAAAGAGATATGGATTTTCATTGATGCATGGGGGGTCCAACCATAATTAGAGAGGGGCTGTTGGTCGTTTTGTTAGAAAGTGTTACAAGGGGGGTCGAAAATTGGCCAAATTTGTGTTACATAATGTTTGAACGGTCCCGAAGAGACATGTAACAAATCACAAGTGAGAGTCATTTTGTAGGGTTCCAGTCCTATGGCCTATAAGCCAAGTAGCCCTGCGACTTATAACACCATGACACATGGCCTAAAAATGTATGGCCTAAAAGACATCTAGCCGAAATGTCATTTGGCCAAAACGACACATGGCCGAAATGACATATGGCCGAAATACTTGGTACTGGTGTGGTATGGTGTTGTACTGGTGTGGTATGGTGTTGTATTGTGAATGGGGGCCGTCAATGGGTTGTCAACATTAAATAATAAATGTCAATTTCAATGATACAAGTTGGGATATCCACTCGAAACGAGGAGAAAGCTATAAATGGGATCAATATATAAACAACATTGAAGGTCCAACATTGAACTTCAAATCAACTTTTGATGCATATATACAAACATTTAAAAAAAGTTGATTCAACACTCTGTCCACTGGATTAGGTTGGAGAAGTATGGAGTTCAATGACATTTCGGCCATCTGACATTTCGGCCATGTCATTTCGGCCATATGTCATTTCGGCCACTAATATTTCGGGCATGTGACATGGTGCCAAATGACATGGTGCCATAAGACTTAAGGGCCATGCGCCATGGAACCCATTTTGTATGTGTTTTAGTGCAATATCCCTGATCATTCTGATATAAGGTCATTTAAAACACTGATGCAGTGTTAACTATATGTCCGTTATTGCTGTACTTCATGGGTTAGGCATATTTACACTGTAGATTCCTGATCCTCTCCTATTCAAAGGGTTGAAACTATATAGATGCACCACTACAGTCCTCAAAAGGTTAAACCTATGTATACCTACTTACTGTCCTTAAAGAGTTAACCCTGTAGGTATCCCCGGTACATCGTTGCTGTCCTTAAAGGGTTAAAACTTTAGGTACTTCGTTGTAGCCCTATAAAGGGTTAAACCTAAAGGTACATCGTTACTGTCCTTATAGGGTTAAAACTGTTGGTACATCGTTCTGTACTTGAAGGGTTAAACCTTTAGTTACATCGTTGCTGTCCTTTGTAGGGTTAAAACTGGTGACCACCTGTACATCATTGGTGTCCTTAAAGGCTAAACCTGTAGGTACATCATTGATGTCTGATAAATAGAGGAATAATCTCCATGGTATACAAGGTGGCCGATCCACCTCTTGGGGGGTGTTTCCCCCTCGGGGTGCATCGGCCACCTTGTACTCTCCTTCTGACTGGTACACCTCAGGACTCTATCCCTCTGATGGGTACACCTCAGGACTCTCTCCCTCTGATGGGTACAATACAGGAGCCCCTCCCTCTGACTGGTATACTGACTTGCTCCATGCCCAGTTCATCCTGCACCCTCCAAGGCCAGCTCCCCTGAATCTCTTCCCACCGAGTTCTGCTCCTCTGTACCTCCTCCCTTAAACTGCATCACCAAAGGGGGGTCCTACATGGAGGAACATCACTTCATGATGTCCTCCCTCCTACTGTATCTCCTCAGTAGTTCAGAGCAAAAAAAAAAAAGCCAAAATATTCCAAATAGAACAAAAGTAAGGCCCAAGTCATATATTGCAAAGTGAAAAAGACCCCCTTGGTTAGGTGGGGGGGGGCAAAACCCAATAAAACCCCAAGTCACACTAGGTTGTTTTGGGAAGACCAAATAAGACAGTTGGGTCAAAACAAATCTGAGGGGGGGGGGGTGAAATTCTGCATGCAAGCAGCACTGACTTTTTCATTTAAAAGGGGTGGATATCAATACCGGTAATAAATATCATTTTTTGTCCTCCTCTAAGAGGGGTTTGATTTTTTTTGTCCCCCCGGAACGACCCCCCTCCCACCCCATTATTAAAAAATGACCACTCCCCAATGTCTCACATATCTACTTCACCAGAATGTGATGATCCATTCCTCCATTGTTATGATCCGTAATATGGATAATGCCCCAGGGGCATATGCTCTTACATATTTAGGTTAGATCCAATGCCAATTAAACAAACCCCCCAGGAGGTTGGACGATGCCCTGAGGCCATCCATGACAAGGATGTAGTTTGTAGGCTATAGAAGTAAATGCTATGCCCCAGGAGCATTGGCGGCATGCATGTTGCCCCTTGGGCATGCCTCAGTAGGTTGTAGCCTAAAGAAGTAAAGGTTTGTAGGCCCTGGGGGCATTGGTGGCTCAAGCAAGCTGTAGTTGCCTGTAGTATGGAGACAGAGAGGATAGGCCCTGGGGGCATTGATGGTAGTAATGCTCCCAGGTCAGGCTGTAGTTGCCTGCAGTACGGAGATATAAAGGATAGGCCCCGGGGGCATCGGCAGTGCTAGTAATGTCTTCAGGGCATGCTGTAGTCTCATATACTATAGTCTAGATGAGTGAGGAAGAGGCATTGACTACACCAGTAGGGCTAATGCCCCCGGGGCATGCTGTAGTCCTTTATACCTTATATGAGCAGGGACGATGCCCCGGGGGCATTGGCTGGCAACAGTACACAAGTCGTTCTTGTGGATGCCCTGGGGACATTGTCCTACCTCCTGTACATGTAAAGCTATACATGCCCTGGGGGCATTGTCCTCAGCATGAATGGTCTGGGGGCATCTATGATAATGATAATGCCCCCAGGGCATCCGGGGGATGGACCATACCCCCGTGGCCTTTATCACCTGTCTGACATATGTCATGTTTGGATGATGCCCCCGGGGCATACACCGACAGCCTTACATGTTGAGTGTACCTAGTCAATGCCCCCAGGGCATCTGTGGTATAGACTTTGCCTCAGGGGCATACACTGCAAGTTTTACAAGTTGGTTGGTCAACATTAGTGATGCCTCCAGAGCATGCCGGGGTTGTATCTAGTCTGGAGGAGCGAGGAGGAGGCTCCAGGGGCATTGACGGCATCAGTGATGCCCCCAGAGCATGTCGTGGTCATATCTAGCCTAGAGGAGCGGGGAGGAGGCCTTGGAGGCATTGACGGCATCAGTGATGCCCCCGGGGCATGTCATGGTTGTATCTAAACTAGAGCAGCAGGGAGGCAGCCTGGGGAGGCCCTGGGGGCATTGATAGCAGCATCCATGTAGGCTAAGTCTAAAACATCTGCTTGGGGATGGCCCCAGGGGATTGATTGATTGATTTGTGTTTTACAGCACTTTAGCGGCACTAAGTGGCTATCCCGTGCTTCACAGGTTGATAATTTAACAGAGGAATGTGTCAGTGCCCGCGCATATGTGCACCACACACATCCTGAGGGGATAGGAAAGAGGAGATATAGACCCTTTTAAGTGGGCTAGGGAAGCCCCAGGGGATGGCCTATTTGTACTGGTGCTAGGTGAGTGATGCGCGGCACTTACGCATCAGTCCGTGCCAGCTGGTACTACTTTGGGATCCATACGTGCACAACATGCGATGCCCCCGGGCATAGACCAAGTACACAAGTTGTATCCGTCTTATCACTCACTACACTATCGTTACCTATAATGTATGCAGTAGTACCTCTAGTACTCTACTGCTAGGGGTTGTACACCTGATGGTCAATTGTGTATATACAGCCAGGTGTACCACCCCTGGCGCTATTCTATGAACATAGTGACAACAAGCAGTTGGCAATTAGTGGATAATTGATGATAGCTTTATTGTACAAAGAACATATATGTTGGTTAGATGGTGTATTATCCTGGTGAACTCTCTGTAATGTGTTCACCTTGCTAATGTGGTCACTTTTACAAAGAATGAATGGTGACACATAAAAGAGAGTTGACTGTACTATTAATGTCAAATATGCATCAGGTATATAATAAGGGATTTACTTGCAATTTTAATTTGTGTGGCACGGATGGTTCCAGAATGATAGAAATTGTGTTATAAAATCCTATTCCTTATTACAATTAAACTGGCATGTTTACTGGTAGATTAATTATAATGAGGGCATATGATTCCCATCAATTCTTATCATTGATTGCTGTAGGAATCAGCTCATGTAGCACATATGGTTCCAACAGAGCTACACCAATTCAACTTTGACTTTAGAAATGTGGAATTATGAACATAAATATTTAGCAACCTAATTGTGAGCCAGCAAGCAGAAATGGGGGTTCCTGCGGGATTTAGTTCCTTATTTAGCCACCAGGGGGCACCACTATGGGCAAGAATAGAAAAATTACTAATGAGACATGGGAATGGACCCGTCTTCACCTCAGCACTACCTTGATTCAAATGGCATGGTTGCCAACTGCCCTCCTCCAGTAACTAGGGGGGTCTCCATGACAATAATTGTGTTATATAGGGTATAGATGGGAGGTAGTGGTAGGTACCGGGGTATTGTAAAGTTAGAATGAGAAAACAATATTATTTTAGATATTTGATTGCCTTTATGTCCTTCCCATGGAAAAAATCATGATGTGTCCCCATTTTGATTCAAGAGGCAGCAGGTGAGAGGAGAAGGAGAATGTCAGGGAATGGTAACCTAACATGGCATAGATTATTGACAAAGGCCTATCATTGAGTAGGATGTCAAGAATCAGCCTGGCCACTCAAGCTATGAATGATCAACCCCTAAGTCTTAAAAGCAAGCACAAACATCTATTTCTAGTGCATTTCTAGTTCAATCTACTTTATTCTAGGCAGCAGGTGCTTGATTGAGGTGCCTAGATATTGCTTTGGTGCAACTAGTTGCTTATGCACATTTAAGAGCAGCAACTAGTTGCATGCAACTAGTTGCATGCAACTAGTTGCATGCAACTAGTTGCGTCGTGTAACTCCTGCTTTAGAGTAGTACTAAACTGCTAAAAAACATGCCTGTACGTGGCACTAGACCATACAACTAATATTAAAGACAAATGCTGGTGGATGAGTGGTAAAGAAGTTGTGTTGATTTTTGCCTATACCTCTGGATATCATTAGGTTTATATATAGGGATGAAGGAAATGTAAAAACAGTGACATGTCACCAAGCTTAATTCTCTGGGAAAGGGCTGTAATGATGGAAGACCTAAAGGAGACAATGGGAAAATCTATGGCCTCATTTCCTGCCAAAATATCATTCATGTTCTGTTGCTATTTTCAAATACTTTTGGATTATGATAGTTGGATATGTATAGAAGTGGAAAATGCAAAAAAATTGTGTTGATGTTTGCCTATACCTCTGGATATCATTAGGTTTATATATATAGGGATGAAGGAAATGTGAAAAATAGTGACATGTCACCGAGCTTAATTCTCTAAGAAAGGGCTGTAATGAAGGAAGGCCTATAGGAGTCAATGGGAAAATTAATGACCTCATTTCTTGCCAAAATATCATTCATGTTCTGTTGCTATTTTCAAATACTTTTAGATTATGATGTGTATAGTTGGATGTGTATAGAAGTGGAAAATGCAAAGAGATGCATATATGTGACCCATCCTTACAAATTGGTTCGGAAGTCGCACCTATCTAGATATTGCCATATTCATTTACAGCTCATCAAGAGCTTTAATTTTGTATATAACACTTGCATATTTGAATCAGGGTGTCCTCTGTGGATCTTCTAGCAGTAAATGTAGCCGGAACAATTAATAATAGATTAAACTGAGATAATTAACATATTAGACATATAATAATTTATAAATCCTACATAATTCCTATGTAAATCTATATAACCACAATTACTATAGCTATGCTTTTTAGGCATGTGGGGCTTAAATTCAGTTTAGGAAGCAAGAATTCTAAAAGGAATCTACCCGGATGTTAGAAAAATGCTAAAATATCAATTTTGAAAATATTTATATTTTTGACACTATACAACTTGAAAAGGCCATATCTAGACTTCTAAATGTGCGACTTCAGTACCACTTTGTTAGGATGGGTCACATATGGCCGACCTTACTTTTGTGTATTGGACCATTTAAGTACAGCATGCTTCCCAAATGATGTTCACATTCAGGTTTAAAAATATTCACCTTTTCCTTATCTCAACTGTGATATATGGAAAGTATGAATGTTCTGGATTTTAAAACTAGCTTTAGATATTTTCTAAGTTCAGGCAAAATCTATCAAAAGTGTGATACAGAAAGTGTCAGGTGTAGCCCTCAGTGCAGTGCCCTTCAGTGTGGATACTATTAGGACCATGAGACCTGATGAGTGAGTAGGGTGTAGGCCTACCTATGTATATATCCCCAGGTGTCACCAGTATGGTAGCCCTGTGGATTAGTTAACCAGCTTAACTCTATATTGGGAGCGCCACTGTCCATATGCACAGACATGGACACAAGTCCTTATTTGTGACAGTGATGTCTAATCAGAATTTTCTCACAATGAATATTCACTCTAAAAATATCCACAATACCTATCATGGATTCTCATTAAACTGAACAATGAACCACTGTTGTTGCATTATAGTGAATCAGTGTAGTTTCTACAATGAAGCAGTACAGTGTGGTACAAGGAATCTCTGGACTTTTCAAGCCCACTTAAAAGGGTCAATTTTCTTCTTTTTTCTTCTCCCTCAGGTGGCCCATGGTTGGTATACCAGAGGTAGAAGTTGACCCGAGCAGGTCACGTCTATATTAAAACCCATAGTTAAATACATCATTCTCACCATTACGGTACAGTGCCAGCTCAGTGCAGCCACCTGGTGTGTAGTAGATGAACTAACCAAAGCGTCCTTAGCTACCCAGCCCGCGCTACGCCTAAAACAAGATATCTATAGCAGTCTTAATGGAACAGTGTATGTGACGATACTAATAAATATGTTAGATTCATACAGGTATGTTGTAATGTTTCTTTAGATACATACAAGCACACCACTATTTATAAAACTGTGGATTTTAAAAATCAATGCTGGAAATCATGTGTTAAAAGCATGTATATTCATTACTGACATGAGATCGTGTTGGGTCTTTTTTTTTGGATGGCGGGAGGAGATGAATTTTTTTTTTATTGTTAAAAGTGGTTCTAAAGAGAATCTATGTTCCTCTTTAAGGGGTAATGTCCCGCTTGGTTGGAACATGCAGACTGAATTGAGCCTTGGTGGTTAGATTCATGGTGAGGAGGATTATATCTATCTATTAAAACAGTTTGAAAAAGGGTATAGTTTTACAACGCAACTAATGTGAAGATTTATGCATGATTGTGAATTTTAGATCACTGTAGTTCATATACGACTAATCTAGGTAGTATTAAGCTGTGTCATGTTAAATAAATTCATAAACTACACATCTATAAGACATTTGGTTGTGTGTATACTACAAAGGGCGGTATGAAAGGTTTATGCTACCGTCACCTGGAGGTGAATGTTTTAATTAAACCGTTGTCCTTAAGTAGCTTAGGATGGCACCACTGTTTCTATTTGAGATTATCACCTCACCAATGTAACATGTATAACATGTTTTTTATTGCAATAAATTCAATGTTGTGTGTAGACGTTTGAGCCTTGTTTTAATAAAGAAGTATGTTGTCAGACATGTGTTAATGTCCAATAAAATCATGTGTTTGTCATTAATAGTGTGGAATACACAGCTGTTTTGTTTACACTACCATTTCAATGACACTATATCTATTACAAGTACCATGCAGCCAGACTGTGACCCTATGACCAAATACACACCCCATCCTCTCATTGCACAGAGAGAGGTGGTGGGGTACCTGTTTGGTGGGCACGTGCAGCCTTGACTGATTCATGGTTAACCCCCCTTCATAAAGGAGGGGTTGTAGCGGCCCCTTTCATAAAGGGGGTCGCTGTTATGTCTCAACCAATTCAGTTATAAGGTTGCGACCCCGCAACAGACAGCGTTGACCTCAGTACCATACCTACTGGGCTCCAACGCCCCAATTGAACCAAAGGAAATAATTAGAGTTCTCACTAGGTGATGTTACTAGGAACTCAGTTGGACTGTTCGCTCACCATACAAGCATTCATTGATGTAAATTGGATCGATATCAATGGTGTACTATATAACTTTCATTTAGGTATTGTTAGAAAAATACAGACCTAACACCTGAAGCGGTTTCTCTCGCTGAAAAAACTTCAGGTAGACTATAAAAGAGGTTGATATTGGTCGACACCTTTTTGTCAAAAGTTTTACAATCAGTATTGAGTGAGGATGACGTAAGCGTGGGCGCCGCTTAGGCGGCTGGTGCACCATCCATAGCGATGGGGCTACCATAAGCCAGACATTGTTTTTCTACAGTGACACTAGTACTTACTGCTGCTATAACAACCTGTTTTTCACAGGTTAGACTATTTTGGTACACTGGTCCAACTGTCTCAGTAATTGTAATACTGAGGGAAACGCTGTCACTGGGAAGACTCACAGGTTCTCTACAGAACCGCCATTTTTAACCAAAGTTAATCACCTATTCTGTCATGGTGTACCTGATGTATCATTTAGCGCATCATGCTGTTTGTGTTGCATTTATATCATACCGTAACAGTACGTTTAAGTGTGGGGTATAGTGGGATTGAATTCAATATGCATCCAGGAACTTATACACACACACTATATTCATAGTAGTAGTGACCTGTTCCTTTTGGGTTGGACAATCATGTACCAAGGATCATAAAGCTTCTCTATAGAACCATCCATTTCATACATACAGTACTATGAGTAGTAGCAGTTTGCTGCCAGATGGAGGCGCTTTTGGTGTAGTAAAGAACTTTGATGGTAATTAATCATTTTTGGGTCTAAATCACATAGAACTTTACATATATATGATGTTATTTTTGTTCCAAACAGTGTTAAATGTTGTAGACTTTACTTTTGTACGTTTTTACACATTTGAAATGACCCGATGCAGTCATCAATGAGGTTATATTTGATTACACATTTTTAGAGAAGGTGATGGTTTTACAAGTACCGGGTTAGGGTGATAAATGGAGTGTATGTTGGGGAGGTCTACGCTGTCTCTTGCAGAGGCACACCCTTCATGGATCCTATAGAGGATCCCCATTTGTAAATCAAGAGTAAATTGTAGTAACGAGGGGGTGGTGCATTCACAGTCTAGTGGGGTAGGGGTACCTATCAATAGTCTGTCGTCTCAATGAAATTCAAATCTGCAACATGGAAGGGAACAACAACTGTTTGAAGGTAAATACAATGGGTTATTCAGACGTATTACTTCGATCAAGCACTAAATTATCTTAAAAACAAAATGCTCCCACTTACACAGAGATCACCTGGTGGCAAACTTTAAACCTCAGAAATCTACCATTTTACCTAGTGTTCACATTCTAAATGAACTATTCTTCCTTTCCATATTTTTGAGGCAAATTTCTGTTTACTATATCCATACCACAGTCATGAATTGGTTGTCTGGGTGGTCGTTGAAATCTATAGTTAAGGGTGGTATGAGTTCTCCAAGTTCCTTACAGGGGGTAATACTGGTATTTTTTCTGTAACCCCTACTACGACTACTTCTACTACGATCATCTACTGCGTCTGATTCTACTGCTACTGCTGCTACTGCTGCTGCTACTACCGCTCCTTCTACGCTAGTTCTGCTGGTCTTACTACTAGCTACTACTGTCACTCCTGTTGTACTTACTGCTACTGCTGCTACTGTTGTACATATTCCTACTGGTGCTGTCGCTGCACTCACTCCGGTCGCTGTACATGCTCCTACCCCTGCTCATGTTCCTGCTTTTGCTGCCCCTATTACAGCTGATGCAGTCAAAGGAGGCAGCAGACGTGATCTACCCTTCCAAAAAGAAAAAGGTATCAGGTGGGATAATAGATGTTATAACTGTGATAATTACCTTAATGAGTCTTACATGTATAAGAGGATTATGGAAAGTTAGGAGATTAAGGCATTCAAAGTCTGTATACAAAAAACTACAGGGGTGGTTAACAACAAAGGGGAATATAATCTTGTAAGAGAGAAGTCAAAGTGTTTTGATCGGATTACTTACTACGGTTAAGAATAAAGGACAGACTCCCCACCAAAAGAGGATCTCTGTAACTATGAGATCAGAACCTTTTAAGTCTTTTATCTTTTTCCTCTAGGACCAACCACACTTAACAATCTAAGAGTTCTATGGGGAGTATCCAGCTAAAAAAAGGATTCTTGGTGGTATTAAAGCTGTTAGAATCTGTGACAAATATCTTAATGTGACTTACAGGTGTAAAACAATGTAACTAATTATGATTATGAGAATCAAAGTAAAACATGAAGGAAAGATGGTGTGACAGGTGTATTTTAAAGGGAGGGGAAAACAAGGGGGAAATTAAACCTCTATTGTGAGAGATGTTAAAAGCCTCCTTTCATGTATTCAAGTATTTAGTCGGATTATGGGTGATCGCTCACATGCTGTTTAGAAGAAACAGGTGGAAAGGTATTGCGATAACTGTATTTGGTAGGCTTACAAAAAAGTTAGAAGCTGTGATAATTATCTTAATACGGTTTAAGAAAGGTGTAAGAAAGGCTCGCTCCCCTTTGTTAGTAGGTGGATTAAACCAAAAGCCACCTTTCATCTATTTAAACTGCAGTAAGAGGTTTATCTCCAGAGGAGTATATAAGGGAGAAAGAAAATTTCATTTACTCACACTCTCTCTTCAATCCTTGCCATGAGTAAAAAACCTACTAAGATACTGTTTTTAAGGAATACGAAAAGGATGAACAATTCAGAACCTTTTCCTACTGCTCAAGATGCTACCGCAGCTGCTTTTACTTACAACCCACGTGGTGTAGTCCCTGATTTCCCTACTGCTGCTGCTGCTGCTACTGCTGCTACTGCTGCTGCTACTGCTGCTGCTGCTGCTGCTGATGCTGATGCTGTTGAAGGTGTTACTTCTGCTGCTACTGGTGCTGGTGCTGCTAGTGCTTCTGCTAGTGCTTCTGCTGCTGCTTTGCTGCTGCTTCTGCTGCTGTTGTTGCTGCTGCTGCTGCTCCTGCTGATGAAGGTGCTACTACTCCTGCTGATGATAGTGCTGCTGCTGTTGCTGATGTTGAAGATTATCACCCTCACACTAGAGAAAAACATGCTGGTGTAACTACAGCTGACAGATATGATGACCATTTAAGTGATTACTTCTCATACTGTTATAAGGTAATGGAAAACACTTTCTTCGATAAGATAATTTGCAACCAAAAAAAGGACCACTGTAAAATACAGTAGAGGATGGTGCTACCAGTTTAAAGGGTACGGAGTTGACCACAGAACTCTTTTAAAATTCAAACTCCAACCAAAAACAGTCAGGAAGTAGGTTCTATCATATTCCTATCCAATATCCGACTACCTCATGTAAAAAAGGTTCAGGTCACGTGACCAAATGGAAACCTGTAATTGGCTAAGAGGGTGTAGTCTATTTTCAAAAATAAGGAGCTCACCACGGGGGTCCAGGTTAAGGTCGAGGTCACATGACCATATATGGGGATGTATTGCTACGCTCATCCACCACCATTTGTCTTTATGTTAGCTGTATGGTCTAGTGTCACATACAAATATGTTTTTTTAGTAGTTTAGTAGCCCTTAGTCAATTAGAGGTCTCAATTTGGTCACATGATCATATGTTATCCATCCTAACAAAGTGGTACTGAAGTCGCACCTTTAGAAGCCTAGATATGGCCCTTTAAAGTGGTATAGTGTCAAAAATATCAGATTTTTCAAAATTGATATTTTAGCATTTTTCTTACATATGGGTAGATATCTTTCAGAATCCTTGCTTACTAAATTGAATTTAGGTCCCAAATGCCTAAAAGACATAGATCTAATTTTAATGGTTATATAGACTTACATAGGAATCACATAGGATTCATAGATTATTAAATGTTTGATATGTCAATTATCTCAGTTTAATCATTTTTTTAATCAATCCAACTAAATTTTCCTACAGAAGATCTGAATAGGACCACCTGGTTCAAATATGCAATTGTTATATACCAAATGAAAGCTCTTGATGAGCTGCAAATGAATATGCCAATAACTAAACATTTTGCATGTGCGACTTCCGAACCGTTTTGTGAGGATGGGTCACATATATGGGTATGGCCCACATCACTCATCCACCAGCATTTGTCTTTAATATTAGCTGTATGCTCTAGTGTCACGTACAGGTACCAATAGTTTGGTCATAGTTTATCAGTTCGTTTAATCAACAAAATGATCTTGAAATTCTGATCTATTTCCTTGCTACAACAATAGGCATTATGCCATACCCTACCTTAGTACCTCATGTATATGACCCATGGCTTATACTTAAATTCAAGGCCTAATCTACCTTGTAGAAATTCCCTAAAGAGGGGAGCGCCTCAGAGGCAGGGTAAATTTACATTAGATAAGTACTAGACTGATGAAAAATAACCATAGGTATAGATATATAAAGCATCACTTTATTGAATAGTTAACATGGGCAGGGTAACCATGGATTTGGCAAGTTATGATTCCTTGCTGAAGTTTCTGCAATAATAATGAAGTTTGGAAGTGATTATTTCGAGCTTTTGCTTGGCAGTACCCCTGCATTTGCCATTTTGTCTGCACCAGATGAGTTTGTCCAATGGAGGCATTGGAAATTTTGTGGCACACCCCAGCCACCTAGTGCTAAAAGAAAGAAGCAACTGTGCAGAGTTATCAATTTAATCTCAGAGATGGAACCACTGTGTTACACCTACCTCCAGTCCCTGGCGCCCAACTGTATCAATAGTACAGTCTGGGAGTACTCATTCCAGCCACTTTGACCACTTGGGGGCAGTGCTAATTGTTGCATTGGGTATGAAGCAGCAGATGCTGTGTTCTGCCACTTTTTAACAACCTGGGGTGCTCTCTTCTGTAGCCTTTTCAGTTATATCCAAAATATCTCTGATTATGGATTCCCTTTCTCACTTCTGTGTCCATTTGTACACAGATAATGAAAAGGGGATTTCTTCTAGCAGGCTATAAATTATTTTGATATAGACTTTGACATTTTGAGGAGGGAGGAGTGAGTAATAGAGGTAAAACAAGTAACATATTCTATGTAGTTCATTGGTATACTGGGACAAAGGACATGAATTGTTCAAGGTTTTCACATATAACAACACACAAAATCAATATTTAAAAGTGCATTTTCAGCTTTATTGTCATCATTTTACAGTGTAAATGGGAAACATGGGACCATGACACGAAACCAAGATTCATGGAACTTAAAACACAAAAACTTCAAATTAATATGATTAGGTAATAGGCAAGAAATGCAGCAAATGGTTCAAAAACACTTGAATACCAATATACCCCCAGTGGCGGATCCAGGATTTGAAAAGGAGGGGGATGCACCCCCTGTTTTTGAGCAAAGTCTGGGGTCCAAAATATGCAGTTAAACTCTTAAATACTGGCAAAAAGGAGGGGGGTGCGCCCCCGCCCCCTCTAAATCCGCCACTGTACCCTATTCATTTTACATGATACTATGGTGTATACTGTAATACCTCACACATAAGCTATAGTCAGCATATAAGACTTGAATATTCCTGGATTTGCCTCAGAGATGCTTAAGTGTATAGCTGTGACTTACCATACCACAGGTTACCTTATTCATGAGGATGGACCTCTTGTGCACTTTAGAGGACTGGGGAAGTTGGATGTGTGTTTTATAGGTGAGAATAATCTACATAAAATTACTACTAAACTGGTCTAAATTATGTGCATGGCACACCTTGTATTATCTCCTGATCCTGGGGGTGAGCCTATTTGTGGGGTGCACCTTATATACAAGGTATTATAGTATATGCAGGGTTTTACTATTTTTAAAGTTTCTATTTCTTTATGTTATACAAGCATCCCACAATTCACATAAAAGTATGTGTACATGATATAATGGGTAACGAACATTGCACGAGTTCAACGATTTGCATAGAATATGTATACTGAGCTTCAAAATCCCCCATTTACAGCTACTAAGATATACATATTTCCAAACTACCAACCAGCCTTTATTTGTGGCAATGGCCAACATTAAAATAGATTGAGACAACAATGATTCATCCCTTTATTGCAGGTACATACATCAATAAAATTGTTATCTTTTGCCATTGGCGTAAGAATTCAAATCATTCTTAGGGATAAAATCTAGGGGGCTGTCAAATCCATGAAGTACAATTACACTTGATCCTTGGAGACAATAATTAATGGCCAGTACATTCTTCAAATTCTAATTACACTTGATCCTTGAAAACAAGAATCAAGGGGCAGTACATTCTTCATATTCCAATTACACTCGATCCTTGGAGACAAGAATCAAGGGGCAGTACATTCTTCAAATTCTAATTACACTTGATCCTTGGAGACAAGAATCAAGGGGCAGTACATTCTTCAAATTCTAATTACACTTGATCCTTGAAGACAAGAATCAAGGGGCAGTACATTCTTCAATTTCTAATTACACTCGATCCTTGGAGACAAGAATCAAGGGGCAGTACATTCTTCAAATTCCAATTACACTCGATCCTTGGAGACAAGAATCAAGGGGCAGTACATTCTTCATATTCCAATTACACTCGATCCTTGGAGACAAGAATCGAGGGGCAGTACATTCTTCAAATTCCAATTACACTCGATCCTTGGAGACAAGAATCAAGGGGCAGTACATTCTTCATATTCCAATTACACTCGATCCTTGGAGACAAGAATCAAGGGGCAGTACATTCTTCAAATTCCAATTACACTCGATCCTTGGAGACAAGAATCAAGGGGCAGTACATTCTTCACATTCCAATTTCACTCGATCCTTGGAGACATTCTTCAAATTCCAATTACACTCAATCCTTGGAGACAAGAATCAAGGGGCAGTACATTCTTCATATTCCAATTACACTCGATCCTTGGAGACAAGAATCAAGGAACAGTACATTCTTCACATTCCAATTACACTAGATCCTTGGAGACAAGAATCAAGGGGCGGTACATTCTTCAAATTCCAATTACACTCAATCCTTGGAGACAAGAATCAAGGGGCGGTACATTCTTCAAATTCCAATTACACTCGATCCTTGGAGACAAGAATCAAGGGGCAGTACATTATTCACATTCCAATTACATTCGATCCTTGGAGACAAGAATCAAGGGGCAGTACATTCTTCAAATTCCAATTACACTCGATCCTTGGAGACAAGAATCAAGGGGCAGTACATTCTTCAAATTCAAATTACACTCGATCCTTGGAGACAAGAATCAAGGGGCAGTACATTCTTCAAATTCTAATTACACTCGATCCTTGGAGAAAAGAATCAAGGGGCGGTACATTCTTCAAATTCTAATTACACTCGATCTTTGGAGACAAGAATCAAGGGGCAGTACATTATTCACATTCCAATTACATTCGATCCTTGGAGACAAGAATCAAGGGGCAGTACATTCTTCAAATTCCAATTACACTCGATCCTTGGAGACAAGAATCAAGGGGCAGTACATTCTTCATATTCCAATTACACTCAATCCTTGGAGACAAGAATCAAGGGGCAGTACATTCTTCAAATTCCAATTACACTCGATCCTTGGAGACAAGAATCAAGGGGCAGTACATTCTTCAAATTCCAATTACACTCAATCCTTGGAGACAAGAATCAAGTGGCAGTACATTCTTCATATTCCAATTACACTCGATCCTTGGAGACAAGAATCAAGGAACAGTACATTATTCACATTCCAATTACACTCGATCCTTGGAGACAAGAATCAAGGAACAGTACATTATTCACATTCCAATTACACTCGATCCTTGGAGACAAGAATCAAGGGGCGGTACATTCTTCAAATTCCAATTACACTCGATCCTCGGAGACAAGAATCAAGGGGCAGTACATTATTCACATTCCAATTACATTCGATCCTTGGAGACAAGAATCAAGGGGCAGTACATTCTTCAAATTCCAATTACACTCGATCCTTGGAGACAAGAATCAAGGGGCAGTACATTCTTCAAATTCAAATTACACTCGATCCTTGGAGACAAGAATCAAGGGGCAGTACATTCTTCAAATTCTAATTACACTCGATCCTTGGAGAAAAGAATCAAGGGGCGGTACATTCTTCAAATTCTAATTACACTCGATCCTTGGAGACAAGAATCAAGGGGCAGTACATTATTCACATTCCAATTACATTCGATCCTTGGAGACAAGAATCAAGGGGCAGTACATTCTTCAAATTCCAATTACACTCGATCCTTGGAGACAAGAATCAAGGGGCAGTACATTCTTCATATTCCAATTACACTCGATCCTTGGAGACAAGAATCAAGGAACAGTACATTATTCACATTCCAATTACACTCGATCCTTGGAGACAAGAATCAAGAAACAGTACATTATTCACATTCCAATTACACTCGATCCTTGGAGACAAGAATCAAGGGGCCGTACATTCTTCACATTCCAATTACACTCGATTCTTGGAGACAAGAATCAAGGGGCAGTACATTCTTCAAATTCCAATTACACTCAATCCTTGGAGACAAGAATCAAGGGGCAGTACATTCTTTAAATTCTAATTACACTCGATCCTTGGAGACAAGAATCAAGGGGGAGTACATTCTTCAAATTCCAATTACACTCGATCCTCAGTGACAAGAACCAAGGGGCTATACATTGATGGAAGTTGATAATGATGATATTGTCACATCTTGAAACTGACACTACTGTATGTATTCTTGCATTGACTTTCCACTGCATTATATCAGCTCTGAACAATCAAATTGAATATAGAATAGAAACTTATTTTCATATCAAGATATTAATACACAATTTATACTGAAAAGGTGCCACCATTCACAATAGGTGACATGCACTCTGTCCTAGTTCAAAACAAATTACATTCTTTTATAACCAATGCTCAAGGTAATTTACATTTATTTTAAATTTTTATCATCTTTAGGACCTGGTTTCGTGAATTCAATGCATTTGAGGGGCAGGGTAATCTCTGAGAAATTTCGGAGTGGGTCTTTTTTTCATGGGTATACTATGGGTTTGGGTGGTTACAATTGCGAAAGTAATTTTTCTTAAATATGTAAACTATTGCCATGGTTGCCAATGCAAATTGGTACCATGTCAACAATTGCTCAGTTGTCTACAGGTACAATTCTGTTATTTAACTATCTACTGTATGTCCATGTCGTGCACCCACCTACCCCCAATGTACACCCCTAATTTCATAGTTGTGCCATGTATGGGTACAAAGTTACAAGGGAAACATCATGTCAACAATTTCCCGGGCAATTGTTGACATGAGGCCTATTCCGTGTCAGTTCAACCAATCTTCCCGGATGACCATCTCAGATTTTCTTCTAACTCATATATATGATTGGTCCATGTATCTGAAGTGCTCTCCCCAAATATTTCCTCAAAATTCCAAATAGTGTCTGAGTTTTGGCCCATGTAGTAGGAGGGGGGTCAGCCCTTGGGAGCAAACCCAATCCTAAAATCAAACTCTGAGGTGTAGGCCTCACATAGGCTTTTGGAAAAGGTTGGGGCCATCATGGTTTCTCCGGGATCCTGAAGATCCGCTGGTCACTGGTGGTTGCCGGCGAACCCCTAGTGACCAGTCTGAGATACGAGTCGGGCCAGACGCTCTCACACACCTGCCGCCATAAGAGACGAGTGGCACGCGGGGGGGGGGGGGCTGTAAAACACATAATGTAGGAATTTTGAGATACATTAACAGATTAGGTTACTAGTAACTTGCAATTAGATTTTGTCTCTAAATATATATGATAAAACATATATTTTTCTAACATAAGTGACACTGCAATCAGATTATGTACTCCTAAGTTAATTTTCAATGCAATCTTTTGAAAATTATATTCTCATTCCAGTTTATTAAATCTTGACATGTCTTGAAGCCGCACAGTAAGAACAGTGAAATAATTTAGCATGCTTATTTCTTCTATAAAACGCAGGGGGGGGGCTAAAATTTTGACAGGAGGGACCAGGAATAGATATAGATCTTAGCCTTAGGCATAAACAGAGATAAAAGCAGGGGGGGCTGAAATTTTGACAGGAGGCACCAGAAAAGAGACAGATCTTAGCCATAGGGTAGAAAACTAGCTAAAATGGAAGGAGGGGGCTAAAATTTTGACAGGAGGGACCAGAAATATATATTGATCTTAGCCTTAGGGCAGAAACAGAGATAAAACGCAGGGGGGGGGGCTATAATGACCACATAGGCAGTTTCTATATAAAATAGACCATAAAACGTAGGCTCTATCTAATTTTGTGAGAGTTGGCAATTTTGAGATGACTCCTCTCCCGAGCGAGCGCTTGATCTTAAATGTTCTGAAATTAGCCAACAATGAATATTGACCACATAGTGTAGTTTCTATATAAGAAATTTAATTGACTCGTTCTCCGCAACTACTGAACGGATTCCTATGAAAATTTAAATCTGGACTCCTTGTGAGCAAAGCAAAAGTCGCTGCAAGTTACAGAATGATTTGATTTTTTTGTAGAAATGACCACCTTTAAGCCTAGGGATATGAGCATTGTCGGAAATTAAATCAACTCGTTCTCCGCAACTACTGAACGGATTCCTATGAAAATTTAAATCTGGACTCCTTGTGAGCAGAGCAAAAGTCGCTGATAGTTACAGAATGATTTCAATTTTTTGTAGAAATGACCACCTTTAAGCCTAGGCCTATGGGCATTGTCGGAAATTAAATCGACTCGTTCTCCGCAAGTACTGAACGGATTTCTCTGAGAATTTAAATCTGGACTCCTTGTGAGTATAGGAAAAGTCGCTGGTAGTTACAGAATGGTTAGAATTTTTTGTAAAAACGACCCCCTTCAAGCCTAGGCCTATGGGCATTGTCGGAAATTAAATTGACTCGTTCTCCACAACTACTGAACGGATTTCTCTGAGAATTTAAATCTGGACTCCTTGTGAGTATAGGAAAAGTCGCTGGTAGTTACAGAATGGTTAGAATATTTTGTAAAAACAACCCTCTTCAAGCCTAGGCCTATGGGCATTGTCGGAAATTAAATTGACTCGTTTTCCGCAACTACTGAACGGATTCCTATGAGAATTTAAATCTGGACTCTTTGTGAGCATAGGAAAAGTCGCTGGTAGTTACAGAATGGTTAGAATTTTTTGTAAAAACGACCCCCTTCAAGCCTAGGCCTATGCCATGGGCATTGTCGGAAATAAAATTGACTCGTTCTCCGCAACTACTGAACGGATTCCTATGAGAATTTAAATCTGGACTCTTTGTGACCATAGGCAAAGTCGTGGGTAGTTACAGAATGGTTAGAATATTTTGAAAAACAACCCTCTTCAAGCCTAGGCCTATGGGCATTGTCGGAAATTAAATTGACTCGTTCTCCGCAACTACTGAACGGATTCCTATGAGAATTCAAATCTGGAATCTTTGTGAGCATAGGAAAAGTCGCTGGTAGTTACAGAATGGTTAGAATTTTTTGTAAAAACGACCCCCTTCAAGCCTAGGCCTATGGGCATTGTCGGAAATTAAATTGACTCGTTCTCCGCAACTACTGAACGGATTCCTATGAGAATTTAAATCTGGACTCTTTGTGAGTATAGGAAAAGTCGCTGGTAGTTACAGAATGGTTAGAATTTTTGTAGAAACGACCCCCTTCAAGCCTATCAGTATCACCTTACCTTCGCAATCAAGTCTAATCCACCGCCGTGTTCAGCCCACAAGCTGTCAGACAAAATCAATCTCTGAGGTGTAGGCCTCACATAGGCTTTTGGAAGAGGTTGGGGCCATCTATTTCCTTGCTACAACAATAGGCATTTTGCCATACCCTACCTTAGTACCTCATGTATATGAGCCGTGGCTTATACATAAATTCAAGGCCTAATCTGCCTTGTAGAACTTCCCTAAAGAGGGAAGCGCCTCAAAGGCAGGGTAAATTTGCATTAATAATGAAGTTTGGAAGTGATTATTTCAAGCTTTTGCTTGGCAGTAGCCCCTCATTTGCCATTTTGTCTGCACCAGATGGCTTTGTCCAATGGAGGAAGTGGGAATTTTGTGGCTCACTGCAGCAACCTAGTGCTAAAAGAAAGAAGCAACTGTGCAGAGTTATCAATTGGATCTCAGAGATGGCACCACTGTGTTCCACCTACCTCAGGACAGTAGAGATCATGGAAGGATGTAGCCCTAGACTAGGTAGCAATTAATTAAACCTTTTAAGAGCCACTGATGCAGAAGTGTGTCATGGTCTTTATGATGCACCAATGTAGTGCTGGCAAGTGTGCTCCTCGGCACTTCATTTTAAGGGCCACTGAGGCAGAAGTGTGTCATGGTCTTTATGATGCACCAATGTAGTGCCGGTAAGTGTGCTCCTCAGCATTTCATTTTAGCATCATGCCGACCCTCCGGGACATTTCAGCCCTGTATAGGATCGGCATGATGCATGAATACAGCCCTGGTGAGATACTCCCCAGGGCTGCATTCATGTGGCATGACGACCATTAGGCATGATGTATTAACACATAAGCGGCCTTTAAAGGGTTAAAGCAAGGGAACCAATAGTTTGGTCATAGTTTATCAGTTCATTTGGCCAATAAAAGGATCTTGAAATTCTGATCTATTTCCTTGCTACAACAATAGGCATTTTGCCATACCCTACCTTAGTACCTCATGTATATGAGCCTTGGCTTATACATAAATTCAAGGCCTAATCTGCCTTGTAGAACTTCCCTAAAGAGGGAAGCGCGCCAGAGGCAGGGTAAATTTGCATTGAATTAGTACTTGACTGACGAAAAATAACCATAGGTATAGATATATAAAGCATCACTTATTTGAACAATTAAATTGGGCAGGGAAACCATGGATTTGGTAAGTCATGATTCCTGGCTGAAGTTTCTACAATAATAATGAAGTTTGGAAGTGATTATTTTGAGCTTTTGCTTGGCAGTAGCCCCGCATTTGCCATTTTGTCTGCACCAGATGACTTTGTCCAATGGAGGCAGTGGGAATTTTGGGTTATGTCTTTCGAGGAGAAGCGCTAATGCGGCGCCATTTTCGCTTGTAAATATGAGCAGTAGACTTTCGCATATTCACCACCAGAACCAGGAACACCCTGCCGATCATACTGTTTCTCCCCGAAAGGGATCACGGGAATTTTGTGGCACACCGCAGCCACCTAGTGCTAAAAGAAAGAAGCAACTGTGCAGAGTTATCAATTGGATCTCAGACATGGCACCACTGAGTTACACCTACCTCAGGACAGTAGAGATCATGGAAGGATGCAGCCCTAGATTAGGTAGCAATTATTTAAACCTTTTAAGGGTGACTGATGCAGAAGTGTGTCATTATCTTAATGATGCACCAATGTAGTGCTAGCAAGTGTGCTCCTTAGCATTTCATTTGACCATCATGCCGACCCTCCGGGACATTTTAGCCCTGTATAGGGTCGGCATGATGCATGAATACAGCCCTAGTGAGAAACTCCACAGGGCTGCATTCATGTGGCATGACGACCATTAGGCATGATGTATTAATACATAAGCGGCCTTTAAGGGGTTAAGCAAGGGAACCAATAGTTTAGTCATGAATAGTTTATCAGTTTGTTTGATCAATAAAAGGATCTTGAAATTCTGATCTATTTCCTTGCTACAACAATAGGCATTTTGCCTTAGTACCTCATGTATATGAGCCATGGCTTATACATAAATTCAAGGCCTAATCTGCCTTGAAGAAATTCCCTAAAGTGGGAAGCGCCTCAAAGGCAGGGTTAATTTGCATTGAATTAGTACATGTGGCATGACGACCATTAGGCATGATGTATTAACACATAAGCAGCCTTTAAAGGGTTAAAGCAAGGGAACCAATAGTTGGTCATAGTTTATCAGTTCATTTGATCAATAAAAGGATCTTAAAATTCTGATCTATTTCCTTGCTACAACAATAGGCATTTTGCCATACCCTAGCTTAGTACCTCATGTATATGAGCCGTGGCTTATACATAAATTCAAGGCCTAATCTGCCTTATAGAAATTCCCTAAAGAGGGAAGCGCGTCAAAGGCAGGGCAAATTTGCATTGACTTAGTACTAGACTGACAAAAAATAACCATAGGTATAGATATATAAAGCATCACTTATTTGAATAATTAACTTGGGCAGGGTAACCATGGATTTGGCAAGTCATGATTCCTTGCTGAAGTTTCTGCAATAATAATGAAGTTTGGAAGTGATTATTTCGAGCTTTTGCTTGGCATTAGCCCCGCATTTGCCATTTTGTCTGCACCAGATGACTTTGTCCAATGGAGGAAGTGGGAATTTTGTGGCACACTGCAGCCACCTAGTGCTAAAAGAAAGAAGCAACTGTGCAGAGTTATCAATTGGATCTCAGAGATGGCACCACTGTGTTACACCTACCTCAGGACAGTAGAGATCATGGAAGGATGTAGCCCTAGACTAGGTAGCAATTATTTAAACCTTTTAAGAGCCACTGATGCAGAAGTGTGTCATGGTCTTTATGATGCACCAATGTAGTGCTGGCAAGTGTGCTCCTCAGCACTTCATTTTAAGGGCCACTGAGGCAGAAGTGTGTCATGGTCTTCATGATGCACCAATGTAGTGCTGGTAAGTGTGCTCCTCAGCATTTCATTTGAGCATCATGCCGACCCTCCAGGACATTTCAGCCCTGTATAGGATCGGCATGATGCATGAAAACAGCCCTGGTGCGATACTCCCCTGGGCTGCATTCATGTGGCATGACGACCATTAGGCATGATGTATTAACACATAAGCGGCCTTTAAAGGGTTAAAGCAAGGGAACCAATAGTTTGGTCATAGTTTATCAGTTCATTTGATTAATAAAAGGATCTTAAAATTCTGATCTATTTCCTTGCTACAACAATAGGCATTTTGCCATACCCTAGCTTAGTACCTCATGTATATGAGCCGTGGCTTATACATAAATTCAAGGCCTTATCTGCCTTGTAGAAATTCCCTAAAGTGGGAAGCGCCTCAAAGGCAGGGTAAATTTGCATTGAATTAGTACTAGAGTGATGAAAAATAACCATAGGTATAGATATATAAAGCATCACTTATTTGAATAATTAACTTGGGCAGGGTAACCATGGATTTGGCAAGTCATGATTCCTTGCTGAAGTTTCTGCAATAATAATTAATTTTAGAAGTGATTATTTCGAGCTTTTGCTTGGCATTAGCCCCGCATTTGCCATTTTGTCTGCACCAGATGACTTTGTCCAATGGAGGAAGTGGGAATTTTGTGGCACACTGCAGCCACCTAGTGCTAAAAGAAAGAAGCAACTGTGCAGAGTTATCAATTGGATCTCAGAGATGGCACCACTGTGTTACACCTACCTCAGGACAGTAGAGATCATGGAAGGATGTAGCCCTAGACTAGGTAGCAATTATTTAAACCTTTTAAGAGCCACTGATGCAGAAGTGTGTCATGGACTTTATGATGCACCAATGTAGTGCTGGCAAGTGTGCTCCTCAGCACTTCATCTTAAGGGCCACTGAGGCAGAAGTGTGTCATGGTCTTCATGATGCACCAATGTAGTGCTGGTAAGTGTGCTCCTCAGCATTTCATTTGAGCATCATGCCGACCCTCCGGGACATTTCAGCCCTGTATAGGATCGGCATGATGCATGAATACAGCCCTGGTGAGATACTCCCCAGGGCTGCATTCATGTGGCATGACGACCATTAGGCATGATGTATTAACACATAAGCAGCCTTTAAAGGGTTAAAGCAAGGGAACCAATAGTTGGTCATAGTTTATCAGTTCATTTGATCAATAAAAGGATCTTAAAATTCTGATCTATTTCCTTGCTACAACAATAGGCATTTTGCCATACCCTAGCTTAGTACCTCATGTATATGAGCCGTGGCTTATACATAAATTGAAGGCCTTATCTGCCTTGTAGAAATTCCCTAAAGTGGGAAGCGCCTCAAAGGCAGGGTAAATTTGCATTGAATTAGTACTAGAGTGAGGAAAAATAACCATAGGTATAGATATATAAAGCATCACTTATTTGAATAATTAACTTGGGCAGGGTAACCATGGATTTGGCAAGTCATGATTCCTTGCTGAAGTTTCTGCAATAATAATGAAGTTTGGAAGTGATTATTTCGAGCTTTTGCTTGGCATTAGCCCCGCATTTGCCATTTTGTCTGCACCAGATGACTTTGTCCAATGGTGGAAGTGGGAATTTTGTGGCACACTGCAGCCACCTAGTGCTAAAAGAAAGAAGCAACTGTGCAGAGTTATCAATTGGATCTCAGAGATGGCACCACTGTGTTACACCTACCTCAGGACAGTAGAGATCATGGAAGGATGTAGCCCTAGACTAGGTAGCAATTATTTAAACCTTTTAAGAGCCACTGATGCAGAAGTGTGTCATGGTCTTTATGATGCACCAATGTAGTGCTGGCAAGTGTGCTCCTCAGCACTTCATATTAAGGGCCACTGAGGCAGAAGTGTGTCATGGTCTTCATGATGCACCAATGTAGTGCTGGTAAGTGTGCTCCTCAGCATTTCATTTGAGCATCATGCCGACCCTCCGGGACATTTCAGCCCTGTATAGGATCGGCATGATGCATGAATACAGCCCTGGTGAGATACTCCCCAGGGCTGCATTCATGTGGCATGACGACCATTAGGCATGATGTATTAACACATAAGCAGCCTTTAAAGGGTTAAAGCAAGGGAACCAATAGTTGGTCATAGTTTATCAGTTCATTTGATCAATAAAAGGATCTTAAAATTCTGATCTATTTCCTTGCTACAACAATAGGCATTTTGCCATACCCTAGCTTAGTACCTCATGTATATGAGCCGTGGCTTATACATAAATTCAAGGCCTAATCTGCCTTATAGAAATTCCCTAAAGAGGGAAGCGCCTCAAAGGCAGGGTAAATTTGCATTGAATTAGTACTAGACTGACGAAAAATAACCATAGGTATAGATATATAAAGCATCACTTATTTGAATAATTAACTTGGGCAGGGTAACCATGGATTTGGCAAGTCATGATTCCTTGCTGAAGTTTCTGCAATAATAATGAAGTTTGGAAGTGATTATTTCGAGCTTTTGCTTGGCATTAGCCCCGCATTTGCCATTTTGTCTGCACCAGATGACTTTGTCCAATTGTGGAAGTTTGAATTTTGTGGCACACTGCAGCCACCTAGTGCTAAAAGAAAGAAGCAACTGTGCAGAGTTATCAATTGGATCTCAGAGATGGCACCACTGTGTTACACCTACCTCAGGACAGTAGAGATCATGGAAGGATGTAGCCCTAGACTAGGTAGCAATTATTTAAACCTTTTAAGAGCCACTGATGCAGAAGTGTGTCATGGTCTTTATGATGCACCAATGTAGTGCTGGCAAGTGTGCTCCTCAGCACTTCATTTTAAGGGCCACTGAGGCAGAAGTGTGTCATGGTCTTCATGATGCACCAATGTAGTGCTGGTAAGTGTGCTCCTCAGCATTTCATTTGAGCATCATGCCGACCCTCCAGGACATTTCAGCCCTGTATAGGATCGGCATGATGCATGAATACAGCGCTGGTGAGATACTCCCCAGGGCTGCATTCATGTGGCATGACGACCATTAGGCATGATGTATTAACACATAAGCAGCCTTTAAAGGGTTAAAGCAAGGGAACCAATAGTTGGTCATAATTTATCAGTTCATTTGATCAAAAAAAGGATCTTAAAATTCTGATCTATTTCCTTGCTACAACAATAGGCATTTTGCCATACCCTAGCTTAGTACCTCATGTATATGAGCCGTGGCTTATACATAAATTCAAGGCCTTATCTGCCTTGTAGAAATTCCCTAAAGTGGGAAGCGCCTCAAAGGCAGGGTAAATTTGCATTGAATTAGTACTAGAGTGACGAAAAATAACCATAGGTATAGATATATAAAGCATCACTTATTTGAATAATTAACTTGGGCAGGGTAACCATGGATTTGGCAAGTCATGATTCCTTGCTGAAGTTTCTGCAATAATAATGAAGTTTGGAAGTGATTATTTCGAGCTTTTGCTTGGCATTAGCCCCGCATTTGCCATTTTGTCTGCACCAGATGACTTTGTCCAATGGAGGAAGTGGGAATTTTGTGGCACACTGCAGCCACCTAGTGCTAAAAGAAAGAAGCAACTGTGCAGAGTTATCAATTGGATCTCAGAGATGGCACCACTGTGTTACACCTACCTCAGGACAGTAGAGATCATGGAAGGATGTAGCCCTAGACTAGGTAGCAATTATTTAAACCTTTTAAGAGCCACTGATGCAGAAGTGTGTCATGGTCTTTATGATGCACCAATGTAGCATTTCATTTGAGCATCATGCCGACCCTCCAGGACATTTCAGCCCTGTATAGGATCGGCATGATGCATGAATACAGCGCTGGTGAGATACTCCCCAGGGCTGCATTCATGTGGCATGACGACCATTAGGCATGATGTATTAACACATAAGCAGCCTTTAAAGGGTTAAAGCAAGGGAACCAATAGTTGGTCATAATTTATCAGTTCATTTGATCAAAAAAAGGATCTTAAAATTCTGATCTATTTCCTTGCTACAACAATAGGCATTTTGCCATACCCTAGCTTAGTACCTCATGTATATGAGCCGTGGCTTATACATAAATTCAAGGCCTTATCTGCCTTGTAGAAATTCCCTAAAGTGGGAAGCGCCTCAAAGGCAGGGTAAATTTGCATTGAATTAGTACTAGAGTGACGAAAAATAACCATAGGTATAGATATATAAAGCATCACTTATTTGAATAATTAACTTGGGCAGGGTAACCATGGATTTGGCAAGTCATGATTCCTTGCTGAAGTTTCTGCAATAATAATGAAGTTTGGAAGTGATTATTTCGAGCTTTTGCTTGTCATTAGCCCCGCATTTGCCATTTTGTCTGCACCAGATGACTTTGTCCAATGGAGGAAGTGGGAATTTTGTGGCACACTGCAGCCACCTAGTGCTAAAAGAAAGAAGCAACTGTGCAGAGTTATCAATTGGATCTCAGAGATGGCACCACTGTGTTACACCTACCTCAGGACAGTAGAGATCATGGAAGGATGTAGCCCTAGACTAGGTAGCAATTATTTAAACCTTTTAAGAGCCACTGATGCAGAAGTGTGTCATGGTCTTTATGATGCACCAATGTAGTGCTAGCAAGTGTGCTCCTCAGCACTTCATTTTAAGGGCCACTGAGGCAGAAGTGTGTCATGGTCTTCATGATGCACTAATGTAGTGCTGGTAAGTGTGCTCCTCAGCATTTCATTTAAGCATCATGCGGACCCTCCGGGACATTTCAGCCCTGTATAGGATCGGCATGATGCATGAATACAGCCCTGGTGAGATACTCCCCTGGGCTGCATTCATGTGACATGACGACCATTAGGCATGATGTATTAACACATGAGCAGACTTTAAAGGGTTAAAGCAAGGGAACCAATAGTTGGTCATAATTTATCAGTTCATTTGATCAATAAAAGGATCTTAAAATTCTGATCTATTTCCTTGCTACAACAATAGGCATTTTGCCATACCCTAGCTTAGTACCTCATGTATATGAGCCGTGGCTTATACATAAATTCAAGGCCTTATCTGCCTTGTAGAAATTCCCTAAAGTGGGAAGCGCCTCAAAGGCAGGGTAAATTTGCATTGAATTAGTACTAGAGTGACGAAAAATAACCATAGGTATAGATATATAAAGCATCACTTATTTGAATAATTAACTTGGGCAGGGTAACCATGGATTTGGCAAGTCATGATTCCTTGCTGAAGTTTCTGCAATAATAATGAAGTTTGGAAGTGATTATTTCGAGCTTTTGCTTGGCATTAGCCCCGCATTTGCCATTTTGTCTGCACCAGATGACTTTGTCCAATGGAGGAAGTGGGAATTTTGTGGCACACTGCAGCCACCTAGTGCTAAAAGAAAGAAGCAACTGTGCAGAGTTATCAATTGGATCTCAGAGATGGCACCACTGTGTTACACCTACCTCAGGACAGTAGAGATCATGGAAGGATGTAGCCCTAGACTAGGTAGCAATTATTTAAACCTTTTAAGAGCCACTGATGCAGAAGTGTGTCATGGTCTTTATGATGCACCAATGTAGTGCTAGCAAGTGTGCTCCTCAGCATTTCATCTTAAGGGCCACTGAGGCAGAAGTGTGTCATGGTCTTCATGATGCACCAATGTAGTGCTGGTAAGTGTGCTCCTCAGCATTTCATTTGAGCATCATGCCGACCCTCCGGGACATTTCAGCCCTGTATAGGATCGGCATGATGCATGAATACAGCCCTGGTGAGATACTCCCCAGGGCTGCATTCATGTGGCATGACGACCATTAGGCATGATGTATTAACACATAAGCAGCCTTTAAAGGGTTAAAGCAAGGGAACCAATAGTTGGTCATAGTTTATCAGTTCATTTGATCAATAAAAGGATCTTAAAATTCTGATCTATTTCCTTGCTACAACAATAGGCATTTTGCCATACCCTAGCTTAGTACCTCATGTACATGAGCCGTGGCTTATACATAAATTCAAGGCCTTATCTGCCTTGTAGAAATTCCCTAAAGTGGGAAGCGCCTCAAAGGCAGGGTAAATTTGCATTGAATTAGTACTAGAGTGACGAATAATAACCATAGGTATAGATATATAAAGCATCACTTATTTGAATAATTAACTTGGGCAGGGTAACCATGGATTTGGCAAGTCATGATTCCTTGCTGAAGTTTCTGCAATAATAATGAAGTTTGGAAGTGATTATTTCGAGCTTTTGCTTGGCATTAGCCCCGCATTTGCCATTTTGTCTGCACCAGATGACTTTGTCCAATGGAGGAAGTGGGAATTTTTTGGCACACTGCAGCCACCTAGTGCTAAAAGAAAGAAGCAACTGTGCAGAGTTATCAATTGGATCTCAGAGATGGCACCACTGTGTTACACCTACCTCAGGACAGTAGAGATCATGGAAGGATGTAGCCCTAGACTAGGTAGCAATTATTTAAACCTTTTAAGAGCCACTGATGCAGAAGTGTGTCATGGTCTTTATGATGCACCAATGTAGTGCTAGCAAGTGTGCTCCTCAGCATTTCATTTTAAGGGCCACTGAGGCAGAAGTGTGTCATGGTCTTCATGATGCACTAATGTAGTGCTGGTAAGTGTGCTCCTCAGCATTTCATTTGAGCATCATGCCGACCCTCCGGGACATTTCAGCCCTGTATAGGATCGGCATGATGCATGAATACAGCCCTGGTGAGATACTCCCCAGGGCTGCATTCATGTGGCATGACGACCATTAGGCATGATGTATTAACACATAAGCAGCCTTTAAAGGGTTAAAGCAAGGGAACCAATAGTTGGTCATAGTTTATCAGTTCATTTGATCAATAAAAGGATCTTAAAATTCTGATCTATTTCCTTGCTACAACAATAGGCATTTTGCCATACCCTAGCTTAGTACCTCATGTATATGAGCCGTGGCTTATACATAATTTCAAGGCCTAATCTGCCTTGTAGAAATTCCCTAAAGTGGGAAGCGCCTCAAAGGCAGGGTAAATTTGCATTGAATTAGTACTAGAGTGACGAAAAATAACCATAGGTATAGATATATAAAGCATCACTTATTTGAATAATTAACTTGGGCAGGGTAACCATGGATTTGGCAAGTCATGATTCCTTGCTGAAGTTTCTGCAATAATAATGAAGTTTGGAAGTGATTATTTCGAGCTTTTGCTTGGCATTAGCCCCAGATTTGCCATTTTGTCTGCACCAGATGACTTTGTCCAATGGAGGTTGTGGGAATTTTGGGTTACGTCTTTCAAGGAGAAGCGCTAATGCGGCGCCATTTTCGCTTGTAAATATGAGCAGTAGACCTTCGCATATTCACCACCAGAACCAGGGACACCCTTCCGATCATACCGTGCTCCCCCAAAGGGATCACAGGAAATTTGTGGCACACCGCAGCCACCTAGTGCTAAAAGAAAGAAGCAACTGTGCAGAGTTATCAATTGGATCTCAGTAATGGCACCACTGTGTTACACCTACCTCAGGACAGTAGAGATCATGGAAGGATGCAGCCTTAGACTAGGTAGCAATTATTTAAACCTTTTAAGGGCGACTGATGCAGAAGTGTGTCATTGTCCTAATGATGCACCAATGTAGTGCTAGCAAGTGTGCTCCTTAGCATTTCATTTGACCATCATGCCGACCCTCCGGGACAGTTCAGCCCTGTATAGGGTCGGCATGATGCATGAATACAGCCCTAGTGAGAAACTCCACAGGGCTGCATTCATGTGGCATGACGACCATAGGCATGATGTATTAATACATAAGCGGCCTTTAAAGGGTTAAGTAAGGGAACCAATAGTTTAGTCATGAATAGTTTATCAGTTCGTTTGATCAATAAAATGATCTTGATCTATTTCCTTGCTACAACAATAGGCATTTTGCTATACCCTACCTTAGTACCTCATGTATATGAGCCATGGCTTATACATAACTTCAAGGCCTAATCTGCCTTGTAGAACTTCCCTAAAGAGGGGAGCGCCTCAGAGGCAGGGTAAATTTACATTGGATTAGTACTAGACTGATGAAAAATAACCATAGGTATAGATATATAAAGCATCACTTTTTTTAATAATTAACATGGGCAGGGTAACCATGGATTTGGCAAGTCATGATTCCTTGCTGAAGTTTCTGCAATAATAATGAAGTTTGGAAGTGATTATTTCGAGCTTTTGCTTGGCAGTAGCCCCGCATTTGCCATTTTGTCTGCACCAGATGACTTTGTCTAATGGAGGAAGTGGGAATTTTGTGGCACACTGCAGCCACCTAGTGCTAAAAGAAAGAAGCAACTGTGCAGAGTTATCAATTGGATCTCAGCGATGGCACCACTGTGTTACACCTACCTCACGGAAGATCTGGCGGTCAGACAGGGTGTAAGTTTCATAACCTCCAGGTGTTAGTACACCATTTACAGACACCACTCAGAGTCTATAGGGGATTAAAGTTGAAAATGATACATATTTTTGCAATTCGTTCATAGTATAATGGTTTTACTGATAGTGCAGTCTCAATAATTTATTGAGGTTATCATTTGATGTAGCAAAACAACTCAAGGTCAACACTGAAACCCTGTGTAATGGTTTTGGTCTTACAGACCTGGGGGTTCGGGTCTTACGATTTGGGAAAGAAAGAGTAAGACGGTGATTCCAGTGTATGCCAACGGATAGTCTTTATTAAAATACACACTCACGGCTACCCGATAGTTGTTAATAGGGCAGCTAACAGATATTAAGAGATGGTCCTTACATACTTGGAGGCCAGAAGGGCCTCTGACGTAGCGGCTGAGCCCTGGGCTTTATATAAGAACCCAGGTGTTCGTCGTCAGATGTCCCCACAGACCCGGATCGGTGCTGCCACCTATCCGGAACCTGAGGAACGTCCGACGACTCGACTCACCCGCCATGTCAGACGGTACCCAACACTATGGTTTTACAATAAGTACCTCTACACCACTCCCGAAGACATTTAGGAAGGAGTTATAGCTATTGTATTATTATAGGGATAACATTACTATATGTCTAAACCCTAATAATAAAGGTACAACCATAGATATAAGGTTAACATCATGTATAGTATGATTCGAATGTCAATTTCATATATTTGATAGTGTATATAGTTACAGAATAACAAACCGGATGTTGTAATACGATACTAATTTGTTGAATGAGTAACAGTTATGTGTAACGGAACTGTTACTTAACATTTTATACCATATATTAACAATCTATGTTTACGGTATAAGTATTAGAATAAGTTTCATAATTCGCATATATGTGATAATAACAGTTATATGTAACGGAACTGTTAATAATGAATAAATCACATGATAACATCCTCATGGGTTTGTAATTATTAATATCATGAATGATTATGTAGTCTTGAGAAAGACTTTTAAAGTAACCACACTATCTAATGATATTTTATGTTATGACCAATGAATCCGTAAAGGATTTCGTGAGTTTTGGGAATAGAACCGTTATGAATTATACACTTGAAAAGAAAAAAATTATGGTGGAGTAATGTATATGACACTATATGTGATACCACCATGTACCAAATAACCATTATAGCACCAGATGAATATATTTATACTAGAATATGCCTCGCAGGACAATAATATGAATAATCTGGTGAATATACACTATGAAGTTTACCGGATCTTTTTCAATAATATGAACAGTAACCGGAGATCCGTATTAATATATATATACCCGTATCAAAATATACAGTAATTTATCATCACAGTGTAACTATGCACATACAAATAATATTAGAAAAATAGTTATATGACATTATATACATAACAAGTAATGAATGTTGCTGGAGTCTTGCGCCGCAGTCTGCCGGATGCTAGAAGGTAGGTATGGTGGTCAGCTAACCACGGGATGGACGTGCTAAAGTCTTTGTAAAATCCAGGGTAATAAATGTAGACATGGTAGATGAATTTGGGGCAGCTACCCACAATCCTCTAGAAGTGCTATTGTTCATAGGTATATCCGAATGGTGTAGAATAATAGTAGAATAATAGTCCGGTTGTCAACAAGTAGAAACGTAATCCATTTAAGTATAGTTGACATAAATGTGAGTCCAAAGTAGGTTGATCCAGAAGTAATAGTATGTAGTAGTATGTAGTTTAGTCCATTCGGGAGTAGAGGTAGTATAGAATCGTATAGTCCATCCTTATATTGTGGTCAGCAACAGGTAACAGCAGGAGTCAGGAACCAGCATCTGGATACTTATGACAGCAGCAAGTCTACTATCGGATTTTTTATAAGTGTAATTCCTAATCCGAATAGACTATTCAGGATATAATAAAGAGTTATATGTCCTGAATCATACAATTAGCTGGTTATAAAAGGAACCCGGAACACATAGAGTACAGGTGTTTATATTCTAATAGAAGACATTCGCAGATATGTAGTGTTCCGCAAAGACTAAATCTGGTTATTAATGGAGAAGAAAGTAATATAAGAAAATAACCCGTAGCATGCTTAGATGGACTTCTTAGCATGCTTCTTCCTAAGAAGATCTAGAGCCGATTCGGGAGTGCCGTCCCACTCGTCGATATCGACTCCGAATACCCTCATAAACTTAGTGTTTAAGTTGGTATTCCGGGTAATCTCCTCCTTAACACGCTTCTCCAGGACGTGTACGTCCATAACTGCCTGTTCTTTGGCAGCTAAGGCTTCATCCTCCTGGGCCTTTACATCGCCCCGGATGACAGTCTCGAGGCGCTGTCTTTCGGCATCCGCCACCTCCTTCATACATAACAGGGTATTGTTAAGGAGACCCTGATGGAAGTTAGTCGCTCTGTCACGGACACATTTCTCCCAGTGGGTGTAGATGGCCTTCTGGACATCCGCTTCCCCCTGGCGAGACTTCTCAAACCAAATTTCTGCTTTACCGGTTTTAATGGTAATCGCATCCTTTGGTTTCTCAGGTGGTGCGACAACCTTGGGGGGAGTCGACACTGCCTGAGGGCCACTTCCGGATGTGGGACTTCCGGATACTCCTGCTGTTGGTACATAGTAGGTGGGAGGTGCTGGGTTCTGCTTCAGCCCCATCTGCATATACAGTTGTATCTGCTCTGGGGTGAAGTTGGCTGGTAGGGCGGCTGCAGCAGCTGCGGATCCGGCGGTAGCAGGTGCTGAAGTCTTCTTGGGGACAAGTCGACCTCCCTTTCCAACGACCAGGGTCTGGCTCTCAGGTCCAGGTCCCTGGGTCATGGACGGGAAGTTACAGGTGTTAACTTTCCCCAGCTTCGATACAGCAGCTGCGTATCCTGCAGATTCGGGTCTCTTAAAGACAGGAGTACCCTGAACCTGCTCGTGTGGGTGGCGTGCCAAGGGAGACCTGGAGCGATCTTCTGCCCTGGCTTTAGTAGAGCTCTCTTTCCCTCCTTTCCGGATTCCTCACACTTCTGACAGAGGGACTCGTGCATGTCCAGTTTTCCTTTACCGGGAGTCAGGACAATCTTGGCGCGGAGTTTCGAATCCTTGGTCTTCGGAACTTCGCAGAGGACTTGGTCCCCTGGTCGGATCTTCGACCAAGCATCTTCACTCAAGCTATCGAACTCCTTCATGAGTTCCTGATGAAGCTCCATGATTCGTTTACGAGCCCCATCTAATCCTTCCACGTGGCACTCTTTCTGGTGTCTGGCCAGATCGCTATGTCGGTTATACTGAACCTTCGTAGTACATTTCTTGCCCTTCTTACCATAACTCGGATCACAAATGTAAACCGGGTGATGGTGGAAATGGGCCTCTACAAGATGTCTCTGGAACCGACTGAAGTGCTCCAGGTCCGGACTGAGACATCACTGGCATCCTGGCAGATGGAGAAGGGACAGGACTTTTGATCGTCACCGTACCACTTCTCAAGTGTCCAACGCAGCTTGCGCCTCTGGGTATAAGTGTAATACCCTTCGGTGTGGTTTAGCATAAGCCACATCTTCCGATAGGCTTTGCTCAGATTGGGGTCTTCGTCCGAGAGACGCATCCAATCTTCATCATCCGACTCGTTGTTCTTGTTTACAGAGTCCGGGCAGGCATACAGGGTAGAGCCGTCCTTCTTTACTCCGTAAGCACAGTCGGAGAAGCACGTCAGGATCCGGGTTTTAGATCCGGATTTGGCGTTAGCCCAACGTTCTGCCTCTGTTTGAGTTGATGGGGTGGCCTTCTCATCATACTCCACCGAGGATTCGTGCACTGATTCCTCGTCCGAGGAAACAACCTCCATGGCAGTACTACCAGTGGATGAGGTGCTGGCTTGCGGGTCGGCTCTAACAGAATCGGGAAGATTCTTGAGCTTCCGAGCAGCGGACCTCCTGTTCTTACTGACCTTCCAGTCTTCATCCGGGTCCTTGGTTCCGGACGCGCTGGAGGTCGAGGCTTCTACCAGACTCGGTTCGGTAGTACTGCTGGTGGCTGTTGCAGAACCGGCTGTGCTTCGGGTGGCAAGCTTCAGGTTGGGGATAGGAGGTGCGGGTACATCCGCTTCCCTCTTAGCCTCTTCCAGGGCTTCCTGCTCCGCAGTCATACGACGGACGAGGATCGTCCGAAGGGCTGCGCTCTTGTCCATACCCGTTAGTGACTTGTTTTGTACATCGACCAACTCTGCTTCGGTTACGTAATAACCATCGTCAAAATTGGCAGCGGCTTCACGGTACTCCTTCATGGTCCGGTACTGGGGCCGGGTGGCACAAGGACGTGGGTAAGTTTGCCCCTCGGGTTCCGACGCAGCCTACCCAATCAATGTTGGTCTGCTTGACATTCCACAGAGACCTGTCCGGCTTCGGATACGCTCCGAGCAGGAAGGCTCTGTTTGCCTCGTACACTACTTGGCGAAAGGCAGTGTCCACCATGAGTCCCTGTTGGAACCACGGCCAGTCTCGGAGCCATTTGGGTGGCGTCCTGTCCAGCTGTTCGGGAGCCATGACGCCCTCGATAGCCATTCTCACTTTCAGGTCCAACCTAACCGGTGTACCGTCTGCGTAGGTCACCTGTGCCTGTAGCTCCGGATGAACGTACAGGTACCGACCGTCGTACTCTGCTGGAAATGTGTCAGCCACTGCTGGCTTCCACTGATCCTTCGGGCCGTCGACTTGTGTAGTCTCGGACCCAGTTGCTGCTGGTTCAGGGTTCACAGCGTCTCCAGATCCCTCGGTCAGAAGTGGTGACAACATCTTTTCGGGCTCATTCAGTGAGAATGAGGCCAACTTCTCCTCAAACGAGCGATCCGTGGGTTCCTCCACTTCCATCAGCTCGCTCTCTGCCTGTGTTACAGGTGACAAAGCTTCCGGAAAAGCTTCTGCGGACGGAGTCAGCTTATCCGGGTTGCTGGATAGCTTGGCTGCTGCAACGGATTCCTCAGCCATGACTGGGGAATCGATCCGGGAGTTAAATACTCCTGTTTTCCGGCCTTTACGGCGCCGGGGCCGACACTGACGGAGTCTGCCTACTAGGATACAGACTCTGAGGGCACGCCAAGGGTTTGCTAGACAGTAAAAATCAAAGGAGGGAGCACACGCGTCCGCCTTGAAGTTTACCGAAAAACAATATGGCGACAAGCCAGCTTTCATGACGTCATTTCCCCGCGAACCCGCGGGGTCACGAGAGGTCAGCCGAGACTGGACGCGGTGACGTCATGCGGAAATGCACGTGCTACAAGCGGAACATCAACAAACTGATTGTGTTTAGGTAATTATCGCTCACGCCGACGACTCGTCTGGGGATTTAAGTGGAGATTATGGAAAGCTCAAGCAAATCCACCAGATTTTCCGTCCACTACCCATTGGTACATCGTACAGCGGCGACAAATAAGCCTTTCAGGTCAGTTGTCATCCGTTCCTCTAAATGTAAACATTACACTCGTTGTGTATATAGGTTAGGTCACTGCAGTCCTCTAGGCAATTCGAGGGCTGCAGCGAACGTATATCCCCTTCTTGGATAGTTCTTTATCGGACCTGACAGTCTGAAGAGCCTTTTCTAGGTGTTTCTTGGCCTTCGAAACACCTTTCCTCTTCTTTTTGTCTTCACCTGCCGAGACTTTTTTAACTCCACCACGCTTAATCGGTGTTGGCGTGGGTGGCACTGATTCGGAACACTTCTTAGGCCTACCTCGGCCTCACTTCACTGTAGTGTTCTTCGCCTGGTTTTTTATACGATTCTGGTTCAGGATCTCTCCGGAACCTTCACCATACATTTCTGTGGAGGTCTCCCTCCCAGACCATTTCCTTAGTCTAGCCACATTTGACTTATAAAGTCGACCAAGGTCTGATTTGATAATTACGGTACAATCACTAATAACTTGTGTTACAGTAAAAGGACCATCCCAATTAGACGCTAATTTTATGTGTCTAAGTGGTTCATGTAGTCTCAGAACTCTGTCTCCGGCTTGGAATTTCCGATGTTTTAGATCGGTATCATATCCAACCTTCTGCCATTTGGCACTTTTCTCCAAATCAATTCGGACAGACATATATGCTTTTTTAAATCTGTCTCTTAAGCATTTGACAAAAACTACATGACAAGGTAGTTCCGGGTCCATTCCTACGACTCCAAATACTAAGTCTGCAGGCATTATCAGATCCTCTCCAAATACTAAAAGGTTCGGAGTGCAATTAGTACTTGGATGTACCGTACTGTTATAAGCATGTGTCACAAAATGACATTGCTCATCCCATTCAGGTCCTAAAGTGACTTTAGGACCTGAATAAGGGTTCTATTGAACCTTTCTACCAATCCGTCGCTTTGTGGCCTATATGGGTTGGTTCTAGTCTTACAGATAGCTAAGTATTCGCACATACCTTGCCAGAGATTTGATTCGAATTCTCTGCCTTGGTCACTGTGTAGCATTAATGGTACACCAATAGTCAGTACCCAACCTTTTACAAAGGCTTCGGCACAAGTCACTGATTTATGATCCGGTAGTGGAAATACTTTGGTGTATTTCGTATAATAATCACACACTACCATCATTGATTGATTGATTGATTTGTGTTATACAGCACTTTAGCGGCACTAAGTGGCTATCCCGTGCTTCACAGGTTGATAATTTAACAGAGGAATGTGTCAGTGCCCGCGCATATGTGCACCACACACATCCTGAGGGATAGGAAAGAGGAGATATAGACCCTTTTAAGTGGGCTAGGGAAGCCCGACACTACCATCATACAGGTATTATCATTAGCGGTTGTATTTAGTCCACTAATGATATCCACCCCGATTCTTGCGAATCTAACTCCGAAAAGTTCTTGGGATAGTGGAAGCTTGCCCATCCCGGGTCCGGGTTTGTTTTTACAACAGTCCGGACAGGTGGTTACCCATCTTTGCAAGTCCCGCGTCATGCCAGGCCAGTAGTACTTCTTGGAAAGTCGTGCTAATGAGCGTTTCCTTCCGAAATGACCACTGGTCCGATGTCCATGACAAAAGTACATAATGTCATGTCTCATTGCATGTGGTATCACCACTTGCATGATTTTCTCACCATTATTACATGGCTTCCAACGGTATAACACGCCTTTCCGGACTTTAAGCTCTGTCCATTGAGCAAGAAACCTTCTCATTTCTCGGTTTTCCAGAAAGACCTCTGGTCTAACTGGACGTATACCCTTTGGTACTAATTGCAGTAGCTGTGCAGTTATCGAGTCAGCTTCCTGGAAATGTCGTATGTAATCCATAGACCAATCCAGTATACTGGCAACTAGGGGTTCGAATGGTCTTCGAATCCCTGCTAGCACTGCTCTATGAGCTCCACAATCAGTACAATCCAGATTATCACATTTCCGAATTGGTATTCGAGACAAAGCATCAGCATTTAAATGCTTAACTCCGGGTCTATGCTGGATCTGGTGATGTTCAAGCCCATACTCGGATAAATGGGCTAGCCATCGACCTAACATTCCTTCAGCATCTCGGAAGTTCAGTAGCCATCTTAAAGAGGAGTGATCCGTACGTAAAGTAAAGTTCGTTCCCCATAGAAAATGTTTGAACTTCTTGGTATATACGACTACTGCTAACAACTCTCTTTTGGTTGTGCAGTAATTGCGCTGAGTTTTACTCAGTGTGTTGCTGACAAAGGCAATAGGTACCTCTCTCCCATTTTGGACTTGTGAGAGAGCTGCACCAATGCTATCATTACTAGCATCAGTGTCCAGTATGAAGTGATCCGTTTCATTCGGATATTGTAATACTGGAGTACTCGTGAACAGGTCTTTTAGCTTTTGAAAAGCAGATTCCTGTTCATGCGTCCAAGGAAATTTTTCCTTGGTACTTCCTGGAGTCCAGTTAGCAATTGCTTGTAATGGGTAACTGACTCTAGAATAATTCGGAATAAATTCCCTATAATAGGAACAGAATCCTAAAAAGGACCTCACTTCTTTGGGTGTTTTAGGTCTATTCCAATTCGCAACTGATTTGATTTTATCGGGATCAGCTTTTATTCCTTCATCACTAATGATGCGGCCCAAATAATTTATGGACTTTCTAAACATGTGGCATTTCTTGGGTTTCAATTTGAGACCATTAGAAATAATACATTCTAATACCAATTTGCGATTGTTTTTCTGAAGACTATAACATCGTCAAGGTATACAAGACATCTTTTCCACAATAAGTCACTTAGGATAGTTTCCATCATTGCTTCAAATGTTGCTGGTGCATTGCACTAACCAAACGGCATTACGTTATATTGGAATAATCCAATATGACTCGAAAATGCAGTCTTTACATATCTGATGGATTCATTCCCACTTGCCAATATCCTGATTGCAAGTCTAGGGTACAAAACCAACTGTTTCCTCCTAAGGAGTCAATGGTTTCGTCTATTCTCGGTAATGGATACGAATTCTTTTTCGTTATTCCATTCAACTTCCTGTAGTCTATGCAAAAGCGGATAGTACCGTCTTTTTTTGTTACCATACACACAGGACTACTCCATGGACTATTGGATGGGACTATTACGTCCTGTTCCAACATCTTGTTTATTTCCTCTTCAGCTACTCTTTTCTTCGCTAAAGGTAACCGCCTATATGGTATTTTAAAGGGTTCCGCATCTCCAGTATCTATTTTATGGACTACCTTATTTGTCGTACCTAGTTTTTCACCGGGTTTGGCAAAGGCAGTCTTATACTGACAGAGCATATCATAGAACTCTTTCCGGTGTTCCGGATCTTCTAATGAAGTTTCTTCATACAACTTGAGTAAGTCATCCGAAATTTCATCATCTCCTGTTACCTTCTGTAAGTTTAACTTACTATCCGTTACAGTTTCCGAAAGGGTCACGTTACCAAAAACTTGTCCCTTTTTCAGGTAGATAGTAGTGTTTCCAGTATTGGAGACAGGTACTACCGACCAGGATGCATTTGCTACTATAGTGTCTACAGATGTCAATCCGATACTTGACAGAGTAGCTACATCCGGTTCTATCACTGCAGGCTTATTACGCATTGCAGGATCACTTCTTACAAGCACATCACAGGCCACACCCGGAGGGATCCGCACAGTGTGTCCTACACTAGCCATACTGCTGACTTGTCTCAGTACACACCTAACCTTTACAGGATACGGGTATTTCACACTCAACTCTCCTGATTGGGGCTCCAACACTACCCCATACAGGGATGCGAAATCCAACCCGAGTATCCCCTCATCTGCTATATCCGCAACGGTGGCACTCATGACATAGTCATGTATTCCATCCAATTGCAGCTTCACACAAGTTCTTCCATACGTTTGCAAGGTACTGCCATCGGCCGTTTGAGCACTTCCCCCTGATTTGAGGGTATCGTGTTCATTCGGGATAAGATCATAGAACCTCTTGGAGATACAGGAGTGGCTAGCACCCGTATCCACAAGAAATTCGGCAGATCTTCCGTTAACAGTGAGGCAAACATACCACCACCTTCCGTTTAGAACAGAGGGCGTGTCCGTGACGATCGGAACGTCATTGTTCACACCTGGAGTCGTTCCACATCCTTTCAGGTATTCCAGACAAGGATGACCCGGGGGTAGGTGGGCACTACCAACCCTGGCTAACGCGTAGCCGCCTACCTCGTTACTGATATCGGGTTTCCCCTGTGCTCTCTGGGCACCTGTTATATCAGCTTCCCTAACCTTCCGGGTGTCTATAACCACCTCGGTGTTAGGCGAGTTTGTTACTATATGAGAACTTTCATCACAGATGGTGATATCATGGCAAGATTTGTCACTGGGATCCCTTCTTTGCCCATTGGGGGACCCCTCCTCAGTTTTCCTCTGTACTTACTTCAGAGACACCTTCCTGTCTACGAGGGACAGGTTTCTCAGCCATACATTCGGGAGCATAATGTCCTAACTTCTGGCATCTGAAGCATCTCCTTTGAGATTTATCAACTCTAGGTCTTTTAAGAGCCTCTGTTAATCCGGCTATTAATGTCTCCATCATGTTAGTCGGAGTAGCAGTGGCTGCTACGGTAGGAGTCACCGTGGTGGTCGCACTACCAGATTTAATAGGTCCGGAAGCTATATTACTAGCCACGGCCCCTCCCCTTCCTTTCGGATGTACCTTCCTATACCGTTTCTGTCGGTAATACTTTCCAGCAACCTGGACTGATCCAATATATTCTCCATTTTCATCAGAGACATATTCGTCTTCCTGATCAGCCTCCTGTAGGTCCACAGGGGCTAATTGGGAAGTTTCAAATACCTGAGCAGAGGTACCTCCATATTGCAATGGAGCTGCTCGGACTGGATTCGGTCCTAGACCTACCAATCTCTTCTTCATATCATGTCCATCAATTGATATGAATAGGTCACTAAAGGATGTATCATCCTTCCAAGAGTCCCAAACTACTTGTTTGTGATCCGGATCCCGCAATCCATTGTAGAATTGTGTAAACAATTCCTGCAGATAGCAGTCATCGTCATGAGCCCAGTTAGGACGTGCTTTTGATAGCAAGTCCTGTAGCTCCAAACCAAAGACTTTATGAGATTCTTTAGGTTTCTGTGTCCTCTTCTTAAAGCTTACCCATGGATCTTCTCTAACGATCGAACCAAACAGGTACGCGGCACACTCGACCAATTGATCATAGGTGCCGTATATTCCGTATGCGGCTCTCCATTGATTGAGGGCTACCTTTCCACCTTTATTTAACCAGCAGATCAAATAAGGTAGAGCTTCTTCTTTTGTCCAACCACTACAGTTGACCTCATCGACAAAAGCTTGATACCTATCCTTCCAAGGATCATTAGAATCATAAGGAGGGGGTATCCATGCCTGTCTACATGCCGGATTATTACATCCGCATAGTCTATCTGCTTCTCGCATGCTCCAGTTCATGACTTCCATGCTGTCTGCTCCCTTTCAGTAGCAGTCAATGCCCAAATTTTGGATGCATTGGCTTCTCTGCAGGCATGGAAGTTCTTCTATTGGGCTTCCTGCCATCTCCTCCCGATCCACCAGGGCCACCCGGGGGATTACCTCCAGGGGGACCACCACTAGGGTAGTTCCCGGAAGCACCACCAGGGTATCCACCTCCATAACTTACATTTCCAGTTGTCCCGGAAGATGTATACCTGGGGTAGAAATTATTTTGATTCCATCCCTGGTTATAAGTATTACCATTTTGGTAATTACTACCTCCTGCCGGATTATAGTTATACCTATATCCATAGGGAGTTGTTCTTGGTAGGTACGTACCACCGGTCACATTAGGTTGTGGGGGATTCGGTCTGGGGAAACGTTCACCATTTGGATCATTACTTTGACCTAAAGGCGGGTTCGGCAATCTTGGGCCTGCTGGTGTACTATGACCGGGTTGAGAGAAATATGACGGTGGAGTTAGCATATTTCTCGGTGGTCCCGGTACCTGCGATTGTGCTACTGGTGTAGCATTATTTGCATTACTAGCATTAACGTGAGTCGCTCTAATTTTGTGACTCAAATCTGGTATCGGTGGTGCAGGGCCTACCGTATCAAGCACCGGAGCTTGAGATGTAGATGCACTACTTGCTGATCCCTGATTAGTAGTCCCCTTTGGGTAATTACTATTTTGGGTACTCATTCCGCTAACTGCGGTGTTATCCGGTTTCTTGTAGATTCTGGATACTACATTTTTATCAGCCCCATTGTTAATGAATGGGCTAAATCTGGTGGGAGTTTCATCTTGGGATGATTTCACCATCATTGTAGAAACCACATTTGGATCTATAGTACCTATAGTCAATTGTGCGGCTTCTACATATTTTTCGAGCGTTATTGCAGTTGTTTGCAATTCCTGAAGCTCATTCGTGAGTTTCTGTCTATCTTCCTCCAGTTGTTTATTATAAGCTATAATACCCACCCGGATGGTTTCATTGTCTTCAGCTTGTTTACTGCACTGAAGTTTCAATTTCTCTAACTCGCTTTGATATTGGCTAATTTCGGATTTGTAATTTGCCTTATCAATACTTAATTTATCATTCGTATCTATGTATGTCTGGATACGGATGTGCCTGTTGTCATATTCCTTATTGAATGACTTTCTCATTTCTTCACTTTCTAATTCTTTCATGTATGCACTCTTTCTGGCTTCGAATTCATTTCACATGCCGATCAAGTCTTCTTCTAACTGAAGTTTTTCATTAAATATTTCATCTTTTGCTTTGACCAAGGTATTCAGATTCTCGTTCAAAGTTACATAGGTTTCATTTAACAACAGGACATCCGGTTGTTTAAATTCCTCACCTTCTGGTACCGCATAGGTTACGTCGCCATCTATAGCGTTGTAATCTAATATTGGTAGCCCGGGTCTGGGTATACTGTAAGGTAGTTCTCCAAACGTAACCCTTTTTGGCATAGGTGCCGGATGTTCTGGGTTAGTACTACCACCAACCTCGAACATCGAGTTACTTAATTCGTCAACAACTGATTGTTGACTTATTAAATTACTCTGCCTCTGTATGGATTGTTCCCGTCGTACAGAGTCTGGTAAATTTTCCTCACTATCATTATAGTGAGGTTCGGGATCCCTCCAAGATGCAGATTCTGCATCCCAGGGGTTCGAATGGGTTTGGATCAACAATGATCCATTGCCATTCCCCTGGGCAACAGATTGCCCTTCTAGGTTAGCTTCCGCGAGGCTATCTAACCCATGTACTAGCCGTTCGGACGTTATAACGTCCGGGCTATACACCAGAACTAACTGTTCACGGCACCAGTGTAATGGTTTTGGTCTTACGGACCTGGGGGTTCGGGTCTTACGATTCGGAAAGAAAGAGTAAGACGGTGATTCAAGTGTATGCCAACGGATAGTCTTTATTAAAATACACACTCATGGATTTGGCAAGTCATGATTCCTTGCTGAAGTTTCTGCAATAATAATGAAGTTTGGAAGTGATTATTTCGAGCTTTTGCTTGGCAGTAGCCCCGCATTTGCCATTTTGTCTGCACCAGATGACTTTGTCTAATGGAGGAAGTGGGAATTTTGTGGCACACTGCAGCCACCTAGTGCTAAAAGAAAGAAGCAACTGTGCAGAGTTATCAATTGGATCTCAGAGATGGCACCACTGTGTTACACCTACCTCACGGAAGATCTGGCGGTCAGACAGGGTGTAAGTTTCATAACCTCCAGGTGTTAGTACACCATTTACAGACACCACTCAGAGTCTATGGGGAATAAAAGTTGAAAATGATACATATTTTTGCAATTCGTTCATAGTATAATGGTTTTACTGATAGTGCAGTCTCAATAATTTATTGAGGTTATCATTTGATGTAGCAAAACAACTCAAGGTCAACACTGAAACCCTGTGTAATGGTTTTGGTCTTACAGACCTGGGGGTTCGGGTCTTACGATTCGGGAAAGAAAGAGTAAGACGGTGATTCAAGTGTATGCCAACGGATAGTCTTTATTAAAATACACACTCACGGCTACCCGATAGTTGTTAATAGGGCAGCTAACAGATATTAAGAGATGGTCCTACATACTTGGAGGCCAGAAGGGCCTCTGACGTAGCGGCTGAGCCCTGGGCTTTATATAAGAACCCAGGTGTTCGTCGTCAGATGTCCCCACAGACCCGGATCGGTGCTGCCACCTATCCGGAACCTGAGGAACGTCCGACAACTCAACTCACCCGCCACGTCAGACGGTACCCAACACTATGGTTATACAATAAGTACCTCTACACCTGTTTGGCTATTTTGTATTGATAACTCTGTACAACAAAATTTCACTTTTCGAAAAAAAAAACGGAGCTGAAACCCACTATTTCCCATGTATTTTGACCTGGGGAATTCAAAAATAACATCAACTTTTTTGCTGGTGGCTCTCAATTTTGAGATAATTATGAAGGCTAGAATTGCCCATTTTCATCCTTGGTAGCCAAATCCATATTAGTGCAAACTGTACAAACACCAGATTTCACGTCAAATCTGGTTTATTTATTTTTGATTACCATTTACAAACCCATATCTAATGAATTATTCATCCTTTGACTTAGTAATATGCAGTAAATGTAGTAAATATGTTCAAAACTTTTTCACCCAAAAGTGGCCTAGGAGTCACTTTTGGGTGAAAGATGATTTGCACAAGTGTCAAAGCTATTGATATTACCTAGACAAATGCAAGGAATGATATATAAGCAAAGGTTCATGAGTTGGAGGAATGTCGGGGGGTTATCGCACGCGCCGATCAGGTGCCATATCGCACGACGCCCGAGCGGAGTGCGATGCGGCACCTGATCGGCAAGTGCGATAACCCCCCGACATTCATCCAACGAGTGTGCCTTTGCATTTATTTCATGTTATTTTCATCTAAATAAGATAAATAGAATCAAATTTACCAGAATTACTCGCCATAGGTATTGTTTACATCACCATCTTGGAGCTATGACGTCATCAAATGGTCACGTGACCTCGGCGTGTGATATTTTCGTGGGTTAGTATCTCGGGCATATCAACATGAAATAAAAGAAAGTTCTTGTACATGTTTGGACACCACTATATAGGTGACAATAATGAAACCATTGCCCTCGGAGGTGATTTTCAGCATATATGTCACCCTATGGATATCTCAAAATTGAGAGCCAATAGGCATTTTTTAACCTCATTGGTATGTTTGGTCTCCGGTTTTTTTTTCGGCCATTTTACAGTGTAACGTATGTCCTTGACCCATGTACCGTGTATTATCTTCAGGATGTTTCTCATATATTTTGTAATGCTAGATAAGGATTTATTAGTTAGACTTAGATGTTATATAGTACAGATAACGCTATATCACATGACATTTCATATGGGAGTAGCCATTATTTATCAAATGGACTGGTTAGTGGAAATCGTTTTGGGCAGCAAGACAAAGACACTTAAATGGGTCCCTTGAGAGCAGGGATGCAAAACACACATCTTCAGTTAGCAGGAGAAAGAAACTGAGACCAGAGAGAGATGCTGAGAACAAAAGGGGCCTTAAATCTAGAGCTTCTCTAATCTAGCGCATAGGTCAACCATAGTTCTCCCCTGTTGTGACGTTAATTAATGACCACTCCATAAACAGATTCTAACAAGTGCCATAAGGCAACGAATCATTGCATAGGGTTATCTCCAATCTGAATATGGTTTAGCCTGGTACACAACGAGGGGCTGTCTTGCAATTTTTAACAATTCAGTACGGGTTTTTCTAAAAGTGGCTAAAGCAGCATTCAAACGATTTCTGTTATTGCCAGTCGCATAATATTATAGACTTATATCGGCTATGGATGCATTATCTAGATTAAAAGATCTGGTGTCGCATCCCCTATCTGCCTGGCCCACCATGCAGGAGAGGGGGACATATGTACTGGAGTTGGTCAAGGCCCATCCTTTGATGTCCCTGGGTGTTGCTGCTGGTTCTGCTCTTGTATGGAACTATGTCAGAACACCAAAGAACCTACCCCCAGGTAGGTGTGACATAAAAAGTTTAAAGTTGAATTCTGAAACACTTAGTAAGTTGATGTACATAAGTCACCTTTTAAGTTGTATCATGCTAGCAGTATAGGATTAATACACTTTTGAAAGGCAGTCTGTTCCTTAATTTTACAAAAATAGCTCAAAAGTTTTCAGGAACGAGCACTATAAGTAGATATTTTAAATTTGGCAATGGCCAGTTACTTCTCTCAACTACACTAAGTCTTGTGCATTATGAGGACAGGGCACCATATATCTAAACAAAATACAAAAAGAAATTACACAACTGGTTGTCTCTTTAGGTCCTTGGGGCTGGATTGGAGTAATATCCTGGTCCACTGTCAACCTCCCCGCCCAGATACTGGAATTGAGGAAGCGGTATGGAGACGTCATCTCTTTTTACAAACATGGCCAGTAAGTAAAAACTATAGCTGTACAATTATTAACAAAACATTGCATGCACGTCTATAAAAAATAAATTGTGTCCAGTGTTACCTTCTCAAGAGGGAGTATTATAAAGGCTGACCCTAGCATTGTATCTAGAAGGTATCAATGTAATACAATTATCCTGATGGTCAATTCCTGCCTAGTATCCAAGGAAAACAGCTGCATGATAGATATATTTTCTACATTCTATATACACTCTCAGCCCGCCCACGTAAATAAGCAGTGCAACGCTTTTTATTGCGACCTACAGTAATACCTTGTAGAGAGAAAAAGAAACTGCTAATCATTGCTATTGCTTTAGGTTAATGGTCATCTTAAACAGTGAGAGCACTATTAGAAAAGCATTCATCGATCAGGCTGATCACTTCTCTCACATGAACGTGGAAATGTTCAACATATTAGGAATAGATGACGGTAAGATGAATTATGTATGGCACGGTTCAGGTAATGATTAGTATCAGCATTAAACTTGTGATGATGGGAATCAGTGACATTTCTATGGTATAGTTTAGTACAACATCCAAAATCCTTTGGGGGAATATTTACTCTGTTGGGCTGGGATAATGCTTAATTTGAAATCATGCAAATCAATAGACCAAACTTAACAGACAAAAAAGGAAACAGGCAGGTATTGCCTTTCATTTTTAACTTTGGAGAGGACAGCTTTCATAATGCAAATTATATTGTAAAATATGCTTAAACTAAACTAACCCTGAATCTATTACAGAAATATTTGCGGCGCCATTTAATGACACCTGGAAAACAAACAGAAGATTTGCTGCTTTGAGCCTTAAGAATTCTGGCTTTGGAGCAGCCAAGTCTGAGGGGAAAATCCACGAGCTACTGACCATGACTATACAAGAACTAGAAAAAGCTGCTGATACTTCTGTCGATGTATTCAGCAAGATTAAGCTTATTTCTGCAGCCACCATGTCCTGGATCGTGCTAGGAGGTCCTGGATCCATGCTTGATCCTGATACAATGGAACTGCTACATCTAACAGACCAATGGTACAGTTACTTCAACGAAGCCTTCATAGCCGCTAATCCCTTCTCCTTACGAAATAAGTTCCTTCCTGCTGCCCTGTCGTACATGATAGCTGCTAGATCATTTCCGAATTTTAAGAAAGTGCATAGGGAGTTCACAAACTCCTTAACAAAGAAGATACATCAAGTAGCATCAAACACCCCAAGAGGGGAATTGGAATGTGTCACAAATGCCTACCTGAGGGAGCGTGGTAACAGCTCCAAGGCAGTTGAGACCTTTGTCAAGACTATTCTGATATTTTTCCCTGATGCCATAGACACTGCATGTATTATCACATCATGGTGTCTTCTCTATATAACATACTACCCTGAAGTACAAAAGAGACTTTACAAAGAAGTGAAAAGCACAATTGGAACCAAGCTTCCTACCTTTACAGATCGTGTGAAAATGCCATTCACACAGGCTGTTGTATCTGAGACCTTACGCCTCACACATATCACCCCTCTCTCTACAATTCGTGTTCTGAAATCTCAAATCAAAATCAAGGGCTACACTCTACCCAAAGGTGCTAATGTCTCAGCTAACTATCATGGAATTCACTTCGATCCTGAAATCTTCCCAGGGCCGTCTGAGTTTAAACCCTCCCGCTTCATGGAAGAGGATGGGAGCTTCAATTCAGCACTAGCAGCAAGACTTGTACCCTTTAGTATTGGTAAGTGCTATTCCCATTCCGATAATGATATTTTATCTCAGCCAAATTTTGAAGAGTCTGTAATTACTGTGTTTTCATAAATGTTTGCACATTAAGAAAAGGTAGCTATTCAGAAGGTCATTCTGAAGGTACTTGATAGAACATGCAGTATTTGTCAATTAAATAGAAGCCCAAAATATGCCAGATCAACAGATTTTCAAGTTGTCGCTTTTACAAAGAATATCCAGGTTATTTAATCTAATAGGTCCTTGTCCACTTTCAGGTAACCGGAAGTGCTTGGGAGAGGGTTACTTCCGGTTGTACATCTTCCTAGTAGTGACCAGACTCCTACAGCAGTTTGAGATGTGCTTTGACCCTGCTGCACCCACTCCATCACTGGAGCCTGATAGTAACTTCTTCTTTCCAAAGCCCCAACCTTACAAAGTCTGTTTCAAAAGTAGAGAGAAAGATCTGTAAACCACAATACAATTGAAGACTTTCTTTGTGAAATGGCTTTTCGATTTACCTGGCCCCATCCTCCTGCAATGTATCCTTTTGCCACAATAATGATGTATATATATATATATATATATATATATATATATATATATATATATATATATAAATATATATATATATATATATATATATATATATATGTGTGTGTGTGTGTGTGTGTGTGTGTATGTGTGTGTGTGTGTGTGTGTGTGTGTGTGCAAAAAGATAATTCTTTTGCTAAAAGGAGATTCATTTTGGTCCTATAACCATCATCTTACCTGGAGGTTACTATTCACTGACTACTACCCACTATATTATTGATATTCTATGACCCATGGCTCTCTTCCCTGAGAGCTATTGACACGTTTTGCACAAAACTACTTAACCACACACATTTTCATATGTTTTGTTTTTATTTTGTCAGCCCTCTTGGGGTACATCTTCAGATACTTGGTCACAAAACAGGCAAACATCACCAAGTTACTCATAATTTAAACTTATCATATTTTACCTAGGCAAAGGTTCATTATCGTGACAAATGGGAGTGTACCATTGTCAGTATACAACCCATGCATTCCTTGCACTAAAAATGATTCCCAAGCATCAAAATGATATAGAGAAAAGAATTATGGTGAATAAAAGGTCAGTTTTAAAATTCAAGTTCTGTTGTTTTCTTATATTCTAATCGCTAGAAAGGAAAAAGGGCATAGACTTACGCCGCTAGGTACACACTAACAATCACTCATTTATGCAACAGTATAACCCCTAGGTGCCCAGTGGCGGAAAATTGCCATTTTTATGCATACATAAGTTGGTCATTGATTTGACATGTAAATATTAGGTCCAAAACACTCTATCCTATACCAAGGTTTGTGAATTGGAATGAGCTTTTTGTCGATGTCCTCATATTTTATATTCAGCGAATAGAAGGGATTTCAGAGTAATTTGAATCAAGCAATGAAAATAATCATCTGACATTTTTTGCAAACTAGTGGCGGAGGCAGGTATTGGCCACTATCCAGAACTAGTAGGAAGGAACCCCTTTTTTTGTGTAATTTTTTGAAGATGATATAACAGGTGGAAAACCCCAAATGGACTATGCTTCATATGACATTTCCTTGAAGCTATTGTGTTGGGCTTTATGATAAAGTAGGTAGCAACATTCTATTAGTGAATTCTTGTGGTTAACATTTTTCACTTTTCTCACACATCAGTGGCCTGTTTCTAACATCTATTCGATAAAAAAGTGATACCTATTAAAGCATACAATGTTGATAATATGATGGGTTCCAGTAATTAAGAGTCAGAGTTTCCATGGCAACATACCCTATCATTGGAATCTAGGGGTGTATCTAGGTAGGATGTATAATAGATGTAATTTCCTGTTGAATACATGTTAGAATTGGACCAATAAAGTGAGAAAATGGTGGAAAATGTGTCTTTCTTTGTGATTTTGTTGATTCCATTGCCATAGTAACCAATATCTTTCCAAAACTAAACATGTCAACAAAAGCCCTGACCATACTTGTGTGGTATGTAGTGGTATTATCTGATGAAGCATCAAAGAAGGGGCAAGAATCAATCAAACAAACTGACATTTGCCAGGTTTACATGAACAAGTCTTCACTCAAACCCACCTAGAGAGATGTTTGTTGATTCTGTTGCCATGGCAACCACAACAGTTTACTAATAGAATGTTGCTACCCACTTGATTCCAAAGCCCGCCACAATAGCTTCAAGGATATATGATATGAAGCATATCCCATGTGGAGTTATCCACCTAGTGCATCATCTTCAAAAATAGTAATATCACACATAAAAAAGTGAGTCCTTCCTAATAGTTCTGGGCACGTAAGGGTTAACGTATACCTCATACATAAAGCATCATACAGTATGATAGGTTAATGTTGCTGTATACAATATAACGTATACCTCATACATAAAGCATTATACAGTATGATAGGTTAATGTTGCTGTATACAATATAACGTATACCTCATACATAAAGCATTATACAGTATGATAGGTTAATGTTGCTGTATACAATATAACGTATACCTCATACATAAAGCATTATACGGTATGATAGGTTAATGTTGCTGTATACAATATAACGTATACCTAATACATAAAGCATCATACGGTATGATAGGTTAATGTTGCTGTATACAATATAACGTATACCTCATACATAAAGCATCATACAGTATGATAGGTTAATGTTGCTGTATACAATATAACGTATACCTCATACATAAAGCATTATACAGTATGATAGGTTAATGTTGCTGTATACATGCTGATACTGTTGTTGTCTGTTAACCATTACATGGGATCAGAGTGAGGGGGTGACAGGGAGATAAATCAGAGTATTAATACAATATCCCCTGTAATTAGGTCGTGTAAATAGTCCATCTAAATGTCAGATACCAGATGGGCAGGGAGCAGCAGCCCATCCCAATCTGAAGCCTACTGCCCAGCAAATCATAGTGAACATGAGTCATGCTGGGTGAGGAATGTGTGAGTACATTGAGTGATAACGAATAATGTCATTTTGTGTGATACAACGTCAACTCTCACTCAGCTTGACAAACCTTCACTTCCTTCAGTAAGACCTGAGAGAGCATGCGTCAACATGTGTCAATACTTGTCTACTCTCACACTGCTTCACATGTCTTCACTCATTTCCATAAAGATGTGAGGGGAACTGGGTGAGCAAGTGTCAACATGTGTCAATACTTGTCAACTCTCACACAGCTTCACATGTCTTCACTCATTTCCATAAAGATGTGAGGGGAACTGGGTGAGCAAATGTCAACATGTGTCAATACTTGTCAACTCTCACCCAACCTCACATATCTTCACTCATTTCCATAAGGATATGATGGGAACTGGGTGAGCATTCGTCAATACTTGTCAACTCTCAGGCAGCTTCACATGTCTTCACTTCCTTCAATAAAGATGTGAGGGGACCAGGGTGAGCACATGTCAACATGTGTCAATACTTGTCAACTTTCACCTAGCATGACATTTCTTCACCAAGCCTTCAACAATAAGAGACTATGGAAACTGTATGGATTCTCATGGCTTGTACTTTGCAGAGTGGGCCTATTGAGTAAATGTCAATATGATAATTTATGTTTCACAGAGCAAGTTTCTTTTTTACATGGCATGAAATACATATGAATCAGGAACATAATGATAGCCAAGTATATGTGATTTAGTGCATACATTAGACATAATAGCTCATTTGTTTTGTCTATGGGACATAGCACTGAATTGGAATTGCATATGTTTTACATGATATCTAAGTATATGTTTGTCCTGGTTTGATGGGATATGAAGGTTTAATGTCTACTGATCAGCTAGGTCACAGCTGATTAGAGCAAATATACAGGATCTCTTCATAGGCTGGTTAAAAAACTCTGTATTGAGTGATAATAGGGGCAGATACTTTGTCCAACATTAGCATGACAGACTGTGTGAGGAGATGTGAGCATGCGTCAAGATTCGCCAACTCTCACCCACCATGACACAACTTCACGCACAATGACACATCATGTTCTATTCTGTGTTTTGATTGGTCCATTTCAAATTTCCCTCCCATTCCTTTGTTCTCCTCCTGCTTTAAAAACAGTCAGGCAGAGGCAGCCATGGAGAACAGATCTTGTGGTAGGTGGTCACACAGTTCTAGATTGATTTGACTTGTGATAAGCATTTATACAGTAACACATTGATATTATCTTCAATCCCTGAACATCTATCTTGTTGCTGAATTCAGCTATTTGTCTCAACACCCCAAATTAATGTAGAACTTTCTATGTGAGCAAGGCTCAGGGAAATTCTGGGGGATTCAGGCTGCCATATGGGAGTGGTCATTGTTTATCAACTTGGATGTGAGTGGGTGGTCAAAATTAGATTGCTGCTGTTTGTTTATGACCATTTCTTATCATTTCAACAGGCATTCTCAAGACTGATACAAGGAAAATTCAACTCACACAGCTGACAGAATATCTATCCATTTTCAAGCAAAGTGGGCAACACATGACATGCAGAGGAGAGATATCTTCAATGGGAACCAGCATATGAACAGCTGAATTGATGTTAATAAAGTTATGAAATATCAGAAATCCACAACCACCTGCACCCCCCCCCTGCCTATCCCCCACCCACAAATTAGTCTGTGCGTCAATATATGTGATACTGTGTCATGACCCATGTGTCAGTGTATGTGATAATGTGTGATGACACATGATGTCATCATGTGTCATTGTTGGTGAAGGTTCACGCATGTTGACTCAACTTCACAAATTTGGCTGGGATGTTCACGCATGCGTCATATCTTGTCATGGTCCGTGATCACCCACGCGTCGAGTCCTAAGAGCGCATGGGGTGAGCCTGGCGCAGCATGACAAAAGTTGACACAGATTTGCTGGGTGTATTGACGCTTTACTCACAGTACAAACCATTTCATGCTACAGGACACAACACGTGCATGTTTTTCAAAATGTGTATACATTTGCCCTCTTTAGCATGATATAATTAAGTAGGCATCCTGATAGGGAGAAACGTGCCTGCAGCAAAACCTACATCCAGACGATTTGCTTTCCCCCTACCACATAAAAACCCTCGCTTTATGGGTCTGCCTCATGACTTTCTGTGTTGGTGGTATATAAACTAAGTTTTTTCTTGGCCAAATATCTTGGGGAATAGATCATTACTGCTGATAGCTGTGTGATAGTGCATTATAAAAAGAATATTGGAACCTCATATTCCATTGCACTTGTGATTGTAGCTCCTTCTGTAATACCTCACATAACCTATATTACTTGTACTAACACTGTACCATTGTATTGTATCATGTGCCCTGTACCTTTGTTGATTAACAGTTCTTTCCAAATATGTCACCTTTTTCTGTCTGGTATACTCTTTTGAATCAAGGGCTATTAGCCTACGTGACATTGTATGCATATTGATCGTTCCTGAAAAAGATGCATTTTGTGTCATAGATTAGTCGATAAAAGCTTTTCAAACTGAAACTGAAACTCACAATTTTTTTTTCAATCCAGTTTAGAATGTATTATTATATGGTATAATCATATATATTGCTGGTGTAATACAAGGTGTTTAAATGTAAGTATAATATGATAGTTTGGTGATCTGTTGTGTTATTTTGTTCTCTATGATAGTTTGCGCATTACCTTCTGTGTTAGTTTGTGTGGTATAGTAGTTTGGGTATAATCTGTCATGTTGTTTTGTGTGGTATAATAGTTTGGGTACAATCAGCGGCTATTATCAGAAGCAGTGAGCGACTCCTAGTGTTAGAACGGAGGTAGACGTCGTTCGGCCCTTAGCCACAGGAGAGTTCTATCTGCGCTGCGTCTCCTGACGTTCCTACAGCCAAAATATCAGGCATTGGTAAGCGATCAGTGATCAATTCTTTTTCATTTCTCTTTTTGTTTAGCAAACTGTTAGGGCTAATTTATGTATAGCAGTAATTTACTTAGGCGTAAACATGCTATTGCAGTCTTTGTAGCATTTGCCTGTTTTTTCATTCTTTTTTAGACTAAGTTTCACTAATTATGACACCTATATCCACAAAAAAAACTGCAGAAAAGAAGTGCAATAGTGAGTTATAAATGTACTAATGGTATTACATACATCTTCTAAGAACAAAAGTGTGCATTAATATAATCGGCGCCATATAACCACTGTGATCGGATAATTGGCAACATGTCTAAACAAATAAATTGTAAAAAAGATCCATTATTGTATGTTACATGCAATCTGCGTCCACTAGTCCTCCCATAAGTCTACCCCCCATGAACATCTCTCTCCTTGTCCTTAGCCATGGCCGATGAGAAAACCACACCTGCGACAGAAGGTGCGCCCGCTGCTACCATTGCCGACAATACAGCTACTTTCGGCGCGCCTGATAACGGACCGGATGAGTTGGTGGACATCGGGCCGGCGGCAAAGCGGATCCTGATGGTTGTCGCGGGGGCACTTCCGGGTACAATGCCACGTCCAGGGTACCGCCCATGTCCACGTATTGATACAGACACGTATGTCAGTCAGCGCACTGCACGGGCACGGATGATGGTCAGCGAACAGGTCAGTCATAGGACCTTTTTCTTATAGATATTCTCTTCCTATTATAACAAAACCAATGGACTTGAGCAAGTCGAGGTAAGCATTGCTGGATGCGGACTGCACCACACTTTACTATCTTTAGACTAAAGGATTCATCTTGCTCGGCAATTGTCATGATACATTCGCCAGCTCTTCGTTGGCTCATCATAAAGTCCAATGGATCGATACAATGTATGAATACATTAGTAGATATATTATTTAGGATTTCCTTTATTTCATTCTCTTGAACTTAAACTTCAATTAGTAAAATAAACCATATTCCTTCTTATGTGTGTTTTGTCATCTTTTTTTGAGAAAACAATAAGAGTACAGTTATTAGCTAGCTATGAATCCCTAATCACCCACTGATACCCATTGCAAAAACTTAGATGCTCTTAAATTATCCCTCGTAACATAAAGGAGCTGCATTTCTAAGAATCCAAGACTCTGCGAGATAAATAAAGAAACTGAATAATATATGAATAATCATCTAATTATTCCAGCATCGTATCACTAACAACCTGTCGTCAGCCATGGTGGGTTTGGAGCATGCAGAGAGTGACATCAAGGACCTTAGAGAGGAACTGGACAGAATGAGGTCACGGAACAGGTTTACTGTCTGTAGGACACCGGCCGACTATGTCTTCAAGTTCCAGAGGAAGTACTCACTGAAAGACTTCTATTGAATACTGGTGAGTTGCATATATGTGATGATATTATTATGTACATCACATATTCTTTCGAAACTTAACACAGCCATGTGAACCTTTATTCATTAGAAAGCCTGATAAATTTGAAATACAACAATATAAGTCCCGTTAAAATCCATTGGGAACTTACCACAGGATGAAAGTTTTCATGAGTGAAGGTTGGCCTCCACATTGACACCTTTTGCTCAAAGCCACTGGAGCATTTTTCAGGATGCTCCTACAGCAAAAGCATTATAGATAAAATGTCAGGAAACATTGTACTCATACTCTTTGAAATGGGTACTAGAAGGAATTATAAAACGGCTGGCAGTGCTCTGCTGCACGATAGAAGTGACCTTGAGTGCATTATAGGAGTGTAGTGCCCACCTGAGCAAAGTCACAATAGCTGTAAACAAGTCAAGGGCCATTAATTGGTCTAGGCATACCTTAATTGGGTACTTAAGTGATTGGAATGAAATGTACAACGTTAGATGCATTCGTGCATTATAGGACAACAGACAGTCTTCATGTGAAGAAGATCGTTGTCTATTCTCTAAATAGATTTGAACTACATTCACATGCATACAAATTTGACCAGGAAACCTCTAAACCTGCAAAATAATTCAATAATTCCAAACTAAAAACTTATATGTTGACAGCCATTTTGCCATTTTCAGGCCTATACAACTTGATAAATATTTAGGAGGTCGTGTGTAAAGTATTTCATACATGATATCTCTAACATATGGAGGAATGCTCAAATTTTTTGACACATAATTACACAGCAGTTATCCAATATGATATGTGTGAAATTGACAACATAACTAAAATACAATGATTGATAGCCTTGTCTAAGAAACATATTAGACTATGCAATATGATAGGCTATAGAGTCTTAACTACAATCTGGTTGCTTTCAAATCTGAGACATGAATACTCTGAACAATATTCTCCCCAGGTAACATGCCTGACTGGGTCCCAGCCGGACCCCAGATGGGTGACCACTGGGCCCCAGATGGTCAGCCCAACAGGGGCCCATCAATTTTTGGGACTGGGCATCAGTCGGGGCCCAAGTGGCCTAGCCCAAACTGGGCCCGAGAAGGGCCCCATTTAGGGCCCAAGAGTGATTTATTTAGTAGATAGTATCATATTTTCTCTCTTTCTGGTTTCTTTGTCTTAATTTATGACATGGGCTTGGAATGGGCTCACATTGGGCTGGCCCATGATGGGATTCAGGGGCAATCCTCCCAGCAGACAGAAGATTCATCATCAAATTAGTCAAAGACATCAATGTGCCTATTGAGGAAGTCTAGGCATCTAGATATCCACCTTGGCAAACATGTTTTCACATACACCCTTTCCCATGTAGCCTTACTTAGAGTCAATCCCTAATCAGAGGAAGGGTGTCTTTAACTGAATACTTGATTTTGTGCATCAATTTATACAATTGAATTCAAAAAGTTGATACACTCTTAAACTGCCATGGAATATATTCATTCATATATATTCTTGACCTGGGGAACACATTTTGACTTGATTACACAGATGAAAATGTATACTGCACTGCAAGGAAAACTCTTCATATGATAAACTGAGGCCATCTAGTGTCAAGACACAGAACCACACATGGGCTAGCCCATGCTTAGCCCATGGAAAGCCATATGATGAATTTCAAACTAAATCACTAAGAAGACAATTAAACAGGCACTGGATGTTCATTGAGAGTATGAATTAGAAAATGATAATTGATTTAAAATGATTTTTATAAAAATGATTTTAGCCCAACATAAGCCCAGTTATGTTTCTTTATCAAAATCCTGCTCACAAAATTTGAAAATTCATTTATTTCAAAAGGAGAGTTGGATTCACACAGGTTGTGAATCATAGAGAGCATTTTGTAAATTTCAATTAACCCAGCCCAAGCCCATATAAAACCCAACTATGCATTTTCCTCAAAATGATGGTTAAAGCATTTTTATACTTAATTTTCTCAAAAAGAGAGCATGATTCATGATGTTGGGGACATATTATACTGAAAATGTTGTAAATTGCATTTTGTCCTACTAGGGCCCAACTGGAGCCCACAGGTTTGCCCAGCAGATAACACAGCCCAGTTTAGCCCAGCATTACCCAGGGTGAACCCAGTTGGGGACCAGTCGGGCATGTTATCTGGGTCTTTGTACAACCGTCAAAGGTATGCAATGATACAGACTGAGGGGCTACCGGGTGGCAAATAGGGGACAAAATGCAGAAGTTCTATGAAATAAAACCATTTGTGGTCTCATAAGACTGAAACTCATAAAATAGTTCTATAGTCTGGAACTCAGACCCTTTTCAAATGGGGTCTGCCATTTCTGTATTTCTATCCGCTTGGCTTCCAAGGCCCTTGGAAGATGAGGCTCTTTTTGTAAAACATGTCACTCCTACACTGAGTGGAGCAGCTAAATAGCCTAGACTCTATGGAGGGACTGCATGACACCCCTACTTTGGAGGGCTCTCACATTTTTGCCATCCATGAGAATGCTTAGCTGTTTTAAAACATCATTTTTAGAACTTTATGAGTTCTATGTAAGGTGTGGCACTTTTTTGTCATTTTCACAGATACTGTCTTTTCGGAACTGTCTTAATATTGTCAATGCCTCCAAAGTAGGAATTCTTTAACACTTTAAAAAGTGTCACATATCATAATAAAGCTTGAACAATATGCTAATCAGATATGCTAATGCTACCAATGTGTGTGCCATGGCCTTTTTGCAAGGCAACCATAAAGGATGCATAATTAAATATATATCAAGACAGCATGGGACAAAACCTGGAACTGGGCTTCCCTAACCCACTTAAAAGGGTCTATTTCTCATCTTTCCTATCCCCTCAGGATGTGTGTGGTGCACATATGCGCGGGCACTGACACATTCCTCTGTGAAATTGTGTAATGTAGTTCTGGCCATGAATATGACCTTAGCTGTCGAAATGGCGTTAAACATCTATTACTCACTCACTCACTCACTCACTCAAAAACTGGAACTACCTAGTCTCCTAGTCTCTTGTGCTGTCTGAGTATCAAGAGAGCCTCTGCTAGAGGCTCTCCCCTGACATGCCATACTCATGCTGAGCCTGCTTCAATGCCACACATTGGGAAAAAGGATCAGCATGAGTATGGCACAAGGCTCAGGCATGGTGCCATACTCAGTCTGAATCTAACTGAATACTCCAGCAAAGCAGGGGTCTAGCCCTTACACTGATGTCTGAGATTATATCATATCCTAGCACCCACCACACCATGTGCCTCATTAGCTCAGTTGATATGGCACTGAACTCTGCATCTGAAGGTGGTGAGTTCAAGCCCCATTGAGAATTTTTGTAAAGTCATTCTCGGTAAGTCAATCTTATTGCTACAATGTAAGCATGAATAGGCATTCATAATGGGGTTGTGAGAAGATTTTTCCCTATTAAGCCCCCCCCCTCACCCATTCTTGCACATACTCAACATCCTTTCTATCCTCTAGTCCTTAGAACCATGATATCTAAGAATATAATCTTATCTATTTAGGAATATAATAGGAATTAATCACTAAAACATTTAGAGTATGATCATATCTTTGCAGTAAATGTAAAAGTAACAAATGGTCCAAGGCATATTTCTAATGTTTTGGGGCTTGGAAAAAAAGTAGAATACCAGATTCAACACACAGAGGGAGCAGATCATATGAGATTTCAAGTGGAGATCTTTCAACACAGTCAAGATGGTGTAGTGGTAACATGTTTACCTTCATATGAGAAGGTCCTGAGTTTGATTCCGGCCCAGGGATGCTCTTCAAAAGTTGCAAGTTTTCAACCCGAAATATTTTGTTATGCAAACGATTTATTTTCTTGCTATTTTCTGACTTGGCAGACGTTGAAAATTCTGTCAGTTTTCAAGCAAGCATCTATTTCAATTAGTTACAAAGTTAGGTCTTAGAAAAATACACTGTAATAGATGAGATCTTTCCTATTAAACTGAAAAAAAAGAAAAATGTTTCTCAGCACCACCTAGACTTTAACCTGAGAGCCCTCACATGCAAAGCGAGAATCCTAACGCTGTGCCACCTCTACAACTGGTGAGCCAGGTTGCAATAGGCATATAAGTAGGACTGTGCAATACTTACTGAGGACATTGTGGACATTTGTCCTTACTATTGGCATTTTTCCTTACTATGGTCACTCCAGTCTGTGTTCCCTATTAGTCTACTGGGTCTCATATGACCAATGACATCTCACTGTAGTAGGTCTATGGTTGAAATATCATATTGATAGTGCCACTTTCAACACTTGACCCGCTAGCACAATAAGGAGTTACAATAACGAGGTACCCTGTTCAAATCCCACCAAGGAGCAAAAAGGACACTGAAACCAGGAATGCACAAACTATTCATCGATTAATTAGACTGCCTTAGGAAGTTGAATGTTCGACCATCTGAAATCCTTGTGTGTATGAAATTATGGGCTTTTGTCAAACGGTGACCTTAATTTCTATATTTCTTTATAATGTTTAACAAACCAATTATGTGTTGGGCTTAATACACCCTACAGCTTAGTAGTTCAATAAGGGCTACAAATGCAGGGCTACATAACCATTACAATTTAGACTGTCTGTAAGCCCTACAACAGTGTACAATACAGTGATGATTAGTAACTCTTTAAGTGGGGTTGTGCCCACTGGGTAGTGTTGCTGGACTCACTCTGAAGATAGAATCCAGTAAAGTGTGATCCTATGTATTGGGATACTCTGGCAGTGCATTACACCATTGGTAAGAAAGACTCCTGCAATGGTGGAGCCTGTTCAGGTAGGATCCTGCATTGCCTGACCCTCTTCATAGAGATACTCAGGCAATGTCCTATTCTCTTCTATTATGTTACTCCAGTTGACCCTGGGCCTGTCTCTAAAGAGACTCCTGCACTGTGAAAGTAGGGCAGTAGAGAGGGTACAGCTAGGCCATAAACAATCTAAAGTAGAGTGTCAGGTATTAGGGAGGTTTAGCAACCACGGCGTATGTCCCCCATAGCTCATTTAATGCAGACGTACCAGTGCTGTAGGTATGCTGTACGTCTGCGTTTTATTGCCCACGCAGTTTGTGCTAAACCTCCCTATAGCTGGAGTATGCCTACACCCTAGGCTCACCCTAAGTATCAAAATATACTCATTTTGGCGACATTTGCCTGAGGCTAACATTAGGCTCCCGGTGAGTATCATTATTTTTTTCTGTGAGTCTCATAGAAACCCTCAATTTGTGATCATAAAGTGAAGACCCACCGTAATATAATGCCATTGGTTAGTTAGAGAGAATGTGTAGCTTTCTGGCAGGGGGTCTGCCATCTCTGTGTCTTAAAGAGTTTCCCCTCTAGAGGAGCCTTGGACAGATATCAATTTTTTTTTGCAGAGTATCGCGATTTTCCCTTCGCTATTTTCCAGCGAGTATCACGCTTATGCAGCAATGCTAATGATATATCTTCAAGGTCCAGAAGTACTCAATCAGAGAGTCTTTATCTCAATGGGTAAGCATGGCATGACATGGCATGGCATCAACCTGATCAAGTTCAAGAGGAAATAAGTAATTGCATTCTTATTTGCAAAACCTGCCAATTGCTAACTTTGATTAACTTGAATCTTACATAGAACATTTTACAGAGATAAAACCAAGAATCATGAACCAAGATAATGAATTGAGATTAATTTTATTATAAAATTACTACTCAACCTCAATGTATCCCTGCCCAGAGGAGATTACACGATTGTACATGCTACAGTCAAAGGTTGATATGTTAGCGTTCTGGCAACTCTGTTGACCCTGGCGTTGTATACAAGCATGCTGCTGTGTGTAAATATAAATCTGGTATATTTACCACTGACAGATATAGAGGGTGTATTGTTGAGCTGGTGCGAGTAGGGTACAAGGTGATGTTTGTACACAACTCATCATTTAGTCAACACATTAAATGAGAATGCTTTATAACCCATACATGGTGACATTAAAACAATATAACGTCCATGTGAATAATTATAGCAAGATCCGACAACCAGAAATTAGGACACTCTACCCCTCCCTTCGCCCCTAACCAACTAGACACAAGATAGAAAAGTGATCTTTCTTTAACTAAGCCCATACACATACACCCATCTCTTGATCATACTCACCTGGATATGTGGATGCTCCTACCACACCCCTAGGCCTGCTACAGTAAAACCCCGCAGAATTATTATCCACGTCTTTTAGATCTAGACCATTAATTTTGGGAGGGTGGTTGTTGCTTAGATATAATACAAACGTTAGTCTATCAGAATACGTATGCATGTAGTCAGGAATGATAACCTTTGCTATCCCAAAGTGCTGTTCCTAGCAACTCAGGGTGTGGCTTGTGTGCAGGTGCATCTTATACAGTTGGCTTTACGATGTAGCCTACCTCTTATCTCTTTCTACCCCTGTCTCACATAATAGGTGGCTGATTGGACTGGTGCTCGCAAGCTGTGGTCTCATGCTGGGAAAGAGTTTAGGTTCACATGCATGGCGATCTCTTTACTTTTTGTATTCAAGTGATATGTCTTACACACCTTGATCTTTGTCCAGGGACACGGCTCCTCCTAAATTTGCCAGGGATTGGTCATTATTCGTCAACAACAGGGGGGGGGGGGGTTGAGGGGGGTGGGGGTAACAGATTTGGCCTCTTTTAGTAAAAAGGCCTCTGTGCTACTTTATAGATCAAAGAGGGGAGTGGAAATTTTCCATGCCTCCAGCGTGGGTGTGCGCAAAAGATTTTGACCGCCTTTGAGAGGGGGGGGGGGCACAAAGATTTTCACACATCCGCGCAAAAACTCACCACGTCCCCCTGTTGATAAATAATGACCACTCTCTTACCATGGGGATGTAGGTAGGATTTGGGGGTCGTCCAGTTACCTTTTTGCACTACTACAAGATGTACCTGACCTTTCTGGCCAGCTCATCCTACACCTCATGATGCATTCCCTAGAGTAGAGGTTCTTTATAAGTGTTCAACACGTTGTTCCATATATATATATATATATATATATATATATATATATATATATATATATATATATATATATCAATTCCCTAAGACTATTATGATACCTGAACCCTCTATATGTTGCTGCTTTGTTTTCAGTCAGGACTGCATACTTAAGTAAAGGATAGATAATGAAGGAAGGAGAGTAGAATTAGGAGAGGTAAGGGAGGTAGCAGAGCGGGCGGAAGGAAGGTGGGAGAGGAAAATACAGGGTGGAATTGAAAGAAAGAAAGAAAGAAAGAAAGAAAGAAAGAAAGAAAGAAAGAACCATTGACAGAGAGAAAGAGAAAGAAAGAGAGAGAGAGAGAGAGAGAGAGAGAGAGAGAGAGAGAGAGAAAGAAAGAAAGAAAGAAAGAAAGAAAGAAAGAAAGAAAGAAAGAAAGAAAGAAAGAAAAGAAAGAAAGAAAGAAAGAAAGAAAGAAAGAAAGAAAGAAAGAAAGAAAGAAAGAAAGAAAGGGATTAGGGTTTTCAGTTTTCAGTGTGGAGTGACAGTAAGTCTGGTTCATACAATGCCCTTTAAAGGGGCATAGGTGTGGTCAGTGACCTTTCCAATATAGGCCTACCAATACACATACTCATTCTACAGGTATAGATAATACACTATACGACTATAGATTATGAGGAAGAAAATTGTATGTTCTTCTCAGTGAAATGTAAATAAGTCAATGGCTATAACATGAGGTGGGTGCATGGTGCACCAGTACAGATCAGGATATAAGAAAAGGTCAGAGTTCTGTTGATTGTAAACAATCTGCTGTACCTCGTGTACAAGGCACATCCCACCTATCTATAAGATTTACACACCCTGAGTTGAAGGAAATGCTACAGAAATTACAGTCTGCAGTGGCAGATACAAGATTTTGAAAAATGAGGGGGTGCGCCCTTGTTTGACGCCCTAATTTTGGCTAGAATAATTGGGACCTTGACATCTACTTCCGCCACTGGCTTGGACTTAATTTTGACTTAAAGTGCAGCCCCAACTAGAGACAATCCTTTATTCATAAGGCACAGTATAAGGAACCATCCTCGCAGATAAGCTGTGCTTTATAGATCTACGTGGTTTTATTTTGGTATGCAACACATACATTGTACCATTCAAGGTGCGTCGATTTCTCACTGTACTATTACATAAAACTGTAAAATTGCCTTACATTTTCTATTTCTCTTATATCCAGGTAAACGAGACGTCTATGAACTGAAAGATAGTCTTAGAACTGTGAGAAGTGATGCACAGTCTACAGCGGACCTACATGGGGGTCTAAATCGACAATTTATATTCAAAATTTGTGAAGCGATCTGCAAAGAGGGACCTTCTTTCAGGGTGAAAAAGTTCCCATCCCCAGTACAGGTCACATGTTGTAATGTTTGTAAATGTAAAGCCGGTGTACCTTACCTACAATTATTTCCTTTGTAAATTATGTAGAAATATATAGGGATGTACATCTTTACTTGAAATGATCATTACTTGAAATGATCTGTGTGTGCTTTGATTTATATTGAGGTGGAAGTATATACACCGAAAAAAATGAATCTAATATAAGTCAAAACCCCTAACTTACCTTAGTTAGCACATGTGACTACCACAGGAATAACATTTTACTAACAATGGCTAGGTGCTTAGTAACATTCACTAAGGCAAAAAAGAAATTTGTTTCCAGTAACCCGACCGACCTCAGCTCAAAGGGGCCGACCTCAGATTTTTCCCCAGATTTTTTTCTAATTTTTCCCCATTTTTTTACCATTTCTGAAATTAATTTCAAATTTTTCAAATATGCTCTTCCAAAATTGTTATTTGACATTGTATGTACACATTTCCCCATCGTTTTCCATATCCCAAGCAGGAAATCAACGTTTCTTACAATTACTAGTGAAAAAACAGCAATATATATCACTCTGAGACCTTGGATACAAAAAAAAAGAAAAAAAGATTCCGACCTACCAACCTCAACTTTTTGATCATGTTACCGGAAACACAGCTTCTTTTTTCTTAGGCCTAACCTATTCAGACAAGCTAGCTTGAGTAAGTCAAGAGAGAAAATTAGTAAAAAGTTAGTAACTTTTCCAAGGTTAGTAGTTTTGTCTAGGGGTTAGTAGTTTTTTTTACACCAGGTGGCAGTGCAGTTTGTATGAGGATTTTTCTGGTAGGTGTACATCATAGAATAGTCTATGGATGTCAAAATAATGGTGATTTTCAATGACCTTTGACTTACAAAGTATTTTGCAATTGTACTCATATAACATTTAATAAAATGCATCTAATATATTGATAAGTTATTGAAGGAAGAAGGAAGAAAGATAGAAACACCTTTTGTGTGGATATTCAATATACACATTATCCACATTGTTAGCTCTCTGACTTTGTATTAAACTCAAAGCAACCTAGCTCAAGGGTTGTAAATAAAAATGATTTGATGCATAGGCATGCTTCTTAAATGAAGAGGTTCTGTTGCAGGGGTCAAAGTCCTGATATAGAGTATAAGACTCAAAGTAGGTTTTGAATATAATGTGGCTTACCTACAATAAAGGGTTAGTTTCAAAGGGTTAGGGATTTATCATACATATTCAGTGATATAAACCAGACCAAAAAACAAACATAAATTCATGAGCCCTATTTAGGGCCTGCATCTGGGCAATCCAACTACCCTTAAGTGGGGCTGTGTACAAATGACGTCATGCAGGAGGGGGGGAGGGGGGTCCCACTTGCCATGACCAAGCATGACAAGGGGGGAGGGGGGGTCATGGGCTGCATGACATCATGCCATCAAGAAATCACAATATGTTTTTGTTTTGGCAAGAACAAAAACTTTTGTATAAAGATTTGTAAAGGTGGGGAAGTTTAATGTATTCATCTGACATAAATTTATTACCTATAGGCCCTACATGCATGCATTCCTCAGACATCTCACTCAATGAGTGTCACTGCTATCAATATCAGTGTAAAATCAAGGTAATCTCCAGGCCACTATAAGGGGGCTCTACTACTCTATCCTACCAATACCAATTTAACCCTTTTTGAAAAATGCTGCCCTCAGGATCTAAAATGATGCATCTAAAATACCCCTGAACTTCTGCTGTTGCCTCAAGGCAGCATCCATAGTAATCCACAGGCTTCTTTTTGAAAAGGTGTGATATTCCCCCCCCCCCCTCCTTGAGGTGTCAAAATTATTTTGCTCCTTCCCCAATCCACCCCCTATCGGAATCCCACTGTTGATAAGTAACGAACACTCCCTGGAGCTCTCCACCACCCTGTTGCTATTTTCACTGAGGGGATGCTTGGGGAGATGTAAAAGGGACCTCCTCTTCCCCCCCACCCAAACTTACTCTCCACATCTTTGTCTGAATAGAACTCTATCGGACTCACCTTATTTGCAGATTCTACAGTAAAATGCTGAGGTGACTCAATGATTGCTTTGTAAGATCAAAAATTGGAACTTTGATTACAATCGATGGTCTCCTGAGAATTTGTGATGCTTTCTGTATTTCTTTTTCTATTAGGCCACTCACTAAAGTCAGAGTTTTCTGCCTAAAACCTATTTCTAGTACACTTGTATATGGTTCAAGTTACAGATTAAATCAATACATTCAATATATCAATACATTCAAGCTCTTGAACTATATGATCCTTAATAATAACTCTTCTCGATTTTCTCTTCGCTGACAAGTGTACAGCTTTCGCTGCAAAGAAGGCAGTATAATTAACTGTATTGGACTATTGATCTAGACAGATTTTAAGCCCTTTTGTGACAGGAAATACTTGTGTATGATCACTACCATAGTACTCCGTGTATAACTATAAGGCACGGAAATGGTACATCCTGCATATAGGGACCCATACATTATATAAGCTGACAGTGTTTGGCATGTTTCTCTGTTCATTTGTTGATCAGTGCTAGTTCTTTTTTCACTTTGCATGTATCTTATCCTTTATTGCCAATTCACACCCACTATATGTCCGTTTGAACCATTTTAATTTGTTTATAACCTATAGGCCTTCACTATTCATGCACTTTGGGCGGGGGGGGGGGGATCTCTCTGCATGACGTCATGCTGAGGGGGGGGGTCAAGTGTTGTATGACGAAACATGACAAGGGGGAGGGGGGTCAAAAATGGTCCAAAAATGCATGACGTCATTTGTACACAGCCCCAGTATTGGCTTACACTCTCAGTCTCAGTGGCAGCCGCGATTGTATATAGGCTATACATACCGCTCTAGTACATACACTAGGATCCAAATTAGGTCATTGGGTTTGCACTAACAGCAATTACCCCTGTAGTCCAGAATAAGAAGCAGTCCACTGTAAACTGGTGCGATGGGCTGAGAGTGTAGGCTTAGTCCCAGGGGTGAATGAAACGTAATTTCGACGTTGAAAAACGTGCCTAAACGTTTATATCCTAATCAGCACATCTTTATCTTCAAACGTTTTTTACCCAAACTTATTTCAAACGTTCCTAAACGTTTCAGGTACATGCACATTTTTGCCAGAATGGTCTGGACACGTTCATAACGTCATAGATTGGTAGGCTGCTTGATACATATAGAATTGAAGGCAAAGTTATAAGGCCTACATGGACACTAATCAGGTACATGGCACACTGCCACCTGTTTGTCACATTATCCGCATTGAGAAACAACAAGGTAAGGATCGAGTAGGCCCTATAATCCATATCAATATATTCTGCAGACTGCCTGTTTCTGTTATCAATTTACTGTTATTCTTCAGAAAACACTTGTAAATTTGTAGACAATCTGTCTTTAACACTTTCGTATGAGTGTAGGTTGTGGTAGTTAAGCTCGTGTAGTGCACTAAGAGGGTGGTCATTATTTATCAAGGGGGGGGGTGTTCACACTGGCGTGTGAATTTTTTTATGCCCCCCTCGCCAGCAGTCAAAAAATGTTGTGCCTCCCCGCAGAGGCGCGGAGAATTTCCTAGCCCTTCTTTGATCTATATATATATATATATATATATATATATATATATATATATAGTAGCGGACAGGCTTTTTTTTGCTAAAAAGAGGGTAAATTCTTTTAGCCCTCCCCCCCTCAAGAGGGGTCAATTTTTGTTAGCTTCCCCCCTCGAGAGGGGTCTAAAATTGTTACGCCCCCCTGTTGATTAATAATGACCACTCCCTAATGCTCGAAGTATGTACCACATGAACTATTCTCGATGATGTCTAATCAGCTGGGTATATGTCCCCATCATTCAAATGTAAAACGTCATCTACAGCTTTATAGGTTTATGAGATTTTAACACAAGTTTGCTCTGTAATTCTCCTGTGCCTGCATAAATACATTCCTGGTGTTATGTACAGAAAATGATGCAACTTTTCTCGTTGTATGTTTCACAATTATTGGTTATTTATAAAACACCGTAGATAAAAAATGTAGAATGGGGTATCTGTCTACTACCTGGTACTTCATGTAAACATTATGTTCACTATTGTAACTAAACCATAAGAATACTATGTAAAATAGCAACATAACATTCTCCACATTTGCTAGAAAATCTGAATTTTCAGAACCGGATTGGTAAGTACAAAAGGCTAAGAAAAAAAAAACATGAAAAAGGGAAGGTTGAAAAGTGTATGGTTGCACTCTCTAGGGATGTTGCTTACATAAACGACGAACTTATTCAATAAAACTGAATTTCACAATTCTGCTGCCATTGCTGCGTTTGTTTTTTTCCTTTAATCTGACTTCGCAGCATTTGGGCAAACTTTTGAAAAAGGTCCTGGTAAAATAGATTTAATGGTTTGTAAAACGCTACTTTTTCATGTTAAAATCATGTGTTTTCTTAACTTTTGCTTAAAATAAAAATGTTTTATAGAACGATATAAAAAAAACGTTTTTGAGAAGGCCTAGGGCTAGGCTACCGGTATGCCTTTTTTTTGGGGGGGCATTTTTTTTTTTACGTTTAGGCCTAAAACAAATGTTTGGAGAACTTTTGCACACACTCGTTACAACTTTAATACACCAAAGACATCAGAACATCCAACTTCTCCGGCGACCTTGTTTGGTGGGCAAACTAATCATGAGACTATGATAGATTCAAGATTCAAGATTCAAGATTCAAGATGGCTTTATTGACTAATGTACAGGTACACTTATGTCAGCACCATGTTTTCATTTACAATGTTGTAGACAGATTTTATATATGAGTATATACAGTTCACAGCCCCTGGCCTTTTAGATGATTTGCAATATTGGGCCTCTGCTAGTATTTGAGAAAGTTTCCTAGTGTCATCATGTCTTTTATAGTAATCAACGAACTTGAGGTATTTTGTTTCAGACACTGACCATGCATTTCTCATCTCGGGCATGTTACAATGTAAGAAGACATGATTGACATCTTGCACAGCATTACAGAATGTGCACTTAGAATTGACAGGTTTCTTTCCTCTATATCTACTTGACAGGCTGTCAAGTGTACTGTTATTGTCAGTCCGGAGTTTAGCAATGATGGTTCTAATTTTAGGTGAATCTGTATGCGTTAGGTATCCATGCTCTTCATAAATGTCATTGAGATCAACTTTACATATCTTGATAATTCTACAGTTGCCAGTATTCTCTGGGTTATCAATGTACTGTTTGTATTTCTGAATATGTGCATCTTTTAACCTTCTCTTTATATTGTTTTTGAGTGAGGACTTTGACCAAACATAAGGATCAAGCCAGATATTCTTACAACCGATTTTAAACAAGAGGTATTGGATATCTTTAAGCCATTGGTGATTTTCACTCTTCATGGTAGAGAAGGCCTCATTTAGAATAGGGTTTTCCATCCATGCTCAAGCCTCAGCCAATATAGAATGTTCAGTATGATTATTTTGGATTCAATAGGAAATCTCCCTAACTCGCCTAGTGCGAGAGTAGTACTTGCATATTTTGATATACCCAGAGCAAACTTGCAACTTGTAGATTAAAACACTTCTACCGGACAGGCCTTTCTGACGCCTTCAGAGGTTTAAGTCCTCAATTATAAGAGTTACCGGTTGCTTTCTGTATGCAGACAGGATTTTGATTTTGTCACAGATATTGGCTAGAGTCACATAAGCTACTTGTGTTTTCTTATAGAATCTACAAGATAATATGTTTATATCCTCGACACCTAACAGTTTAAATAGTGTTAAAGGGGCCCTGGCACCGCACATTAACAACATGGGTACTGATTCAAACAGCGATCATAAAATTGCGGGGACCAGCGGAAAAATCGCGGCGCCCTGATTGGTCAAGGAGTGGTCACGGGACATTTTAATGCGGGCGTGCATTAGGGTGCCAGGGCCTCTTTAACAGATCTCTTTTTGATTTTACCTCAGATCCACTTATAGATATAGAACAGTTACTAGATGGCATACCCCATACTGGGCATCCGTATAAAATGATAGGGTCGATCTGCTTTGATATGGGGCCAGTGTGAAGAACATCAACTGTATGAAAACCAGCTAAGGCGCGAAATTACTTGAGAGACATCTATTGGCAAACGGTGTGACTAAGAGTTTGACTACAGAGGGCGCCACCAACACCGCTGGTTACCGCAGCGTTCTCCAATTTACAATTGAGCGTCTGGGAACCATCGTACACGTGCAGAAAGACCGAGTGATGAAAGACACCCAGATTGTTTACTAATATTTATCCTTAAGTAAACAACAAAATGGAGCTTCATACGGACGAGGGTAATTTTCAGGGTTTGAAGATCTTGATAGCAGCCAGCGTGAACAGTAAGAACCTCCAGGTTAAACTTGTGAAGCCGACCGGTGAGTAACCTTTCCCCTACCTCTTCTATTATCGCCCAAACAGGTGTCCTGACGTAGTCCTGACTCACTCAAGCCTTGTCAAGGAGTGTCTGAAGGAGTGACAAGTGTACCCTGTTGTTGTTGGCCACGGAGGCAAATCTGTCTGTAGATTTTATTCAGGGGAGTGGTAATTTTCGTGACAGCGGGGGGAGGGGAGGGGCACAGACGACCCCCCCCCCCAGCCCAGGCCCCACCCCTGAAGCCTTGGCGAAGGAAGAATTACTCAATTAGCCAGTTGAACCACAGGTCAACACTCCCTATATCTGTCACAGTGATAAACACCTGGTACTGCAAATTCGATTCTGACTAAATCTGAGGGTTCTCTTGGACAGAATTGCACAAAGTTTACACCAAATTAAAGGGAAAATATACTATATAGCTCTATTTTTTAAATTAAAATAAAATCAGTTTAGACACCTATAGTAGGCACTTACCTAGTTTTTCAAAACTTTATATTATCTATTCTATCTGCATACTATTGGATAGATCTCAAGAAAAGAAGTGGATTTGCTTTTTGAATGAAGTCTCTATCTTAATTCAAAGTGATATTATGACCATCCAAAGACCACAAAATGACCCCAATATTCTGCCACAATAACCCATACTTAAGAGTTTAATCAGGGTTCAAATTTTGTGATCATGCTAGTTGTGGTCAGAAATGCCTGGAACACTTAAATCACTGTTTCTCAGAAGATATTAACATTAGGAACTTGAAATAAAAACTTGAGAAAAGGTCATTAAGGGGTGGTTCCAATGACCTATGGCCTGACCTTGATCTAGGTCAGGTCAAGGTTATTTTAAGGTCAAAGATCAAATTTATTGATTTTTTTTTTTTTTTGTAAATAAGTAAACATTTGTTAATATTTAGCTAGATGAATGATAGAATCAATGATCAGCTGACTCTTTTTCAATATTTGACCAAGAAGGTCAAGTTGACCTAAAGGTCAAGGTGAAGGGACATTTTGTGATCCTGCTTGTTGTGGTCAGAAATGCTTGGAACACTTAAATCGCTGTTTCTCAGAAGATAATGACACTAGGAACTTGAAATTAAAAAGTAGAGGAAAGTTTATTAAGGAGTTATTCCAATGACCTATGGCCTGACCTTGATCTAGGTCAAGGTCATTTTAAGGTCAAAGGTCAAATTTATTGATTTTATTTTAATGAGTTAACATTTGTTGAGGTTTAGCAAGATGAATGACAGAATCAATGAATTGTTTCAATATTTCATCAAGAAGGTCAAGTTGACCTAGATAAGGTCAAGGTCAAAGGGACATGATATAACCAACATTTTGACAGTCCACATAAAACCATAACAATCAACCATAATTTCTTGCAAAAATATTGAGATAGGAAACTCAAAGTAAGAATAGAGATGATTTGATATGTGGTCTAGCATTTGACCTTGATATGACCTTAACCAGGGTCAAGGTCATAATAAAAGAGGTCAAAGTTCTCAACAATTTTCAATGTTTTGATGTAATGTTAGTGTGAACCCAAAAGTTAAAAGTAAAGATCACATGACATGTCAAAATGTGTGGGTTGCCATTTCACCTTAAAATGACACTCTGACTGATGTTCATACTTCAAAGTATAGCCCTACTAGTCAGTCAGAGAAGTCCTGGTAGTCAGCCCTCCAGTAGGGGCCACCTCCAGGTGGCCCCTCCAGTGGTGGCTATAGGTGTGCTGCAGTGGGGGAGGTGTTAGAGCTAATCTCTCACTCCCCCTCACAGAGTTAATAGGTCATGATTTTGTAGTTGCTTAAAAAACATACTGCTGCCTATTAGAAAGAAGAAAGCTAGACATTTTCTAGACCTTATTTAACCAGGGAATATGTGAGTGCCATTTTTAACTATGTGAGATGTATACTTCATACCATAAAATGCTCCTGAACTTAAGTTTTGAGTTCACCTTGGAGAAACATGATTTTTATCTCTTCAATTTATTAAACAAACACATGTATATTAAAGCCCTCTTCATGCCCATTAAAATGATACCCTAATTGTCCAAATCCACCTGTAAACAGCTTTAGAATCAATAAGTAAAAACATGTCAACTTCAGCTGCTCCATTTTTGCTAAATCACACTTTTAGCCTCTGCGCACGGCAGACCCATGCACGGCAGTTATGTCAGTGCCTACCTATAGTGCTGCGATTTTGAATTAAGTGCATGTATATTATCAAAATGTCCAATAACAAATTATTTGAAATTCTTATTTCAACTTGAAATTTAAATTACTTGTGATTCTATTAATTAAATGACATTTTGATATGTTTCTCTCCTTATTCTTACCGTTAATGTGGTGTAATTCTTTAGTAGATCGGCCCTTTCAATCAGGATCTATCATTAATTACCGTAATCTCCCGCGTAGAAGACGCGCTGTGCGTATAAGACGCACCCCAAACTCAGCACATGCATTTTCGCGTATAAGACGCACATTTTAATGCTGAAATTGGTAAGATTAGTATGTTTCTATAGAAAAATTACCCCTCGTATAAGATGCCCCCAACTTGAGAGAAAGCTATAAGACTCCCCAGCATTTTGTTTGGCGTAGAGGACGCGTCTTATACGCGGGAGTTTATGGTATGTGCAGTGATGTCTAAATCCCCTCCACATAGTGCATGTTTAATGGTCGGTGTTATCAGTATATTTGGGGGAAAAATGCAGTGTGGGCAATGGCAAAAGGATTTGTTATATTCCCAATAATAAAAGTGCCATTAAAACGATTCTATTGGGTGTATCAACTTGATTGAAAAAGCTATGAATGTCAAATTTTAAGCTCTTTCATTTGATATATGACTCGTTTAATTCCCGTGGAGTCCTGATTTTTGACTGACTTCGCTAAAGAATGATTGTGCAAAATGCCCCCCTCCCCACAAAAAAACAAAACAAACAAAACAACTTTAATCGCCCATTGACTACCCCCACCCGTGAACAACTCAGCAACTACCGTAATCTCCTATGTATAAGGCGCATCTTATATGCCAAACAAAATGTTGCTGGGTCTTATATGCGGGAGGTAAATTGCCTTGAGTTTGGGGTGCGCCTTATAGGGGGGGGGGTTTACTATAGAACAGTACTAAATGACAAAAATCTGCCCTCAGGGGGGCGCCTGCTATGCGAAACAGCCCCCCCTGTGAATTGGGAGGGGGGCTTATATGCGAGCTGCGCCTTATACACGGGAGATTATGATAGATCTATAAATACTACACAGAGTATTATACCCAAGGGAAGAGCTTCAATTCTCCCCCCCCCCCCGACCACCATTTTAATAACGTAAATATCCCAAAATGAAACACACACCCCTATACCAATTCCACCGCCCCCCCCCCCCCCCCCGGAAAGGTGACAAAATATCCCAAAATAAAACTTCCCCCTAGAGAAGGCCATGTGAATTTCCAATTCACAAATGAGGAGTGCCATTAAAAATGAGACAACTGCAAATGCTAACCCTCCTTTCAGAGAACACTCCCTAGGTATATTGTATGAACATAAAAGTTGTATGAAAATATCTGAAGATCCACATGAAAATCCAGAATTCATTGCAAAACACTAAAGCAAGAAAGGAAACTTGAGTGAATTTCTGAGCATGTTGCAGGGATGTAAGTCTTCGGGTTTTATCAGGATTTCCTGATTTCTGAAAATTTTGAATGGCATCTATTTTCCTTAGATGAGTGGTAGGAGGGCTGTTTGAAAAAAATTGAAGCCTTTTGTATGAAGTAAACGTATGGCTTCCTGATTTTTGCCGATGCCTGACTTACATCCCTGATGTTGTTTGTACTCTTCTGAAATTAGACATTCCATGCCATGGTCCATGGAATGTATTGGTATTTAAACTTTAAAGTATCGGGTACCGTAAAGGCATGCTGTTGCTAAGCAAAATCATGTTGTTGCTAAGCAAAAACATAAAAAATTCCTTGTTGCTAGGAAACATGAGGTTCTTAGCAACAAGCCATCGGCATAAATAGAATGTCTGACCTGGATTTAGGGGGGGTAGGAATGATTACCTTCTTTATTTGTGCATGTTTTATCCCCTTTGTCATGCTATTTTGTTGATTTAACTGGTTGCTAAGCAACCGTGAATAACAAAAATTGCTCAATGTTACCAGGCTGGCAACAGGCAGATTCTGAATCGCCATACCCTAATTGTCCAAAATCAATCAAAAAACCTTTGCCATACCTTAGTGCGAGGTTGAGCCATATTTGGGCATCTGGCTACTGGACTACTTGGCTTGGGTGTCAATCACCTCGTCTTTCTCGAGTGCATGGGTCATGATGCATAAAGTGCATAGGTTAGGCTACCTCAAGGAATTGGAAAGAGATATCTAGAGTTGTCTACGTCATTATGACTTTTTGTGAACGGTATGCAAGATTTTTACTACAGTTTCATTAATTGGATCACAACAAGTGATTGGATCTTATCAGGGCTCTATTATCTTACTTCTACGTGTATTTGAGTAATGCTAATCTTTACTATTTTATTCATCTCCAGACCAAAAAGCATCATACCTGGTAAGGAACCGCTTACCTGTACTTGTGACGTCCAGCGGTACACAACTCTTCTCTGCCAACTCAGCTACCAGGTGGGTTCTGTATGAAATACTTCATACCCATGTCTACCACAAACCTATTTTATTCGTTTAAATCCCTAAAATTTATGTTCGCTAAGATAAATATAAAATCAAGGCAGTGACTTTTTCACTCTAAGTATGGTACCGGTAGTACAAAATGCCCTTGAACTTAAAGAGTGACAGGGTATGCTGCCTAATGCTGTCCTGTTTTAAAATATGAAATGTGAATCTGTATATCTCAATTTTCAGTCTGATATTTGCTGAGAGCGGTAACAAGGGAGATGCAGTCAAGGCAGACCAGTGGATGGAATGGGAAAACTCCTCGTTACTGGTAATAATTCTCAACTTTATTTCATGTGAATGATGATGGCCCATAGAGATAATGTTACAGTGGTGATCGCCAAACCCTCAGTAGAATAACATGTCTTGATTGCCACTGCTTGTAACATGGCTTATTTAGATGCTGAATTAAAGGCCGGACGGAAGCCTATCGCTGCCGACCCACCGGTCGCTCGTTTGGGCGCTGCCCCTCCCCTTGTGCCATATATGGGGAACCTAACCTCCTGTGGTGATAGAGGCCACCTGTTGTGGAGGGTGACTGAGCAGATACTGTATGTATCAAACTTGCTCAGGCCCTGTATCTAAAGAACTCTAACATATACTACATTTAGTATATATGTGAGTGTGCATGTATATACTTGCAAGTATTTCTAAATGTAGGTAGGGTTAGAGCAAGTCTTTCACATAACAGCAGATGTTTTTTTTTCTTTTTGGGTGCACTATCAGAATCTAGGTCTAAGTCTCAAACTTAGAAGGGGTCTTTGATGCTTTTCCCCACATGGAGCTGTGGGTAATGTACATGTACATATAGGCAGAATGGGCATGAGTCCTCCTGTAGATTACTCACCATACATATCCCCCTTGGCATTTAGTAAAGATTTATACTATCCCACATACATGTATTTGGTAGGAACTAAGGGGGTATCAGTGAGTCAGTGTTAGAGGAGTGGGACATATCTGGAAACATGGATCATTCTATTCAAACATAGATCTATGTTTTTCATATATGATAGGACTATAACAGCTTTTCCCTTAAGAAATGGTATTAATTTATAATTTCTTTAACATACATATGTGTAGATTGACACTCAAAATCAAGAAGGATGTATGCAGGAAGGAAGAAGGCCAACTGGCCACCCACACCCCTGACTAGGTGCAAGTCAAGTCAAGATGGCTGCACCTCATGGTCTATGTTTACAGCAGACAGCATCATTGGTTGCCATGGTGCCCTGTCTGTCAATCAAAATAGCCTAACTGTCAAGGAGATTTGAATATAGTGATAGAAATAGGAGAAATTATCATAATTGAGGTAAAATAATTTGACTTTGTTTGTGTATGTCTATAGAGGGTACATTCATGGACTCACCCTACCAAATTCAGGACAAGTTTTGCATTCTGTCTTCCTACATTTCAAATTTTGTGCAGAGGGCTGTCACAGCTCCAGAGGGGTTTGAAAGCTAGGGGGCACTGACTGGGGCCCGCCATGGGCCCCCTATATAGTTTTCTGACGGCCTTTAAGTGAATTTAAGCACTTCTAAATCAAAATAACATTAAATGAATTTAAACTATGGTCACAACTTAGAACAAAAGAATATATCAGGTAACCTGGTGTATATAAATCTTTCCCATTTACACTAGGTGTGATAAACATGGACCATAGTTTAAGTTAGATATATCATGAGATTAACAGGGTTACGTAATTAACTCGAAAAGAGTTATGGGAGACGCCTATGTGTCCCCTTTAGTCATTTTGGTGGTGCGAATAAGTTTTAAAAAAGATGGAAATTTTATATATAAGAGGCATAATTACCTAATGAATTTGTAGTGCCATTAAAGGAGGAGATGTAGGGGTCTTGCAGGAAAGGGTAGTTCAGTACCAACTTTTGTAAATTTTAAGTAATTGTCTATATTCTACAGAGTCAGTTGGTTGGCGGCCATAAGTCGCTTTTTGCCTGCAATGGTTAAGGTATATGATGTTGATCCATGTATCAAGTTTCCCACCTTTTTTGGCAGTGTGGTGCGAATAGGACAGTTTTGGCGGGAGTTATGCGAATAGTGGCTTGGTGGTGCCCATAACCTGGGTAAGGGAGTGCTGATGTCAGACCACAAGCTAGACTTGCTCAAGGCTATTGATTTATTTCTTTTCGAGTTACGAGCCATGCATATTGCTTCCCTATATTATATACCCGGCGTTTCACGCCAGGTATATATTCACGTAACCCTGTTAACCCATGATCTACTACACGGAACTGAACAACCATGGTGTACATTGCCGTCAGTCCACCCATCGGGAGACTCTCACCCTCGGGCAGCCCCCCCCCCCCCCACACACACCCAACGAGATGGATCACTGACAATGGATGCTACAGTTGTTCACCTCTGTCTTTTTAAGTGTCTGATAATTACCCAGTACCCATATTCCACTTAATCTGAAGTTAAACTTCATCACATTTACAACTACTGGTAAAGATAAAAAAGTCAAAACTTTAATCAGACTGTATCAAAACCCTTAAATGATCACATACCTGCCATACTACCGTAATCTCCCGCGTAGAAGACGCTCCCCAAACTCACGGTAGGCTGGTTCGCGTAGAGGACGCATCCAACCCCCCTGAATCGATTTGTAAAAAAAAAAAAAAACGTACAAGACGCCCCCCCCCAACTCAGCAGGGGGGGTTCGCGTATAAGACGCACCCCCCACCCCCCACCCCCCAAAAAAATTAAAAGAAATGTTAAGTATGCTGTCGTCGGCCCATGCGTCCCTACACCCCGGCAAGCCACACCGCATTATCAACCTGTTGAGTCTATGCTGTCATCGGCACACAGTCGGCGTCTTCCCCGCCGAGCAAATCTACAGCGACCGGTCTGCCGCGGTGCAGGCTCTATGAGTTCAAGCTGTCATCGGCACACGGTCGGCATCAAACCCGCCGAGCAAATCTACAGCGACCGGGCTGCCGCGCTGCTGGCTATATGAGTTCAAGCTGTCAGCGGCACACGGTCGGCGTCAAACCCGCCGAGCGCCCGTCGACACCTCCCGGTCTGCCGCGCTGCTGGCTATATGAGTTCAAGCTGTCATCGGCACACGGTCGGCGTCAAACCCGCCGAGCGCCCGTCGACACCTCCCGGTCTGCCGCGGTGCAGGCTCTATGAGTTCAAGCTGTCATCGGCACACGGTCAGCGTCAAACCCGCCGAGCAAATCTACACCGACCGGGCTGCCGAATTGCTGGCGCTATGAGTTCAAGCTGTCATCAGCGCATTTTCCCAAATGAGATGTTGGAAAACCCCGCGTATAAGACGCACCCCCAACTTGAAGAAATCCTATAAGACGCACAAGGCATTTGTTTGGCGTAGAGGACGCGTCTTCTATGCGGGAGATTACGGTAGTATTTGTATTCAGTCCTGTTTGTACTGTTGTTGTTTCAGCCGGCAGTGCATCGTGCAGTACTAGCGGGTAAACTTGATGACACACTCACAGCCCCAGTTAAGGCGCAGCTCAATGTACTAGAGGCCGACCTCAGCCATCAGTACATCCTCGTAAGTACAGCACTTTCTTTGTTTAGATTTGTTTATGATGTTATAATGTTTTGTTATACAACTATGAAACTAGGAGTTTACTGGAGTTGCAGTACCGTAAATTCTCTCGTATAAGCCGCGGCTAGTACCAGAATCCATATACAAATTAGGCTTATAGAACTGGCCCAAAGTTGGGGTGCGGCTTATATGAGAGTATTTTACACTATAAAATAGTACTGAACTACCGATGTTAAAGCCTTTGCTGTGGCTCTTAAGTTTTTCCCAAAGTCGGGGGTGCGGGTTATATGAGGGATGTGGCTAATACGAGATTTACGGTAATATCTAATTTTGTAAGCGATACCACCTTGACCAGTACTCTTGTAAAATAACTTTGTGGAAAAAATAGCAACAGAACTGCACCAGAACTGCCGTACCATATAGAGGAATGACTTTTTTGGGTTCTTACAACAAGAAACATAGCGGTTAAATAGATTCCGAACTATTATGTTATAGCGGATAAATGATTTGCCATTGATTTTATGTGAACTTATTTTTCCTTCTGTTCCAGGGAAGTAATCTAACAGTTGTCGATGTGGTTGTCTGGTCAACAATATTCCCCCTAGTTAACTGCTCAGACCAAACCAAAGGTAGTTGATAAACTTCCGATATCATAAATGTGGAAATGTTTTCAACACGATAGTTTTAAATCTTTTTGAAACTGCCTTACCCATTGATTGGATGGATACTGTTCAAAACTAAAAAATGATCTACCATAGTCTGTAACATACTTTACGTGTGTTTATGTGATCTTATATGAAAACTAAATAGAAAAATAAACGAATAAAAACATTAATTAATGAAACATTTGCCATGGGTTACCAGTCTACATTCATGCATGAGAGAGAAACCATTTGAACCTTCTATATCTAAATCTACCAAGTAAGAGTCTAGATATTAGAATAATGACATTGTGTATATATATATATAAACTTTCAGCCTTAGTTACGGGATTCCCTAAAACCATGCAGTGGTTCGATAGACTTGCTGCCCAACCTGACTTCAAAGATGCTGTTGGTGCTCTCTACAAGAAATCAATCAAGGATGGCTTGAAAGTAAGTCTTTGTAGCTTCTTATAAACACAGGATGATGATGATGACGACGACGACGACGTTGTTTCATTCCCCGACATAAAGTCAAGGCGGGGCCCAAACGTCCACAGAGTGACCGGGCTAAAAGAGACTCTTAATATGCCGTATTCAAAATCCTCAATTTGAATGTATTCACTGTAAAAGAAATTTACCCCTCTACAAAGCCCCCCCCCCCCACCCCCCACACACACACCTAAAATTTCCTGTCAAATGTACTTCCCTCGCAATGGATATGATGACTTGCCATTCGAATGAGGCCACCCAATCATTATTCACTTACTCATAGGTCTTGTCAGTTTTCCTGGTTTAACAAAAATTCCTTATTTTCGGATAGGTATTTCTGCATACATTACTGTTCTCATATTGCTTTCACCTTGACTAATCAGTGAGTTTTTTTTTTCTGCAGGCATCCGTATCCGCTGCCCCCGTGCCTCCGTCTCCCGGCGCCAGTACAAGCCGACTACTGGGACTCGACAAAGTTGCCAAGCCTCCAGCAGATTCTCCCACTGAGGTGAATTAAATCCTAAAAATCAAATACTTTATTTTCAGTTGACAATAACACTCAGATATACAGTGTAAACAGCTTTTCTTTGGTGTAAATATCGAGTTGCCTACATTTATACATTCTGTATGTATTGCTGATTACAGGAGGAGATGGTCGTCACAGCCGAAGAAAAGAAATCAGCAGTGGAGGCATGGGAGACCGGTACTTGCAACCTGCCACGTCACAAAAAGCCCTCCCACCCAATGTAAGTGTACATGTTGAAGAAATCAGGAGTATCTAAAGACCACTTCAGAAGAAATGCTTCTCAAAGCCATATAAATCATGATGAAATGACACATATGCTGGGGAATGGCATCCATAACTTGAACCATCATCATATCGTTGCCTTAGTGCATGAAGGTTGAAACTTGCATTTTGATCATCAAGGTAAAAGGTGCCTCTGTGAGGCGCCTCACCTTGTTGACACAGATGCAGTTACAACCTTCTTGCACCAAGGCGACAATATGGATTTTCTATTATTGGATCTGCTCCACAAGGCCATCTCTATTCTTTGTGTGGTAATGAGTAAAAAATATATTTTATTGTACCAAGGTCATTTTAGAGAGATATTTTTTGTTTATTTCAGCTTGCCCATAGAGGGTAGTAAGAACGTCCTGATTACAAGTGCGCTGCCGTATGTCAACAACGTACCTCACCTCGGTAACATCATCGGTTGTGTGCTCAGTGCTGACGTCTATGCTAGGTTCGTTAACAAAAGTCATTAACTCTGCTACATGTAATAGGTGTTGTTTTAACTACCTAAACCAGCATATTGATAAGCTGTAGCTGATGGATAAATCTGACCCCCAACCTCAGAGAACGGATTATAAAAGGGTGTTGCTAGTGTAGGGGGAAGTACAGTTGCCCTGCACCTCCTAGTGACTGATCTGTACAAGGTTCCTAAGTATGGAAAGTGGATGAGCCAGATTAGTGTAGTGGTTAGCACACTAGACTCCAGATGAAGGTAGCGCGGGTTCGAGTCCCGCATCTGGTGAAACACTTTTCACTTGGTACCTTTACATTGGCACCAGATGCGTGCGTACCTGAACCCCAGGGACAGCGCTTCTGAGAAAAATGGTTGATCAGTCCCTCGGATGTCTGTTGGTGTTGAGTTCCAAGCACTTAGTGTTTGGTAATCAGCAGCTTATGCATGGATCTACTTGGGGTAGTGTCTGGCACCTCAGTGGAGATGCTGTGGGTAGTGTCAGGCACCCCAGTTTTGATGAATAGCTGGGTGTAGTGTCCGGCACCTCAGTGCTGATGATGGCTGGGGGTAGTGTCAGGCACCCCAGTGCTTGGATCTGGGGGGGGGTAGTGTAAGGGGAAGTACGGTTGCCCTGCACCTCCTAGTGACTGATCTGTACAAGGTTCCCAAGTATGGAAAGTGGATGAGCCAGATTAGTGTATTGCTTAGCACACTGGACTCCGGATGAAGGTAGCGCGGTTTCGAGTCCCACATCTGGTGAAACACTTTTCACTTGGTACCTTTACACTTGTTTGTGGGGTTTTAGAAAAAAAAAATTTGGGGGAAATTTACCTGTTGAGTATCAAATATTATATAAAATACATAAATTGAATTTATCGAATTCCCTATCCTTTTCCTCTAGACTAGACCTTTTCACATTTGTCTTTCCTTCACAGATTTTGCCGGTTGCGGGGATACAACACCCTGTACATCTGCGGTACAGATGAGTATGGTACAGCGACCGAGACAAAAGCGATGGCGGAGGGACTAACGCCGCTACAGATCTGTGACAAGTATAACAAACTACACACTGAAATCTACAAGTGGTTCAACATCGACTTTGACTACTTTGGACGGACGACAACAGAGCAACAAACGAAGTATGTATTGTCTCCCTTGGTAGTTTTGCCTCTAACTTGAAAAAATAAATAAATAAAAAAGAAATGAATAAAAAAGATTTGGTCTATATACTCTCAAAAGTTGGCTTAATGTATAAATACACTATTGTTTCATGCAAAAGCTCTGAAAGATAACAAGCAGAAAGTCTGAAAGCTTCAAATCATCATGTCATCTGTTTGAATAAAGAGACTGATTTACATTGTTTGTCTACTTTAGAATTGCTCAAGATATCTTCTGGAAGCTTAATGAAAATGGCCACATTTTGAAGGACTCTGTGGAGCAGCTACAGTGTGTACACTGTAATAGGTGAGTCAGGGTTCTCCACAGGATCAAAAAGCACACAGGTCATTTATGAAGGTAGGTGCTGCACGACACGCAGTGTCATGACAGCAACAAACCAACAAGTATTTTTGGGCATGCCTCAAAGAAAATTTTAGAAATTTAGGTGTCAATTAATGCATTTTAGGCATTTTGGTTTGAGAATTAGGGGTACAATGAATTTAGTATCAGGTACAGCTCTCATCCCCCAATGAGGATACAATTTTAAAAAGAATCTGAGATGAATTTAATCTACTTTGCCTGGAATTTATGCTAACTTCTGTTCTAATAGGCCGATTTACAAAATTAAAAAAAAACACAGGAAGCTTATGGTGAGCTAAAACCACACGGGTGGCCCATTTCTACTCAAATTACACAGGCGGTAGTGAAAAGTACACGGGCAGCCCACCCGTGTGCTTCCTATGTGTGGAGAACAATGGGTGAGTGATAATCCATATTTTGATATTATCTAATACACTATTTTCCCTTAAAGGCCTAATATTTGGACTGAAACTAAAGTTTCTTGAGGAATGGTATTCCGAGGAATGGTATTCCGAGGAATGGTATTCTTTTTACCCACTGAAATAAGGGTGCAATTTATACAGATATTACCAATATGGAAGAGTATCAAGTGTGGCATTATACCAGAGATGCCGCGTCTTCTAACTTCATCGGTATTCTAACTTCTTTTTTTTATGTAATTCCTTTATGTTTCCTATTCACAATTGAAAATTTAGGATAAATCCCGGATTTTCTGTCGTCAGGGAGTGACATGCATTGGGGTGCTGCTTATATGCAGAGTTTTACTCTTTATGTTCTACATGATTCTTACAGGTTCCTGGCAGATCGGTTTGTGGAGGGAACGTGTCCATTCTGTGCATATGAAGATGCACGGGGTGACCAGTGTGACAAGTGTGGTAAACTGATCAACGCACCCGACCTAATAAACCCGCGCTGTAAGACTTGTGGCAAAACACCCATTGTATGCAGTACTGAACATCTCTTCTTGGACCTACCCACGGTGATTATGGATGGTTTTTATTTCAGGCGACTGTCAAAAGTAGATTGATACTAAGTACCCCCAGTAGCAGGGAAATTAGGAATCGCTCAGTTTTAACTGATTATAACCGAGGATACATGTACCTTACATCCATTTGATTTCTTCCTTATGAGCAAAGTCCTGATTTATTTTGAATTACCGCCTATAAGGCGCACCTAGAGTTTTAGGATTTGGCCAGAAAAATGAAAAATTCATAACTTCTTTTCTACTGAATGAATTTTCAAAATTTAAAAAAGCTGTGTGTTTCTTGGACCTCCTGGACCCCTCTGGACCCCATATGCTGCTGATTGGGTTACATGGGAGTATCACATATGAAAAGAAAGGTCTTGGTGTCCCCCTTATGGATCCAGGGAGAACTAAACCCCCCCCCCGGTATAAGACGCGCCTTATACGCGGGAGATTACGGTAATGCATGAATCTCTACATAAAGGTTTAATCATGATCCGTTATTTTCATCTCAGATTGCGCCACAGTTGGAGAAGTTCCTGGACGGCGAGTTTGAGACAGGTATCTGGACATCTAATTGTAAGGTTATAACTAAGTCGTGGCTCCGCGATGGTCTCAAACCTCGTTGCATCTCCCGAGATCTCAAGTGGGGCACACCAGTCCCACTAGAGGGCTACACTGAGAAGGTACGACTCATTACATTTAATAAATCCAACTTTCCACCCTATTCAGAACAATTGAAAGAAGTCGATTTCTTGGAAAATGTCCTCAAAGTGTTACCAGGAGAGGAGTTCTTGCTAAATCCCATACATGTATTTTAATCACTGTAGACATTCACCTCTGAATGCATGGCATATAAAACCAACTTACTACCCTATTCAGAACAATTGAAACAAATAGATTCCTAGATTTTGAGACTTTTACTAGGAGAGGAGTTCTTGCTAAATCCAATACATATACTTAAATCACTGTAGACATTCACTTCTGAATGCATGGCGTTCCTATTCAAGTCAATTCAGAATTCTTTATTTTCCAAACCTGGAATGGTTTGATTTTGATATCTTCAGTTGGATAGTAAAATGAATACATGTGATGCAAGATCTCTAACGTAAAAGTGAAAATGGTATAATGACTATACAGGTGTTGTTGGCCCAGGGCTATGGCTGGTTCTTTAGCGGCGGGTTCGAGGCCAAATTTCATGATTTCTAATCACCAAGTTTACAGTGTAATCATTGGTAGATCCAGACCTCTTATCAATTTAATTAAAAAAACTAAGGGATAGATTGGAATCTCATCTCTCCAACAATACATCTCTCTTGCCCATGAGCCATGTCTTTCCCTGTCAAATGACCTGCCATTTTTGACTCACCTTTTGAAGAGCCATATGTATAACATGGCATTCAACATGGGGCCTATGGTGGCGATCAGTTTTTGCAATTTCAAAAACACCTTGATTCCTATGGATATTGCTGATTAAGACGCCAAAAATTCAGCAGGTGTAGAAGTAATCAGGCATGTCATATGAGCTACATCCTTTGTGTGTCTGATTAATTTACTGCTTTGTTCCTATATATGAGGGGAGGATACCGCCATACCTGTACTGCCATAAGACCGCCATATTGTAGTTTAAATCGCTACCTGTCCAATTTTTCCAGGACCGCCATATTTGCAATCGCACTTCCGGCAGGCCTGACGCATGTGCAGACCGCCATAACATTGATTCTTTTTTTTTCTATGTTGGAACTGAGGGGGTGTTCTCAAGTCAAATTGATTAATATTGCCCAGGATACATGGATTACATGTTAAATCTCATTATTTTCAAGTTAAATCGATAGAATCTATCGAATTTCTCCATGGAAAATGCTACTTCCGGCATGAGGAGTTCAGGCATGTGCAGAGATGGACCCGCCATTTGAAAACTGCCTTACCGTAACTTTTTTTTTCTATGTTGACACTGAGGGGATGTTCTCGAGTCCAATCGATAATTATTGCCCAAAATGCATGTTAAAACTCATTAATTTCAAGTTAAATCAATAGAATCTATCAAATTTCTCCTTTAAAAATGCTACTTCCGGTAGGAGGGGGTAGGGCATGCGCAGAGAGACGCAAAATTCCAAAATGGCGGACAAGGAGATGATCAGTTTACGGTCCTATTGAAAACGCTCGATTATAACAAAATGGAGGAGAAATACAACCTTTCAGGCCATCTGATGATACTACAGGCAGTTATTTGAAACCTGCAGGTGTTTTCAATATACACAAAACCTAGAAGAGGCCAAATTGGCCTGCGGAAGACCTGAGCGATAATGGGTGTATTCTCCATAAGCTTAACCATTGACGACTCAGACACACTGGCACTATATTGACAGTCCCCTACGGTAGGTTACCCTGGGCCAGTCGTGCATAGTTGCAGGCGTTAAATCTTTTTGCTGGATATTAAATTTGCACGAATAAATTTGTTTGGTTATCAAGATAGTTAACCCTGATGGTGTCTTTCAGGTGTTCTATGTGTGGTATGATGCACCAATAGGCTACATCTCCATTACGGCTAACTACACGTCCGAGTGGGAGCGTTGGTGGAAGAACCCGGAGCAGGTCTCACTCTATCAGTTCATGGCCAAGGACAATGTACCGTTCCACTCCGTCATCTTCCCCTCATCACTTCTTGGGACCAAACAGAACTGGACCATGGTCAACCATCTCTCAGCTACAGGTCAGTTTTTTCCGCCAACTAACCTTTGCTTTTCATGTACTGGTAATAACTTTTATAACTGAAAAAGAACTGTGTGTGGGGGAGAGGGCGAATTACTTGTATGATGATTGGAAAATATTAATACAGAGATGTGTAGTGCTCTAGTAGAAGATTATACAGACAATATTTATGAAATTATTTTTGGTAATTATTCCTGTTGTCTTTTGTAGAATACCTGAACTATGAGGACACCAAATTCTCCAAAAGTCGGGGCACGGGAGTGTTTGGCAATGATGCTCAGGACACTGGGATCCCGTCTGACATATGGCGGTTTTATCTACTCTTTGTGCGCCCAGAGTCTCAAGTAGGTTACAAGCTACTCACATATCCCGCAAATATAACCCAGTAGTAGTTACTGGTAGTATCTAATGAGCATGTGGAAGTCTTGCTAGAATATGAAAACATTTAAAATGTTGCTGGTTTCCGCACTATGGCTACTCCAAAAAAAAATAGGTTGGTCTACGGATTTTGGTTTAAAAAAAAATGGTGCGAGCGAGCGAAATGGATTCCTTGCTGGAAAGGTGAGGTGAGAGAAGAAATTTTATTTTAAATTTTTTTTTGCCAAACATCACAAAGAGGAAAATTGTAGAAATAGAAGCGGGCAAAATCCGTAGACAAGATTCTTTTCAAAGAAAAAAAAATTTTAATTTCCGAAAATATGGAGAGAGCAATCCGTAGACCAACTTATTTTTTTGGTGTGGCCTAAAAAAATGATAATGCTATCTAGTAAACTCGCGAAGATTTACAGTAGCACACCCTGTGAGCTATTCCCACTTTATACGCATGGCATGAAACCAGTTACCAAAGTCGTCAGCATTGCATTAAAATGTCATTCAAATCAGAGAGTAGCCAGTGTATGACTTAGTAGAAATTGTGTAGGATCTGCCATTCTGCATTTAAGCATTATGTATACAAAAAAGACAAAAATGTCCTCAAAGTGTTAACATATTCTCATATATTGTATTCTCACAGGATAGCTCCTTCAGCTGGGATGACTTCCTACTCAAAAATAACAGTGAACTTCTCAACAACCTGGGTAACTTCATCCAAAGGTATGCTCGACTTGGAATTTTCTACCAGTTGCACTTGTCATTTTCTACCCCACACTTTTACCAAAGACGCTGGTTATTGCCCGGTACATGATGCAAGAATAACCGGTGTCTTCAGAAAGGAAAGCAAATTCAAATAATGATCATATGGACTGCTGACACAATTACCAGAGAATATTTTACTTTTACTGTTAGTCAAATAACATTATAAGCCATAGCATTAGCTGGAAGCTAATTGGAGCATTTTGGTTACCTGGTTAACTGCCTGCGTTAGCAAAGAATTATCGTCTCTTCTCCTGAATGACCATATTTGAATTGTGGATCTGAGTTTAATTGTAACATCTGAGAAAGTACTTCAAGCTTCTACTATATTTTCCCTTATTTCAGAGCTCTGGCATTTGTCGCCAACAACTTTAAAGGGGTTGTACCCGAAGTAACCCTAACAGAAGAGGACAAGGAGCTCTTAGCGCAAGTCACACGAGAACTCGTTAACTATGGAAACAACCTGGAGAAAATCAGGTACATGCTTTATCCTTCCACTGAACTCTCACGAACCAATTCTGAAAAAAAAAATTAGATGAATTGGCTCTGACATTATTCCAGTATACTGTACAAAAATGGATAAAAATAAGTTATTCAGTTATTCAGATTCTAGCTAAGATTCCAATACTTTTGCCCTTACAGGTTACGAGATGCCATCCGAAACATCCTGAGCATCAGTCGTCTAGGTAACCAGTTCATCCAGATCAACAAGCCGTGGGTGCTAGTCAAGGGCACAGAACAGGAAAAGTATAAACATTTATTACCACAGTCTAAAGATAACTACCGTAATACACCACATACAAGGCACACCCCGCGTATACAACGCACCCAGACTTCATGGATATAAATTTAAGATGAAATAACCTTTCTTCTACCGAATGGATTCTTTAAATTCAAAAACCTATGGGTAGCTAAGATGCCCCCCATGGCCTAAAATCACTTTCAAATTCATTGGGGACCTTGGGAAAATTCTGCGCTCAACTTTTTCTCATTCTATGAGGCGCACCAGGAGTATATCCACAAGTATAAGATGCGCCTTTACACAGGTTATTGTAAAAAAAATTGAGCAAAATGGCTACTACCGTAAATCCTGGCGTATAGGACGCCCCTCGCGTATAGGACGCACCCTGATTTAGGCTAAATCATATAGGACACATCTTAGATCAAATTTTGATCTTTTCAGTAATATTCTATAGTGTAAAATACCCGCATATAGGACGCACCTTGACTTGTGCTAAATCCTGTAGGACGCACATGATGTAATTTTGGTCTATAAGCCGCGTCCTATACGCGAGGATTTACGGTAGACTGAGTAGGCTTAATTATTGACAAGTTTTATCTATAGTCACATCTTTTGGAACTCCAAGGGGAATTCCAAAAGATGTGATAAATCATAAGGGGCTGTTGTGGGAGTATTTAATATCTATAGCGTCTAAGTGTGAATGAGTCATTCGTGTGTACTGTCTCAATGCAACAAACAAAGCCAGAGGCTCATAAAAGCATACTAACCATTTATTGATTGGTGAATTCAAATTTATATGTTCCAGGGCTCGTGCTGGTTCGGTGGTGGCTTTGGCGGCCAACATGGCGGCGTTACTGTCAGTGATGGTTCAGCCGTACATGCCAACCATCAGCGCCACCATCCAACAACAAGTCAACTTACCTTCATACCTTAACGTGGTCACCGACAAGTTTGTGTGTCTCCTGCCCAAGGGGCACAAGATTGGCACTGTAAGTAATGTATTAGGTACCCGATAATGATTAGTTTGATGACTACAAAGTATTTCAATATAATGCACTTTTTTGTTGTCCTGAAATGTGTGCATGGTAAAACCTCACCTATTAGCCCCAGTCTGCCTCTGAAACTGTATCTAAGCAAAAGCATATGCGCTGAGTTTTACGGTAGATACAAGGTTTCTCGACAAGTCAGCCTTAGTCCACGTCTATCCTGCCTCATGGATATCTCTGGCTGGATGGGTTTAGCAAAAAATGCAATCACTTGAAAATAGCAAAGTAATTTTGATTCTTACAAGACAAAGTCAGTCATACTTACAATCAGACATTGTTTCCTTTCTTTGCAGCCCTCACCACTGTTCCAGAAGATCGAGGCTGACAAGATTGCAGAACTGAAGAAGAAATTTGCTGGAGAGCAAGCAACTGTAAGTGGTAGCATAACAATTACAATTTTCTTTCATTTAATGCAATTCACCTGAACAACATCACAGTATAAAATGATTGAGTAAAAACATCGGGCCATCTAAAATTATTCACTCGACTTGTTTCGGACTGTTTCTAATGCATGCAGCCAGTTCATAGTTCCTGCTTCACCAATACATGAGGCGGACAGTGCATGCTTGATCAAAACATTACCGAACAGTACCGCTTGTTTTGGAGAGATCGCAAGAGATCAAAGCCTTGAGGCATGGTGCCATCCCTAAAGTGTTAATACAGTATAATATCATTTCTACCCTTTATACACAGGTGGCAGCAGGATCTGCACCGACCGCCAGTCCAGAAGTCATCGCAGCGCTAACTGAAGCAGTCGCAAAGCAGGTATTGTATACTATCACAGTGGTAGACACTAACTTGTTGAGGCACGGGCCACCTGGGCCCACAGCTCCAGAAATCTACGGGCCCACACCAAAATCTGTGGGCCCAAAACAATCACTTCGCTTTATTGGAAGAGGCTCTAGCCTCTTCCATTGCATTCACATGGGAGGTCGATAGCACACAAAATCGAACAGTCCAACTACCCTTGATTCGACCATTGCTTTTGTAGCATTAAATGGCACTAAATAGCACTGACTAACTGCTGATGCAGTTAGTGGTCAGTCGCGGAGAGGTTTTGAGAAGATCAGAGATAAGATAAGGGTCCAATTGAAGCCTCCTACTTCTGACCCCTGGTTTACAAATCTCTCTATTTTTCTTGAAGAGGTGATTTCTATTGCTAAATAGGCTGATTATTTTCTACATTTCCTTAAGTTTAAAAAATTATAATTTTGTTTTAGATTTTCTGTAAATTTTTCTTATAACTTTTCAATGATATTGTTACTTTAAGAAATTTCTTTCTCATTCTCTCGTACCCAGAGGATTAGAGCCCCAATGCCTCTGCCTGCATTACCCTCCCGGCTGGAGAGCTTTCAGATACAACTGACCTATGCCTGGATAGATGGTCGAGTTATGGAAGTTTACCCAGCCAGTGCTGTGTATCCCCCCACGTCAACCCTCAGTCCCAGATCCACATAGACCACTGGCAAAGCCCACATACCCGCATATAGTATTATGTAATACCTGTAGTGAATTGTTTTTGTCACAGGCTGTCTTGGGGCGGGATGATGGCCTCTCCACCAGTCCTAGGCGCCTCCAAGTACCTGTAGTGAATTGTTCTTGTCACAGGTCATCTTGAGGCGGGCTGATAGTTATTTCAGTGTGCATGTATCCCCTCCCCCCCCCCCCACTTGTCAATCACTGGCACAGAGACCGGGCGCTTCCCAGCCCCATTTGGCATGCCTTGGAGCAGCAGTAATCCCCTGCACTAGGGCCGCATACCAGTATACCTCTTAACCCTTTAAGGGCTGCTGATGCATTATGTCCTTTGGTCATGATGATGCACCAATAAAGTGCTCGCCAGTACTTCTTTGGAGCATCATGACAAACCTCTGGGAAATAGGTTACAAATCATCAGCATGCAAGTATGATGCATGAATGCAATGGTACTGAGTCGACTCACCACGATACATGTGTAGAGACAAGGAGAAAGGGTGCTCCGTGCTAAAAGTCAACTTTAAAATTCTAACTCACCCCGGCACTACTTAAATCACTAGCTTTTCAGTGATATATTGCAGGAGAAGATACTCCTGTTAGTCTTAGAGGAATGGCTTGCTAAATATGGGTAGTTATGACCATTTCCTAAATGGCAATAAGCTCTACATCTAATTGGTCATGAGATACATCTAGAATTAGCATAATTTATGCTAATTAGCTAAATTAGCATATTTTTTTAATTCTTTTGCCCATAACTTTTAAACTAGAAATGGTATTTTCGTTCTGTTTTCACCATAGTAAACCTGGTGAAACATACCTTCAAATGAGATCATTGATTTTCCTATTTAGAATGAAAATCATGTTACCATGGCAACAGAAATCAACAAAAATGCCTATTTAGGCCCAAAAACGTTCTTTTTACATGCCTTGTTTGAAACCTTTCCACCAAAAATAGAACGTTTTAATAAAAATCATTGAGTTCTCCATGAAAAAGTACCCTAAAACAGTTTAGGCATATTTTTCCTATACTAGCCCATAGTAATGCCCCCTGGTGGCTAAAAGAGGTACTAAATCCCGCAGGAACCCCCATTTCTGCTTGCTGGCTCACACATTAGTACAGCCCAGGCTGTGCTGAACACCCTATAAGGACTGCATAGTGCTATATATCGTCATGATACATTAGTACCCAGGCTGTGCTGAACACAACCAAGATTAACCCCTTAAGGACTGCATAGTGTTATATATCGTCATGATACATTAGTACCCAGGCTGTGCTGAACACAACCAAGATTAACCCTATAAGGACTGCATAGTGCTATATATCGTCATGATACATTAGTACCCAGGCTGTGCTGAACACAACCAAGATTAACCCTATAAGGACTGCATAGTGCTATATATCGTCATGATACATTAGTACCCAGGCTGTGCTGAACACAACCAAGATTAACCCTATAAGGACTGCATAGTGCTATATATCGTCATGATATATTAGTACCCAGGCTATGCTGAACACAACCAAGATTAACCCTATAAGGACTGCATAGTGCTATATATCGTCATGATACATTAGTACCCAGGCTGTGCTGAACACAACCAAGATTAACCCTATAAGGACTGCATAGTGCTATATATCGTCATGATACATTAGTACCCAGGCTGTGCTGAACACAACCAATTATTAACCCCTTAAGGACTGCATAGTGTTATATATCGTCATGATACATTAGTACCCAGGCTGTGCTGAACACAACCAATTATTAACCCCTTAAGGACTGCATAGTGCTATATATCGTCATGATACATTAGTACCCAGGCTGTGCTGAACACAACCAAGATTAACCCTATAAGGACTGCATAGTGTTATATATCGTCATGATACATTAGTACCCAGGCTGTGCTGAACACAACCAATTATTAACCCCTTAAGGACTGCATAGTGTTATATATCGTCATGATACATTAGTACCCAGGCTGTGCTGAACACAACCAAGATTAACCCCTTAAGGACTGCATAGTGCTGTACATGTATGTCGTCATGACCATTAACCCTTCAGGGCCACCTACATATACCGCTTATACCTATACATATAGTTAAAACCCCTGCAGGACTCCATTAGCTTCCATTCTATTTGAGAAATAGAGTTGGCATAGTAGAAAACCTTGAAACTGATGTTGGTGCATCATGCCTTGACTGGTATAGTCCAAGTGTGTCATTAACTCGGAAAGACAAGTTTTAGACAAATGCTAGTTTTAGATATACTATTTCAATGGACCACTTTACCTGTACACATTTTTTTCAGTTCATTTCCTATCACTATAGATACATTTTACCTCGGGTATTTCCGGAAACCGATGAGATACGAACGAGGGTGGTCACGTGACGACAGTTTGGATCGAGCGTCCGTGTTTGGCAGACGGTTTCAAATTTCCAGGTGAGTTTTTGATCGGTTTTACCCATTTTACTGCCCTTTTCTGGGCAGTTTTTGCCCTATTTTAAGAATTTTTGTTCTCGTTTGCTTCTAGCCAGGGTTACGCCGTTGGGGTACCCTTTTAGTGCTAGAAAATAAAGTTTTCTCTCAAAGACGGTTGTCGTGTCGGCAGGCCGTAGAGAGATTTTACATTTTTACAAATTCCTGGAGGAATTCCGCTGGAATTCTCTCGTTACAGGGATCTAACAGGGTTTTTTGAGCATTCCCTGATGTTGGCACCCATTTTGCCCTCAGTTTGCCCGTTTTTCGGGCAGTTTTGGTCGATAGCGATCGAAAAATTCTTCGTTGGGGCTCGCCGAGCACCAGCGCGGTTGTTCCTGCGTACTTAAAGTAGGACAACGCGAGAGCTACCTAAAGTATACCTCTAAGTGCATACCGCTCGGCGAGTTTCGCCGTTGCCGCTAAGCGGGTCTGCTCCAGGTACATGATCTAGTCCTACTCTAAGTACATACCGCTCGGCGAGTTTCGCCGTTGCCGCTAAGCGGGTCTGCTCCAGGTACATGTATCTAGTCCTACTCTAAGTACATACCGCTCGGCGAGTTTCGCCGTTGCCGCTAAGCGGGTCTGCTCCAGGTACATGTATCTTGTCCTGCTCTAAGTACATACCGCTCGGCGAGTTTCGCCGTTGCCGCTAAGCGGGTCTGCTCCAGGTACATGTATCTTGTCCTGCTCTAAGTACATACCGCTCGGCGAGTTCGCCGTTGCCGCTAAGAGGGTCTACTCCAGGTACATGTTTTCTAGTCCTGCTCTAAGTACATATCGATCAGCAGCTAGGCTATAATCTTTTTATTTCTGGTCTTTTTCCAGGATGGCAAGTACATCTCAGTCCAGTCCCACTGCTGTGGAGAAGGGGAAGAAATCACATAAGAACTCTAGTTCAAGTTCCAGCTCTGCTAGATCTTCATCTAGGCATTCTAAGGATAAGGGTGCTGAGAAGGACACTGTGAGTTCAGTAAACTCTGAGAAGGAGCCTGAGGTTCAAACTACTGAGACTCCCAGTGCTCCTGTGCTGTTGGTCCAGCAGCCACCTCAAAGATGGGCTCCTCCTATGCCCTACTACCAGCAGGGTTATGATTACTATCAGGACCCTTATCAACCGATGGATTATGCCTATGGTATGGATCACATGGCCTACCAGTGTGAACCAGTAGAGGAGGAAGGTCAGGGTTATGTGGTACTAGGCCCACATGGACAGGCACATGCTATGTCAGTAGTGGATGATGAGGAGGAAGTGGCTTCTGTGCAAGGTGATTTTGAGGCACAGTCGTCAAAGGCTAAGCCACCTCCAATAGACCATCTCAAGGGGCTAACAGGAAGCCTAGCTGAGAGTATCCAATCCTACAGACGGGAAAAAGCTGAACTAACCAAGGAAGGCCCCACCGTACATGAAGCCCTCTCCGATGCCATCAATTCCTATTTTGAAGAGACTTATTTTGCCCAGGACTTGGAGAAAGCGGCTAAAGAATTTCCTAGGCCTTCAAATGTGCAGAGACTGGTAGCACCTAAGTTAGAGGAAGCAATTTTCAACTCTGAGGCACTTTCCAAGAATGCGGCAGTGCGTATGCTGGATGTATCTCTTCAGACCCTGCAGAAAGGGGTGGTCTCGGCCATTGCAGCTATGGCACCGTTAGGCTCGATGATGTTGGAGAAAGGGCCCGAGGACCAACAACTGGATGCCTTTGGAAGGGATTTTAATAAGGCAACCAGACTACTGGTCAATGTATGCAATGGGCTATCGGTGAAGAGGAGGGACTTGCTAAAACCTTTCCTTGCTAAGCCCTATGCTAAGGCGCTCACTAAGACCAACATTGATGGGGACCCACAATGGCTTTTTGGGGGCAACCTGGAGGCTCGTATTAAACAAGCTGAGGAGGACAAGAAGATCTCAGACAAGGTTCTAGCGTCCAAACGCCCGGGGCCGCAGGACTCTCATTCCCAGTCTAAGAGGCAGAAGGTCATGGGCACAGCACCTGCTCAAGCCTGGGGGCCTAGACACCCTTATGGACAGAACCACTACTATGTCCAGGGCCCTAGGGGCCGCTACCCTGCTCCGCGCCATCAGTACGCTCAGCCGAGATTTCAAGTGGCTCATGGCTACAGGCAGACTTACTCTCAGAATTACCAGACACAAGGCCAGGGTTACCGCTTCAAAGCACCTCGTCCGCAGGGCCAAGGTCAGCAGCAGCAAGCCCAACAGGGTTTTTCCAAGAAGGGGCCCAAGTAGGGCAGGTGAGTCCCTTCCCACTACATAACACTGTCCAATCCTTTCAAGGGGGAAACATTCTGAAGTGTGCTGATGCTTGGTTTAAACTCACCAAGGACCCTTGGATCTTAGCCATGTCTCAGGGTGTCACCATTGACTTTATTGCCTTACCATCCCAGGACTGGGTGCCTCCTCCATATAAACTTGATCCGGTAGAGGTGGCCTTTATGGATAAGGAAGTAGATAAAATGGTAGCTAGGGGTATTATTGAGTTTACAGTACATGAACAGGGCGAATTCATCTCCAATGTTTTCCTGCGTCCCAAGCCCAATGGGGATTACAGGCTTATATTGGATTTGACAGATATGAACAAGCAGGTCATGTATGAGCATTTTAAGATGGCCTCCCTACAAACTGCTGTGGACCTTGTCACCCCTAATTGTTTTATGGGGAGTGTAGATTTAAAGGATGCCTATTACTCTATTCCTGTACGAGAAGATTATCGTAAATTTCTGAAGTTCAGGTGGAATGGGGTCCTCTACCAGTTTGTAGGGATGCCAAACGGTCTTTCATGTGCACCAAGAGTATTCACTAAGTTGCTCACTCCCCCCTTCGCAAAGCTAAGGGAGGAGGGACACATCTGTTTCCCCTACATTGACGATTCTTTTATTATGCATGAGTCAAAAGAAGGTTGTGAGCAATCTATCAGAAGAGTGTGTGAAACCCTGGATGGGTTAGGTTTTGTAATTCACCCAGATAAGTCAGCCTTTGTAGCCTCACAAAGGGTGATCTTCTTGGGTTTTTGGATTGACTCTGTGGATATGTCTATATATCCAACTCAGGAGAAGGTAGACAAATTCATGTCAGATTCCTACTTGCTGCTGGGGAAAGTCAAGCCAAAAATCAGGGAGGTTGCATCTCTCATAGGTCTTATGATAGCTTACTCGGCAGGAGTTCAATATGGGCCTGCACATATTAAAGGACTTGAGAAATGCAAGAATGAATGGTTAGCCTACCGAAAAGGGAATTTTGATGCAAAAATGGTACTTTCCAAGGATGCTATACAGGACATACTATGGTGGCAAGCCAGCATACCAACTGCTAAGAAGGCACTGGATGTAGGTCCACCAGAGTTTGAATTGTATACGGATGCATCGGATGACGGCTGGGGTGCACACAGGGGGAACGTCAGAACTAATGGCAGATGGCTTCCCTCTGAGGTGGACTTCCACACCAACATCCACGAGACCATGGCAATAGAATATGGGCTAAAATCATTGTGTAAAGTGAGAGGGGCTCATATTAGGGTCATGACAGATAATACCACGGCACTTGCATATGTGAGACATATGGGAGGGCTGCAGTCTCCAATGTGTAATCTGGTATCAAGAAACATCTGGAACTGGTGTGAGTCTAGAGGGATCTGGTTGACAGCGGCTCATGTGCCGGGAGTGGATAATGTCATCGCTGATCATGAGTCACGCCATTTCCAAGATGAGACTGAGTGGGAGATAAATGAATCAATTTTTGAAATCATTTGTGAAAGGTTTGGGAGGCCTCAGGTGGACATGTTCGCTTCTAGAACAAATTGTAAAGTTCAATGTTTTGTGTCACGTAGGCCAGAACCAGAAGCATGGAAAGTTGACTCTTTCTCATTCACATGGCCTAATAAGCTCTTATATTGTTTTCCTCCGTTCAGCATTGCAGGCCGGGTGCTTCAACGCATATTGAGGGCAGGAGCAAGGGCAATACTCGTGATGCCGGATTGGGAGAGTCAACCCTGGAAGGCAAAAGCCCACAAGTATGCGGTGGACTACGTACGGTTCCGCAAGAGAAAGAACAACCTACTACCTCATGGGGCCCCTACAAGCCTACAGTTCATAGGAAGTCTACCAATTATAGCTTTCCTTTTCTGAGGCGACGCCTCCAAAAGGAAGGGTATGACAAGGCTTCCATTGACCTTATGATAAAAGCTTGGAGACCATCTACAAGAAAACTTTATACGACTTACATAAACAAATGGATAGTTTTCTGTGTTGAACGGGGTTATAACTGGATGAAGGGCACTATGCCACAAGTGTGTAAATTTATGAGAACTTTGTATGACTCGGGAGTAGGTCACGGAGTTATGAATGTGGCACGATGTGCTTTGGGAACCCTGTTACCACAGGTAGATGGGGCGCCTATTGGGCAACATCCAAACATTTGCCATATGGTGAAGGGTACATACGAAGATAGACCTAGTGGACCAAGGTATGACACGTTTTGGGACGTTACAAAGGTATTCAAGTTGTTCAAAAGTTGGGGGGATAACAGTTCTTTGTCACTTAAGAAGTTATCGTTGAAACTAGCGGTCTTAATTTTGCTTGTCACATCTCAAAGAGGGCAGACAATCTTAGCGTTAAGGACAGATGAACTGTCTTGGGAAGACAGAAATGCTGTCTTCAGACTCAGTACTCTGTTAAAGTCTAACAGAGTCGGTGACCCTTTAAACACTGTGGTCTTGCGACCCTACATCCTGAATGAAAAACTCTGTGTGGTCAGCACCCTTAAGGCATATCTCACTAGGAGGCAAAAGGTCCGTGAAAAGTCTGAACGACTTAGGAGGAAGCTGAACCTCCCACCTCTTGAAAATCCACTGCAGCTCCTTATGAGTTACATTTCGCCTCATGACGGAATCAGTAGGGATACCCTGGCCAGGTGGACCATTGCCACTCTAGACATGGCCGAGATTGACACTTCACGTTGGAAGGCCCACTCTACTCGTGGGGCTTCAGCTTCAGCTTCCACCAAGGTAGGATCCTGCTTGAATGCCGTAATGCGCCTGGCAGGGTGGAAGTCAGCTGACTCATATCGGAAATTCTACAACAAGCCCATCGAGGTGGATACAGAGCATGTAGCTACAAACTTGCTGAGACTAGCAGATTAGTTTCCTTGAACGTTCAAATGTATGGGTTATCTGGTGTATGAATTGCATTGGTTGGTTATTTGACTACTCCAGATTACTAGTGTATTGTGTTTTAACCAAGTTGGTTATGATAAAGGTCAGAAAATTAAAGCTGTTGAATTGATTCGGTTTTGGTCTTGGTCAATTATTAAATTGATAATAATTGAGAATTATTGATAATAGCCAAAAATCTTTATGACTAGAAAAACACATTGGCTTTCAACATCTCATCGGTTTCCGGAAATACCCGAGGTATTCCCGAGGTAAAATTTTGGAATTTTGGGAAACTTACCGTAGGGTACCGGAGGGAAGTTGAAGTAAAACTTCTTATTTTACCGAGGGAATACAGGGTATTGGAGGAACAGATGCCCTTCCCACCCTACCCGTATTCTTTCGAGGTCATTATTATTAAATAAAAAATTGAAATGTCTAATCTGGTTGTTTCCAGAAAATTGTGTGTGTTTTTCTACTCATAGATTTTAGGTTTTCAAGTCTGTCGTCACGTGACCACCCTCGTTCGTATCTCATCTGTTCCTCCAATACCCTGTATTCCCTCGGTAAAATAAGAAGTTTTACTTCAACTTCCCTCCGGTACCCTACGGTAAGTTTCCCAAAATTCCAAAATTAACAATATTTATATGCCATTTTAATTCCCATAGGGCCTTATAGTTATGGCAAAATTAATATTTTTGAAAAATTCACAACTTTTTCATTTTAACTGTGACCCCCCATTTTTCTTTTATCAAAACGTTTGTATAGTTGTCTTCTTTTTAATCCAGAGAGTCTTGTGGAAAAATCAGCAGAGGGAATGTATGAGACATAATATGAAAAAATAGCTTTTCCCATTCGTTTCTATAGTTAAGGCTTTTTACACTTAAATTGTCATACTGCGAAAGTAAGCACCATGACATAGGATTTTTGTTTGCATTTTCTTATTGTTAGTACATCAAACTAATATAATCCAGAGTTATTTGAGATTATCAGCAGCAGAACCTGTTCCTGACATGTGGTAGCATTTGTCTTTTAGAGACAGGTAGGGGCTGGAGAAATTTTTAAGACCAGAAGTAAGCATTTTTGAGAACAGGTTGTTGAGCTTGAGCTCAAATTACATGAAAAACATTAAATATGAGATGAAATGAAACCTGCCATATGATACAGTACATGTTTAGGATCATGGAGGTGTAATATTTACCTCTTATAAGATTCTAATCTTTGTAAAATTTAGGTTTGAAAAAAAGTAGGTCACATGAAGTCCAACTCAGACGCTTGGTGCAGTCAGTGGTTTTCTATGGAGGTGTCATTTTGGGTGTCAGGTCCGGGCGGGTTGGGTGTCACATCCGTGATAAGAATGAAATGGAAAATGATATATTGCATGTTACATATGGACTACATTTCTTCATTGATGTCACTATAGTGTCAAAAAGGTGAGTCTTCCACTTTCCGAGTTACCAGCGATATCTGTCGCTTCAACACGTGACTAATGCACTTTTGTCAGCAATTAGTCAAAATATGCCATCATTTACTCATTATTTGTCAGCAATAAATCAATATATGGCAGTACTTAATCGCTATTTGTCAGCAATTAGGCAAAATATATCAGTACTTAGTCACTATTTGTCAGCCAATAGTCAAAATATGTCAGTAGTTCCACACTATCACTGACCACTTGGCAATTGACATTTGATATTGCAGCCTCTTCCTTAGGACTGAGTCCTTAACCTGTGACATTTTATCAAAAGTTTATCTTGATATGTGTAACTGAATTGTATGAAGAACCATCCAAATTGCCTAAATTCCTGGTTATTTTTCCTTTCCAAAAGTTATACAACATGACTATATTGACAAATATATCAATTAGCAAAAATGCCTTCCGTCAATCCTGTGGGCCACCCGGGCCCATAGGAGGACAATTCCAAAGAAATCTATGGGCCTGGACCAAGTGTTACGGGCCATTGGCTCCCGGGCCAGCATTAGTGTCTACCCCTGCTATCACATTGTCAAAGTAGTTCTAAAACGTAGAATTCTTTTGTGTTCTATAGCTTTTGGAGGCCTAAATACCCCTTAAGACAAGGGTGAGGCAGGTACTTCTTCTAAAACTGGTGCTTAATAGAGACAATATGAAAGTCACTCCTAGCTCCCTAAGAAAGGGTCCCATGAGTCTTGGACGTGAAACAAATCAATCAATCAACCAATCTATTGTAACACATATTAAAGTTGTCAATCTGCGTTTTAGGGGGAAGTGGTCCGTCAGCTGAAGGTGGCTAAGGCAGAGAAAGGCGCTGTCAATGTCGAGGTGGCTAAACTGTTAGATCTGAAGAAAGAACTTGCTGCTGTCTCCGGTGCACCAGCACAGGAGCCGGCCAAGGGTAAGAAAAAGGTAAGACACAACCCATATATATTTATTCTTCTCTCCTCTTTTTTCTTTTCCTTTTTGAAAATTGTTCAGATAGATTCTTTCTCCGTCAACCTCTTCCTTGTGAACCGAATCCTACCCACAACAAGTCTTGAACACTTTTGTGTTTGATGACAGACCTGTATTGAAGGCCTTGATAACGTATTAAAGCATGCTGTTCATTTGTCATCATAAAAGAACCATAGCTAATTTACTCTCCAAGGCTGCAATTCTTTTTCCCAACTCAGTCCGCCTGAGACTCCAATATATGTAGAAAAATATTTCTACACTGGTTATAGAAATATGAACTCAAGTGACTGTGGCTGCATTATTGCATCATACCGATTTTAAGGGGGTTAATAACGAACATGTTGAGCCCTAGTGGGCCGATGTGATGCTCCAGTGCAGTACTGACAAGTAGGCCTTTTAGCACTGTATCAATGCACCATGTTGACGAAAGAGAATGGGATCTGAAGCAATTCGCAACATTTAATAGCTTCATTACCCACTCTGTGTTTTGTCCTGGTTCATCAGGGTAATCAGCAGAAGCAGCAGAAGGGCGGTGACAATAAGAAGAATCCGACAGCGGCATCAGGACAAGCAGTGCCAGCCGGACAGTTAGAGAGTCCAGAAGTCATCAAACAACTCATGGAACAAGTCAGCACACAGGTAATTACTAAGGTGCTTCAATGCCACTTTATCAGCCTTTAGCATGAATGTTGAGCCTATTTGTTGAAATACATAGTTCATGCAGCTTTATGGTTATACAGGCTTCCCTAGCCCACTTAAAATGGTCTAAATTTCGTCTTTTCTGTCCTCTCTGTGTGTGGTGTACATATGCTTAGGCATTGACACATTCACTGGAAATTGTGAAATGTAGATTTCCTGCCATGAATATGTCCTTAGCTGTCGAAATGGCATTAAACATCTATTACTCACTTACTGACTGATGATAGGTATTCTTCTACAGCAGTGGCAATCTTATCAATACTGCAATGGGTATAATATTTGAAACACTGAAATTCTGAATTGAGTTTGAAATGTGGTTTTGGTTGACTTCTATTCTCGTTCCAATGGCTTTTCTATTGGAAGCTCACATTTTTTCTTTTTCCTTCAGGGTAACGTAGTGCGGGATGCGAAAGCAGCCAAGGCAGATAAAGCCACGATAGATGCAGAGGTAGCGAAATTGCTTGACCTGAAGAAATTATTAGCAGTGGCCATGGGACAGGACCCCAACAATGCAGCAGGTGGTGGTAAAAAGAAGAAGGGCGGTCAGGGAAAGGAAGCGGCAAGTAATAACCCAGCACCGAGTAATAACCCAGCAACGACACCAGCACCAGCAGCCAATGCAGCTAGCGCATCAGGACCAGACAGCCCTGAGGTAGTAAAACAGCTGATGGAACAAGTCACTGTACAGGTAAGCACTGGTGTAGGACTACCGTAGTGGCCCGCTTAAGTGCCAGTGTCTAAATAAGCGCCAGTCTCAAATAAGCGCCAGGGATAAGGGGGTATCGAAATCAATATCAAGCATTGAAAACAGTATTTAAATAAGTGAAGGTCTTGTAGAAGGGTAGGGGTACATTGAAATCTATAAGCACCAGGGTGTTTAAGATTTAATGGGCACTGCGGTATACATCCTGTGTCAGTCTTGGTCATTTTCTGCGATTTCTCTCTAGTTTTCCCCAAAAACAATGCTATCAAAGACCCTTTTTATTTTGATATTTGAAAATGAATCTACTTGCATTCATAAGCCTGGTACCACCATATTGTGAGATCCAAAGTCAACACACCACTGATTTCACATGAAAAAGAAAAGCTCCATGCAGCCATGTACCTCTGTTCTGTAACTTGCTATCATTGATAGAAAAGCCTGGTAGTGGTTCAAATATATCAATATTAAATCTGTGAATAAGAATGGATAGTAGTACCGTAAACTCCCGCGTATAAGACGCGTCCTCTACGCCAAACAAAATGCTGGGGAGTCTTGTAGCTTTTTCTCAAGTTGGGGGGGGGCGTCTTATACGAGGGGTAATTTTTCTATAGAAATGTACTTATGTTGCAAATTCCATCCTTAAAATGTGCGTCTTATACGCGAAAATGCTTCTCCCAAGAAGGGGGTGCGTCCTATATGCGCACCGCGTCCTCTACGCGGGAGATTACGGTACATGCCTAAGGTAGCACACACATACAGTCTTCACTAGATTACTAATTTATTTTGTTTCAGGGTAATGTAGTGCGGGATGCGAAAGCAGCCAAAGTGGATAAAGCTGTGATCGATGCAGAGGTAGCGAAACTCCTTGACCTGAAGAAGTTGTTAGCTGTATCAATGGGACAAGACCCCAATGAAGCAGCAGGTGGCAGTAGCAAGAAAAAGAAGGGCAAGAAGAAGTAGACAATCATAATGTAATAGGAAATTATTTCATCAAAAAAGATATCATGCACTCTATTGATGAAGTACACATGAAGGTATATGTGGAGAGTCATTTAAGTGTCAAGTATTGTTTATCTTTTAAGGACAGCATAATGCCTCTAGTGACTTCTAAATAATTTGTTAAACTTTTTAAAAATACACCAATTCAGTACTGATGATAAACTCACTGGTACATCTTTGACAGAACCTCTTACATAGTCCTTTGTTTATGCATCATATGTCAACATACTGGTGTACATTTCTGCATTAAAGCACTATGCTGCCCTTAAAGGGTTAAAGCATTGGCCATGTGTGTGCGTATTAAATGTCAGAGTGTAAATTAAGTGTCTAATCATTATAATGTAACCTTGTTATGGTGATGGATGGATTTTGAAAATTTATTTTATTTAAAATTCTATTTATTTAGGATGGGTATAAAGAAAGCTCATATCCCCCAATACACACTGGACACTTACATCATGTTACCACTGTAATAATGTTCATAATTGTGTTTTAGAGTCAAAATATGAAACAGAAAAGAAAAACTCAAGACAGGATGGAGGTCACAGCAGTGTGTTTTATACTCAAACAATTACAGGGTCTATGAAAAAAAATTATTCTTGATCAAAATAGGATGCCTAGGGCAGTGGGTATTAATGATCATCAAAATAACTAATAATAAAGATGCACATGGAAATAAGGTGAAATATTTCAGTCTACTAATATATTGAGGAATCCAACTCTACTCTTAAAAAAACAAAACTGTTCTGTTATATAAAATATATACATAAGAGCTACAAATACACTTGTAACACCATTTATTTATTTCTGAACTAAATAAAATGTCCAAATACCCTACAGAGACTTTCTGTTTCTTACACAATTAAAGCTACTCATGATTAACATATAATATGTGGACTAATTCCACTTGGGGCATTAAACCCAGCAGTGGCATGTAGATTTGTCAGTTCCGCCTACTGTTTATAACTTATGATATGATGGGAGTGATACATTGTTGAAAAGCATAATGCAACAGAGTAGTGTAGCCTACAATTTACTTGAGATGTAGAATTTTATTGGTTTTAGAGTACCGTAATCTCCCGCGTATAAGGCGCAGCTCGCATATAAGGCGCCCCCCCCCAAACTCACAAGGGGCTGTTTCGCATATAAGGCGCCCCCCCCCCCCCCGAGGGGAGATTTTCGTCAATTTAGTACTGTTCTATAGTAAAAAATACCCCCCCTATAAGGCGCACCCCAAACTCAAGGCAAATTACCTCCCACGTATAAGACCCAGCAGCATTTTGTTTGGCGTAAAAGACGCGCCTTATACGCGGGAGATTACGGTAGTACAAGGCTAATGGCATACCCTGCTACGTACATTTCATGATGCAGCTCAACATCTCATTGAACTGTAATAATTGGATTAATATGGAGTGTCCACAAACAGAAAATGACAAAGGTTCTCTATACATTCAGACTACACTAGATAAAATTAATATGTAGACAAAGGTTCACGAGTAGTTGGTCTGACTGAGGGTTAAATCTCACGAGGCGCAGTATCTATTTCATCGTATTTCTGATAGATATTTGCAAAACCACATTTAAATACCCAGAAAAAATAAATGTTAACATATTGTCATTTTGGGTTCTATTAGAGGCCGTGGAATACGGGGCTGGGTTATTCCATGGGGGTGTGAGATACGGAGCCCCTAGGTTCAGCCTATGGGGTGCCGTATTCCACTGCATTTACCACGAAATAAAAGCTTATAATATTCTACAAATAGTAACGTGGTTCACATGGTAGGGAATAAATACATTTTGGCACAAGTAAAGTATAAGGTAAGTGTATCAATGTACATATTTTCCATACATGGCAGATTCCATAATTACATATGTATGCGATACTTTCTACCCTATAAGCTGAGGCTATTAATACTTCATTGAGCAAACAAGCAGTACCACGTATAGTGCATAAATTTAATAGTCTACTCTGAAGGCCTAGTCTGTCCACCTTTGTTACATTTGTATGATTAATACAAGCCCTGCTGCTGAGCATGGGTCACCGATGTAATGCTGGCGAGTAGATTTTTCCGCCACTGCATCAGTGGATATGGGAACTTAGGAACATGGACATGAATGACCCTTAAAAGGTTAACATATGTCTTTTAATTATGATAAAACACTTAAAAATCCTATTAAACACTAACAAATCTGAAAAAAAAAACTGAAACAGATATTGTTGGAAATGAAAATTAGAGGACGGTACAATGCACCATGGATGTATAGAATCTGTAAACAACTTATCGTAAGGATAGGAGGACTCTTTAGTATTTCCATTCAAAATACGCAAAGGAGTTCCTCACTTTGCTTCATGGTATGTAAATTCTGTCTCTACTGTTGTATCCATCACCAGAGCTGTTGTCAAATGGTTCATCTCGTGGCCTGTTCATGGGACTGGGGTTTCCTCGTATCCGCCTCGGATCCAGTGAAGTGGAAGGCAAAGGCTCACCTGCTCGACGTGGGGACCCATAAACAACTGTAGTTGTTCTAGCACTATTTGTCTCATAGTCTTGCCGTCTATTCTTCTTCTTTTTCTTTCTGCGGCGCTCAGATCTGTCTGTTTCAGGAATGGCTAGTGGTAGGCTGGATGTTCCATTTAGACGATTTGTGTATGGTCCCAAACCCTGATCATGAATAGTCGAAGCATCGATGATGATATTACCATTGGTGTCGCTATGAGTGCCGTTGACTTTCAAGGAATTTCTAATTGGTGGAGTAAATGTTGAGGGTGTTGGAGGATTGCCATTTTCTGGTGCGCCATTTCCACGAACTACATACTCCTCATTTTCCTCTGGGCTGATTGGCCTAAATATAAGAAGATCAAGATCATGACCAATACGAGTGTCAAGTGAAGGCCAAATATTGTATGACTACAGATTACTAACAACAGTTACATTATCCTAACATGTGTGACATTTACATGTGCAATTTTATACACTTTGTGCTCTACAAGTATCATAATTAAAGGGAGCATAGTATAACTGATTTTTAAATTAATGGCCTTTTCATCTCAAGTATTTGCCATTCATTATTATGGTCCAGATTTAGTAAGAACTGCCAATGTACTTCATGGTACATGTACATTGTAGTAAGACTCTTTTCTCGGGCTTCCCTATCCCACTTAAAAGGGTCTATATCTCCTCTTTCCTATCCCCTCAGGATGTGTGTGGTGCACATATGCGTGGGCACTGACACATTCCTCTGTTAAATTATCAACCTGTGAAGCACGGGATAGCCACTTAGTGCTGCTAAAGTGCTGTAAAACACAAATCAATCAATCAATCAATCAAAGCCTCTTTTCAATCATCACATAAAAAAATGAAACCTACCTTCTATTTTTCTTATTCAGCACACAAAGTATTATTACGATGATTCCAATGATGATTAATATGATAATAAGGACAATGACAACTGAAAGAGAAATGTTTTACATTTTATCAATACGAGTTTGTTGCACCTCTTTATGAGTCTATACTTAGAGGTCATAGCATTGCCTAGCAAGAAAAATTCCTTAACCTCAATACAAAAAGTAATTCACCTGAGGAAATATGATATGTCAAAATAAAGATATAGTGCTTAAGTAAACTGAAAGGCCAACTTACAGGGAGATAATCTCTCTTTCCACAGAAATCTATCGACCCAAACTTAAATCACAGGGCCTGGAACAATCATTCCGCTGTTGCCCCCGACCACCCCACAAATTATTAAAATTTCCTCTGCTGAAAAGTTCACCATCAGCTTGATTTTGACTAGCATAAGTTGACAAGATGACATACCAATGATTCCAACATTCAGGCCACCAATCTGAGTGCTGCCTCCAGAGTCTGTTGTAATGGTGGTACCACCAGTCGTCACAGTGGGCGCTGGTGTTGTTGTAGTAGCCTCGGTGGTTGTAGTTGTTGGTGCTGCAGTAGCTATTAAGATATGAGATCAGTATGTAACTAAGAACATGTTATGATCATAATTGCTATAGTGTGACTCCATTTTGTATAATTGTTGTTACCAAACTTGTGACAGGTAGTCAGTAAATCTTATCATTCAAGTCTGCTCAATATATGCTTTTACATTGTAACTTGTATTTGTTGAATTGGAAGCAAATGAAGTTTGCATATTGACTAATATTAATATGAACATGAGAATAAAAGCCAAATGAGTACATAGACAATTGCAGAACTGCAATAGAGTATAGACACTTGCAGAACCGCAATACAGTATAGACACTTGAAGAACTGCAATACAGTATAGACACTTGCAGAACTGCAGTAAAGTTTAGACACTTGCATAACTGCAATACAGTATAGACAATTGCAGAACTGCAATACAGTTTAGACACTTGCAGAACCGCAATACAGTATAGACACTTGCAGAACTGCAGTAAAGTATAGACACTTGCAGAACTGCAATACAGCTTAGACTTACCTGCTGTTGTGGTGCTGGTGTTAACATCTGCTGTTGTTGCATCTACTGGTGCCGTTGTTGTTGCTGCTGCTGCCGTTGTTGTTGTTCCCGTTGTTGTGGTTGTTGTTGCGGCTGTTGTAGTTGTCAATTGATCTGAATATGCATGAGACCATATATTTTCTATGATATGGGGAATTGGCATTAAAGCTAAAATAAGGACTCAAGGTTATAAATCAGGAATTTTTCAATCTTCATGTTGCAAGTAGCTAGGCAAAACACCACGATTTAAACCTTGAAAATGTAATAATTAAATTATGGACTATAACAGGGCTACATAGAACATATAACACAGCCATCTACTGTGAAAACAGTTTGCCCTTATCTGTGGATCCATTGCTGCGAATTACCTGTGATTTGCACTCTTATGTGTGTTGTCACAGAAATATTCAGCCAGTATAGATCTGCTGAGACAATGGTCATGCGACATCAGGAGCTTAATTCAAAACATCCTGGGATCATGACCCCAGCGATCTTAGGAATAAATCAGCCTTATCCTATTAAGCGATCTTAAGAGTTGACTGGGTTCACATATCCTAGCCAGCACTAAGATCGCATCGATCTTAGCCTCAGCCCTCCTACACTATTCCAAGGAGAACTGACTAGGCACAGGGGTAAGAGTCCCAAAATAAAGGAATAGCTGTGGAGTCACTCTTCTTCACAAGAGTGCTTATACCATCATTCCCCGCCCCCATATGGGCTAACAAAAGAGCACAGGGTGCAGTTGACCCCCATACAGTATTCAAGAGTTGTTCCCATGAATGTATGATTTATGCTTGCCTATTAGAAGCATTGTGCCCTCCCACCAGGACAAAGAGAGAGAAGAGTGAGTGAGTAATAGATGTTTAACGCCATTTCGACAGCTAAGGTCATATTCATGGTGAGAACTACATTACACAATTTCACAGGGGAATGTGTCAGTGCCCGCGCATATGTGCACCAAACACATCCTGAGGGGATAGGAAAGAGGAGAAAGAGAGAGAAGGGAAGAATTACCTTACAGTGCACTTAATGCATGAGTAGCCCTAAGAGCCCTCAAGGACACTCAGCAAATGTCCTCCCTCCCCTCTTTATGTATGCAGCAGGCTATTCACTCTTTCGTTCAGGAGTGTTCCTTGTAAGTGCTCTTGTACTCAGGTGAAACCACTATGCATTTCTTTCACTAAGATCGCAGTGATCTTAGTGGTGGAAATGGAATAGTGAAGTGATCCCAGGACTAGCTATTCTGGACAGGTCTGCAACCACTGCATTACATAGGGTAGACCAGCCAGGTCTTGTGATATGTGCCTACACTAAGATCGCTGGGGTTGGGATCCCAGGATGTTTTGAATTACGCTCCTGGGCAGCATGCAACACCATGCACAGAAAATCAAAATTGTTTGATATTTGCGACTGGTCTTGGACGTCCTCGTCTTGGGTACAATTTGCAAGAAAGATGCTGCGGTGGATCACTCATTCTAATCATTTGTCATAATAATGTGCTAGCCTGCCAGTTACTTTGTTATTGCCAACACATCTGGAGGCCATTTCTCAATGTACTATGACTAGACATAGCCTCAACGATTTTAAAATGCCAAGAATATGCCAGGCTATCTAAGGAACTGCCCTACGACTGCTCACTACGATTAACAGCTATGCAGTAATTACATAAGGTTCAGTAGGGCAGTCGTACTGGTGCAGACATTAGGGCTACTAGTGCATGGTACTGTAATGGCCAAAATTATTAGATTCTCACTATGATTTAAAGGACAGCCGTCGTCGTGTGTTAAGAAATGGCTTCCTGGAAAGTGTTAATATCTGCATCGCCTGACAATAATATGCATCAGGATTAGTAAAACCTTACCATAGGCACAGAAATAGGTCCTTTTCTCTTCACACAAAGCCTCAGACCACATGTAGCCATAATCCTTGGTAGCACGTAGGCAGAAGTTTTTGTCAGCGAGGGTTCCATTTAGTGCAAGATTGTTGTAGGTGATCTGGTTGTTAGTCCGTGCAGTATTCAGGACTTCCCATCCTGTCTTGTCTATGTATATGAGTATATGAAAGAGGTGGGAATATTTGAAAATTCTTCCAAAACCTTCATGTAATATCCAGAAATATTGAAACACCCTGGGGGCCGTTGCAAAAAGTTTTGGAAGTGATTCTGTCGGAGGTGCTATTCCCAAAATGGAACTCACTAACCTCAGGGAATCAATTCCCTTGTGCGTTACAAAAAGAGAATGGCCAGAGGAGTGGTATAGCAGTGGTCCAGAGTCGGGGTGTAATTCTCAAGTAGGAACCAATTCTCTGGGGAAGTCAATTCTCAAGGTGCGGAAGAGCGAAGAATTGGAAGATCAAATAGCTACAGTGAGAATCCATACATAATTCTTTTTGCAATAGCCTCCAGTGATAACATAATTCCACAATTCCTAGTTACCTTTGAATGAGTCCTTAGTGAGCCAGAGGAAGTACTCTCTGGCCAGACCAACCCACAGCTCAATCTTATCACCAGTACCTGAAAACAAATGCATTATAGATATTTCAATAGCCAGTTATCATTTGTGAATGCCAACATTTCTGGCTCTGTAATGGGGGTTAAGTGCCCCGAAAATGCTTTCTTGAAGCCCTAGGGATATTTGAATCACCAACATATCATTTGATACTAATCTTATTTAAGACCTTTTCAATTGTAGACTTCCAATGGCATTTTCCCAAAAATAGGTAATAGCATCTTTGGCCCAAGTTCATGGAAGGTTCTAGTTCTTGGTAGTCCTCTTATCACTGCTTATTATTATTATTATTGGATCTTGAGTCAAATGAACTTGATGAGTGGTTTCCTGACCTTAACCATTTGATGATATGTTTTGTTTAATCACTTACTCGCTCCTGAGGATATAATGAGTTTTGTGAGGATGTCAATTTGCTTGTCTGTCTTTAGCATACTGAGTGTTCCTCCCTTGGTGATACACTCGTGACGTGCTTTGTACCAGGTTGTGGCTGGGGTTCCTATATAAACACATTGTGCACCAACTCGCAGGTAGTTTGTTTTACATGAAGAGTCGGCTGTGTGAAGATAAGTTTAATTAACCAATTAAGGATATTGCTAATGTTATTCTCAAGATATAATATGTCCATGTTTCACTTTACTAAGTACTTGATCATTAATAGTGTTTCTGTTCCATGCTGGGTATTTTTTTCTGAATCAGTTTAATGGTTTCAGAATGATGCATGAATGTTACAATAGCGGTTCTTGATGTTATTGAATTATGTGTATTTGATATTGTGTGTAAAATTAGTGATACACCATTACTTAGAATATGGCAAGGTATTCAGTCATTCTTATTCTATCATATTTGACTTACATGGTCGCAAAATCTACATGATTCAATTTTGTTATTAAGCCACCATGGATTATGATAGTTATGATGATTATATGAAAAAGTCATACTTGTAGACTTCTTAATTAATGTATATCATTTTTGTGTACAGAAAAATGCAGATATCTTATAACTTAAACTAACAAAGATAATATTCTTTTTCATTTCCCTTCTTTAGATTCTTCATTCATGAGTATCAGATTTCTACGCTACATTGATTTAAGCAATAAAATGAAAGCATTTATGAACTTCTATTATATCTCATCCACCTATGTCACATAAGTAGCGCTTCATGTCTTCACAGCGGCCAGGGTTGAAGCCGGTGACGTTCGTAAGGACATCATGTATCAGCGAGCCACACGTGTTGGTGTAGCTATTGAGCATAGTGTCAACCCAACGAATAGGTGGAGCTGGATAGAAATGAGATACAAGTAGCATTTGGAGCCTATGAAGGTGAAGCCTATAGCTAAAGATCAGACATTAGTAAGTAGTTGTCAAAGATACATTTTTCAAATCATTTATGATTGTATTATAATAGTACTTAAAGGGGGCCTAGCATGGTAATGCACACCTACATTAAAAAGTCACCTGACCACCCATTGGCCAATCAGAGCGTCGCGATTTTTCCGCTGGGTCCTGCGATTTTGCGAAGGATCTTTGAACCAGTACCCATGTGGAAAATCGCCGTGCTAGCCCCCCTTTAAAGGTTTATAAGGGGCCATTTATAAGTGGCCATGCACAAGTAAAATTATAAAGGGGCATTGCATAGGTAGATCTAGAATTGAATCTACTAGGAATAGTACTCAAATCACCCTTTTATTCAGTATGACCATCCAAAGATTTAAATCAAGTGATAGTCCTAAAAAAGTTATACTGATAGGTGTCTTAGAATGGAATGCTTTTTACAGCTCTCTATAGTACTGTCGCTAGAGAGAAAATGATATTATTTGATAATATACTATATGAATAAAGAGGCATAGCCAGTTATCAAGAATGCAGATGTTAGTATTTCAACTGTTAGATAAACTATCAAGTGTTAGATATAAAGCTTTACCATCGGTAAGATAGACGTCAGAATTATAAGCGCCTCCACCACAGGTAAGGCTGGCATCCCCCACACATCGGTCAGTGCAAAACTGGATTCTGTAGCGCCGCACTATGTTGGTGCAAGTGCACGTATCTCCATTCTATAAAAGTAATGTATAGGTATGTATTAGATCATTATTAAAAAGATAAGATCATTTAGAAATAAAAGAAGAAACTTGCCTGTTGTTGAGAAGAAGGTGGGATGCAGTATTCCAGTGAGACACCATTCATGGAATAGATTGAAATGAAAGTCTTGGCAAATTGCCCTTCTCATAGGTTTCACCCTGTGATATCACTGACTATCGACATGTGTGTCCATAATTAGACACTTTATGTACGTTTGCAATCTGCAACAATTGATTATTGGGGCCTGTCTAATTCATTGTGTCATTAAAAGATTCAAAATGGCTGCCTCTGACTACATGAGTAAACCTGTATATTTTTATATAAAAATATGTTTTTCGATAAGAAGCAGAAACATGGACTATTTGGGCTCTGTAAACTACAGGCCAACACCCCTACTCCACACCCCTCCTTGCCCCCTGGGTAGAAAGGATCATGTACTATAGATCTTCTCTAAGTGTATGGGCCTTAAAACTTAAAGTTTCCCTGACTTGTTTTTGAAAGGTCAATGATAATTTCCCAAACACTCAAGATGCAATATTGATCTAGAAATCAGGTTAAAACTAAGATAAAGGACTCCCTGAAAGTAGGGTCATTTTTTCAATATTTTGAAAATCATGTAACCGGTTGCCATAGAAACCATGGTAAAAGTTTTCTAAAATCTGCAATTGTTCACTACCTTTCATCACTCTCACAGCCATTGAAGAGAAACATATTTTTTCTGTATACATGGGAAGTCTATTTTGATAACTATAGCACCTTTACTTTAAAAAATATCAGTCACCAAACAGGCACTCAGATTGCTGGAAATTGCCATTTTTCATTAGAACCTACCCTGCGAATCATCCAGACTACATATTCTTCCCTTTCAAATACATCAAATCCTTACTCAATTGATTGCCCAGACACTGAGAGATTTGTCAAAAGAATGCAAATATGTTATATGACAATGGTTGGACAGAAATGTTAAAATCTCTTAAGGGTCACTCCTTCGGACCATTAAGGAGGTGCAAAGATGAGCCAGAAGCAAGGGCTACAACCCCAATGGGAGATGCGATGGTTGGGGGATGGAGGTTCCAGAGGGGAAGGAATAGGCTTCTATTGCCAGCTGAAGGACTTTTTTATTTTTGTTATCCCACTGAGTACCTACAATCAGAAAACTTAGTACAATCATAAGAAATCTGAGGATAATGAAGCTCAAAGAAGTTTTTATTAAAACTACAAAATCTCTATTAGATGCAAATGGTATAAACGACCTATCTGTAACATATATATGTTACACAATCTGCAAAAAGGGGTCTTAGTGCAAAATGTTCTAAGACCCCTTCTTGCAGTCCATGTCACATATTATGCTTCAAAAAGTTGAGAATGTGGCAGCATAGGCCTGTTTAGGCCAAGTTACCCCCTATTGTAGGCTATTCCTATCACCTATTTAGCTCTAAAGATTAAATATTGGCCTCATTTCTCGTCAGTTCTGCTTTGAAATGATGAGCAAGGCTTCTCCTGTATGATTAAAACAGAAATCACTGACAAAATTGCTTTTAAATTGAAAATTTCCTTCAGTAAAGACATATCTTAGATCAGTCCTATACTTGGTGGGAACTAAGGTAGTGATGTAGTATTTATAAATTTCTCATATGTGACATATACTGGGAAAAGGGGCCTTATTGCACCCTGCATTAAGACCCCTTTTTGCAGATTGCGTCACATATATTTGTTAGATCAATTCATATCTTTACATCAAAACTTTACATCAAACTGCTCATAGTATTATGCTTACTCGTTGGGTAGGTTAACCTAAAGACGTCCACATACCTTGAGACATCCGCCCCCAATTTGCCAAATTGGTGATGAGCATTGAAACAAACAGTTGGTAATGTTAATTCATGCATGGAAGTCTTCAGGACATATCCAAAATCTCGGATAGTAGTATGGGTCATTCTTCTGATTTAGTACAGATGCATTGAGAAACTATTTTAACATTAAGGGTGGGGGTGGTATTAGACTTTGCAGGGACCAATCCCATATATTTCATCTCAAACACCTTTTGGAGTAGATAAATCAGGGGCCATCTTTGATATTTCTTTAAGACCCAGTTCCATACCTGATATAGGTATTATCTAGGGTGGACGCCGAGGGTGGACGTCTGAAGGTGTGTGGACGTCTTTAGGTTAACCTGTCCTACATAGAAACGATTGGTTGCATGGTATTTTGGCTGTAAGACAGTCCAATTAGGTAAGGGTTACATGTGTGTAAACTGAGTTACCTTGAGTTTGGCAAATTTGTAATTTTGGCAGGCTTGTATGCAGAGGGCAGGTACCAGGTTGCTGATGCTGGGGCTTACTGGGTTATAAAAGTCGAAATCAACTACAGGGTAGTACTCATAGAAGCAACCCTGGTACTGCACGGCCGCACCTGAAAAGTAGAGGAATAAGGGGGAAATATTTGACATTCAATGCTGCTATTATTATTATTATTATTATTATTATTATTATTATTATTATTATTATTATTATTATTATTATTATTATTAATCAAGTTAATCAAGTTAAAACCATTGCTTACAAAACCTATAAATTGTGCTTACTGAGAAGATATCTTGATGTAAGACTTGCCATAAGAATATGTAAATCAACAATTTTCCCTTATATGGAATACGCTGACATTTGTTTCACTACTATCTTTGACAAGTATGTGGACCCACTTCAGTATGCACAAAATAGATGTAACAAGATCTGCCTCGGGGTACCTCATCGTACCAATACTAGTTATATACATGATGTAACTAAAATCAACAAGCTGGTTGATAGAAGAAATATTCATTTATTAAACTATATGTATAGCAGATCTCAGTGTGATGTACATAAGGACAACAGAGCCCTAGCAACGAGGTAACATGATGCTTCCACATTGAAGGTTATAACTCCAAATGGTATGTCATATGCTAGAAGTGTTGAATACTTTGGTGCCATAAGCTGGAATGCTTTGCCTGTGGGAAGGAGAATTGCCCCAAGTTTGAAGCAATTTAAGGTTGACTCTAGAAGATTTCTGGAATCTCTTATCCCATATGCAAATGCATAGCACACAAACAGTATTTATTGACCCTTAAATCAGTTTCAATCTTTTTTCCATCACTAACTGTGTAAGTTTTCCAATGTGTGACATGAAATGCTAGGTTTTCTCTATTTGGCTCCCTATAGAAGCATCTACATTATTATATTAAAATATGTGCCAACGGTTTTGTATTTAATCTTGTGAAGTTAGGTAGGACCACAAGAATCAACCCAACACTAACCTAGTGGGGATGAGGTCCTCTTCCTTCTGTTTGACAAATTTTCAAATTATATCTATTTTGAGGAAATTGTGGTATGTCTATACACAACTAGTATTGTATATCTTGTATTTACCAGGTGTTAAATGATGATCATCGACATAATATCTCTAAATAGTATTGTCTGTTAGCTCATATAATATCATATTCTATACTGGTATCTATAACATTGGCGATAATACAATACTTTGGATGGTGATGACTGATATTGTGATATGTTCGATTTGAATGAGTCAATAAAGTAAAGTTAAACCAAAAATAGTAGTTTTCTTTACATCAGATGGCAGTGAGGTTTGCATAAAGATTTTCCAGTATTTCTATATCATGTAGAAGCACAAAGAATAATGATTATTTCAATCACTATTGGCATGATAAGGCTTTTACAATTCAACCTGACATAATGATTAACAAAATACACCTAATAAGTTTATAAAACAATGAAGGAGCAAGGAAGGAGAATGTAAAACACCTTCCCATGGATTTTCAAATATACTCGTATGTCTATAGTGGTGAGCCTGTGACCATGTAATAAACCAAGAGCAATTTAGCTTAGGGGTTGAAAATAATGTGAGGTATTGAACATGCTTCTTAAAAGAGGAGGCACTGCAGGGTCGGATCCAGGATTTTTAAAAGGGGGGCATGCCCCTCATTTAGCCCCTAATTTTGGCTAAATTCTAGGGTAAAAAGAATTAGGTAAACTCTTAAGTACATGGAAAAAGGGGGGGGGGGTGTGCCCCTGCGCCGCCCCCTCTAAATCCGCCACTGCACTGCTGCAGGTGTCTGAACTCTGCGTAACAGAGTTTACACTGCTTCAATAGTTGAAATAAAGGAAAAGCCATGAAATCCCCATAGGCTACATCCTAGGTTAAAAGCTGCACCTTTGGCTCAAAAGGGCTGGTCAGTACTATTCTTTTCTGTTAAAACCCTGTCTTTAAGTGTCACTCTGAGTTTAGGAATCATCCATAAATGAGAGCAGGCCTAGAAAAATGGTGTATGAAACCTAGGAAAAATCAGGCAAGTTGGGAATTTTTCTTAATAGTTAGCTCTAAACTCCTAAGAAAAAGTCGGTGTTTTAGGCACATGCAAACTCCCAACATATCGTTGAAAGTTACCTAAGATAGTTAGGTTCATTTTTTCTGTGTTGATTCATATAATATGAGCATTATAATTGTGTGTATTGAATTTTGGGCACTAAAAGGGGTGGGGTAGGGGTGATGTGCCCGTGTGTGTCTGAGCCGGCCAGCCGGTGACCTTGATCCAGGTACCAGGGTGTCTTCTGACACCCTGCTCTGTTTAGGTCATACTTATGATAAAAGAAAAAATTAATTTGGGGAAAATTGTGTTTTTGTCTTTTGTTCATTTGAGTGTACCAGGGGTGGGGATCTAAGAGCTAAGCCCCCAGGTACACATCACGTGTGTCCCTTATATCAATTTATGTATTAAAACATTACATGAACCCCCCCCCCCCGTACATATCCTATGCTAGGGCCCTTAGTGATCTTTCACACATAATGTGGTAGAATAAAGCGTGCCCACTGCATGTGTATTCCTGCTGACCGCGGCCATTTTGGAAATACTAGAATGTAAACAACACCCTCCTACACATTGCCTTACTGCTGATCTCGCACAGCAAAACACTCATCTTCAACATAAGGTTTCCAGCACTTATTCTCAACTAATCTTAGCCATTTGGGTCTCTTTTGATAGCTATGATGTATTTCTCTCCATGGTTAAGAAGGTTTTGTTGTTTTGTCCTGTAATTAAAGAGAAAATAGGGATTTTGTACAGGGTAAAATGGAGCTACAGTGGCCACGGCTACTGCCTGTCTCGCCCAGCAATACTTTCCTCTTCCACATTAAGTTTCCAGCACGTTTTCTCAACCCATCTTAGTGATTAGGGTCTCTTCAGATAGCTATGATGTATTTCTACCTATACTTAATATGATTTGTCATTGGGCACAATAATTTAAGAGAAAATGAGGACTTTGTGCAAGGTAGTATTTCAGCATGGTGGCCACTACTCCACTGCTACTGCCGTTCTTGCACAGTAAAGTTTTCCTCTTCTACATATGACATTTACTCTTTCTTCTCAATCAATCTTCACAAATAGGGTCTCTTTTGATAGCTATGATCTATTTTTATCTATGGTTAATATGGTTCTTTGTTGTACCCAAAAAGCTGAGAGAAAATCAGGACTTTGTACAGGGTAGTAGTGCGCTACAGTGCATTCCCTATGGTGGGGTGGGCAGGGTTTCCAGCAGGGTACCTCCAACACTGCCCCGCAACAAGGAATGACGTCACGTGGGCGACCCTTATGGTCGTAGCAGTTGAATTACATAATAAATTCATTTAGGTCTGTGTGTTATGACAGAAAAGTGGATATGCTGACGATTTGAGGGTTATACATGACATATGTCAGTGATTCAATCTATAACGTTCTATCGGGACCGGACTGGTTCCCGGGAGTGTCATGTACATGCTGACATCAGCAATTTTCGATTCTGATCTCACACCAGGCTTCTTCCTGGTATGCCTTGAAGTATGGTACCTATCTGTATAACGTGAGAAGTTCCGAGATCAGAACTCTCATGGCCACGCACACACTTAGAGAAGAAACATCGCTATGTGCTTACCATCGAGCCACCTCCACAGGAGGACTGCATCTGTGTCATTCCTTTCATTAAAGCCACCTATCCACACATCGGTAGCATTCTCATTCATCATGGCCTGTGCAGATAAAAGAAAATCTGTCAACATATTATATAGGGCAGTTTTTGACCAATGGAATAATTACTATGGCTGGGGTGCGCCTTAAAAGCTGGGTATAATCATTTACATGAAATTTGTATGAAACTGCTAATATTGAAGCCATGAGTGTGCTTTCTGACATTTCCTTCTCACTGCTCACTGATAAATACGTTAAATATGTGGGAATGCTAAAGCAGGAATAATAATTCTAATGAAACAAGTTGATTTTCAGACAGATATTTAGAAATCATGTTCTGTTTTACGGTTTACCCTAACCAGGAGGGCATTTCTCAAGATAGTCATAGCCACTACAATTTGAAATTCTGAAAATTATAGTGTCTGATTGTAAGTCATGCACTACAACTGCTCTGCACTTAATGTATTAAATGCATAGGGTTTGGTAGGGCAGTCATACCAAAGCTATCATTAGCAGATTATGACCACTAGACGCAGGGCTGTAATGACACTAGAATGAGGGATCCCACTAAGATTTGAAGCAGTCTAGTCGTACCATCTTGAGAAATGTTTTCCTGAAGGTGTAATATCTCACCACTTGAAAGGGATGAATGTCACTTAGAGGAAAAGTTAATTCAGCAAAGACCTAACTGTCGGGGCCTCAAGTCATGTCATACAGTAGTATTTCTGTAATGGTGTCTATCTATTCATCTGGGGAGCTGGGGACGAACAGACGCAGTGCCTAGCCCCATGTTCCCCTATTATATTGTACCATTGACTATTATCAAATAATTTAATGATGGATATTCGGCGTACTCCATCAAGGCTGGCTCGATCACTTGACTTTTTTGGTAACTAAAGTCGACCACTCGTACGATAAACCCTCTAAAGGTGCGAACAAAAATTGTCTTTTTCCCTGAATATGAGTATGGTAGTTAAGGGGAAATGAAAGTTCTCTCTGTCAGTGAGGTGCAATTAATTGGTAATTGTATGCTATATGCAGGGTTTTTCAAAATGTTATCTATGGCTATGGTTTTGAAATGCCCTCCTGAGGGACGCTAGTCCAGGTGGCCTACTTAAGGTATAGCAACATGCAAAGTGGTCGAGTTAGTGGTTACTTACCTTAGTTGGTATTGTTTACAGCATGGTACCTAGCTGAGTGGTGATTTAACAGCATTCTCTGACATATTTTAACAATTATTAACCATGCATTCAAAATAGCAGACATAACCCACCTTTTCTAGTGCTTTCTGTGTTTCTTCATTTGGGACTGTGACAAGCAGAAAGCCTTGTTGATGACATGAGTCTGCGGCCACATACCACGTCACTGCAGTACTGTTATAACGGTAGCAGATGCCATTTTCTACATTCTCACACTCCTTGTTTTCCTGACCTGGGCGAGTCATTATAGAACAGGAATTAATACTGCATTTGCTATAAACAATCGTGGAGGTATGTTTTTGCAAAGGTTTAACCGATTAAATTCATTTTCAAATTTTACACCAGTCTGCAAGATATATATCGAGTGCCCATCAACCTTAAAAGAAATGCCATATAAATTATGGCTGTGACTTGTCATACAGAAAACGGAACGAATATCACTTAAACCTTTAGATTCAATATTCCAAAGTAGGAGCTGCCTTATTAAAAAGTAAACGTTTTTAGACAGGCTCAAAAGACGTCATTGTCAATGAATTAAAAACAAATATATGTGTTACAACAACATGATTACGATGATCGGTCATCTCAATGTCTCATTAGGATATCAATTACAACATTTTTAACAATAGGTTAACGCCTAATTACCCACCACTTAATGGCTGACTTGCAGGTATATTGGCAGCTAGATATATATAATGTATTATATATGCATCGTCAGAGCTTCTAATGAAGAAATTTCAATGGACAGAAAACCAATATTTCATCCAATTAATCTGATAAATGCAGATAATGATACACTTTGAAGTCTATCACACCATGAAAGACAGTGACGTCACGGTTGATTTAAATGGCGATTATCATTTTAATGCTAGAAAATTTTACACTCGCAAACAATATAATTGAAAGCAACCAAATATCCCACAATATATAATGATGTTACCGGTACCAAGGATAGCTTTGCTGCTGGGGAGACCCATAATCATTGAACATCATTATAACAGAGGTTATAATTAGTACATCTATATATAAAAACAGCTGGGCGTGGTGGTTGGATGGACAGTCGGACAGGATGGCTCCTGCTGTATACTGGAGGTGTCACCTTGCTGAGGGTGGCTGGACCCAGGTTCACCTGCTCTGTTACACACTCCTTTTCCTGACTACACAGCTATGTACAGGGACTGAACACACTAACACCACAAACCATGGTAAGTTCCTCATTGATTGTCTTCTTGGGTTACCATGAGTTTGATATTGGGTACAGTGTAGTCTCATTATACTGTTGCTATCATACATTGGGGAAGCTGAGACCTCCGAGTATTATCATCACATTATTTCAGATGGACAAGGACAAAACAGAACCGACTTTGTGAGAAAGGTGTGGGGGCGGGGGTGTAAAAAGGTGTGCCTTTCTATGAGGCTCTTATAAGATGTCCTTCAAGGAAGCGGTAGTTGGCAGTTGGTATATGGTGACCATGCTTTTGCACTCACTAAAATTATAGCATTTTCAAAGATTTCAATAAACACCCATATCACCTTATTGATTTTTAACAAATTTATATGCATGCCCCGTGTCACTAAGCTTCAAAAATTAGGGGTCAATGACAGTACCAATTCCACTTGGTGGGAGGCTTCATGATGGATAGACTAAATGACAAACATAGTAAAAAATAGCTAGAAAAAGTGGCTATATTCTGCTGATTTCTACTGTACATCACTTTCCAACTAATTTCAAGGTATCTAATCTATAGTAAGGAGCAGGGTTCAATGCACACAGTCGAAAATGCAATGTTCAACTCTGTTCACTGTTTTAGTGGGAAGGAAAATTGCTTTGGTTAATTAGTTCTTAACAAAGTCTCCACATGGCAGCACTGCAGTCTGCAACCCTGCAGGCTTCCTTTGGGAAGGTGTCATTGCAATTGATAGGGTGGCCGCAGGTTCAGACTGATTATCCCTCCCCTATCTGACACTATAGTAAACATTACCTTTCTAGAAGCTTCCCAGTATTTTCCTTTCAATATCAATGCATTAAATATGTTGCAACTACAACTATGAAACAGATTGATGTAGTTATTAGCCAATTCATTATATGGCCTATGTGGTACCCAGGGCCCTGTTTTTTCCCTATCTTATGGACACATACGGACGTCCGTATAAGGGAAAATCACATACGGGGGGATACGAGGTGCTATCCTAAAAGTGACCTCCGTATGTGACATATGGAGGTCCGTATGTGTCTGTATGTATTGTCTGTATCTGCTATGATTTTTATATATTTTAACATAGGGAAAGACAGGCCCCAGATGGCAAATCATCTTCCATGCATCACAGCTTTAACTAGTAAAACCAGTCGTGATATTAAATGTTTCGTATCAATTAACAAAATTATAAGCATTATAACACTGCACTGCCTGTATGATATTTTTGTAAAAAAAAAAAAACAGTTCATTTAGAGCTCATTGAAACGAAAGTGGATATGGGGGCAATGTGTACCAAGATGGGGTCATAAGGATAAAGACAGCTACATACACAAAATAGTGGCTTATGTGGTTACATTTTTAACAGGTAGCAACCAGCCTTTTATATACGGGGTGAGGTGGGGGGGGGGGTAACACGATTAGACAGACAGCAAAGAATAGAAGGCAAATTGTTATAGGCCCACACATGTGTTGATAAGAGTGTTTGTTACAGCAGACCCATTGAATACAAGGTCTGCTGTCTCAAGAACAGTATGTTAAATGGTAGAGACGTAAAGAAATATGCCACTTCACCACATTTTTTTCCACAAACACAGACATCCATACTTTTCAATTTTGTGTCGGTATTTAAACACCGCCTGCCCATACCCCATCCATATTTAAAATTCAGACCCTAAACCCAAATATGGACGTTCATATTTGAAAGTACGGACATCCGTATTGCAAATAGGGACGTCCTTGATGGTTGAATAAATGTGGTGAAACGGCTTTTCTGGAAATTCTACATCATTAAAATGACATATTAATTTAAGAAATGATTAGCAGCTTTGTACGGAGCCCGTAATAGGACATAACAAAAGGATTTTTTTTTATCAAAAAATATTCCTGCAGGTACAGGAACATTCCTGCGGATACAGGAGAATTCTTGCAGGTACAGGGTCATTCTTGCGGGTACAGGGGCAGAAATAAATATTTTGTGGTTCAAGATTTTTTTTCATCTGATAACGAATTATTTTGGGTTGCGGAAAGAAATCTTTTCTTTTTTACATTATTAAAAAAAAAACATTTTAGATAACATATTCAATTTGACAAAGGACATGGGGTTGACACACATGTGACAAGGCCACTTGAAAAAAAAATTGATAAGGGATATAGATTTAGAGACAAGGGATAGGCCACTTTTTGAAATAGAGAATGTCCTGGTATCCACAATAAGGATCCTGTATCCCTAAGAACGTCCCTGTTACTGTAAGAACGTTCCTGTACCCGCAAGAATGCTCCTGTATGCTCCTGTACCCGCAAAAATTGTTTCTGTGTCTACAGGAATTGTTCAGTACCTGCAGGAATTGTTCAGTACCCGCAGGAATTGTTCAGAATATTTTTTCTTGGAAAAAAAAACATTTTTGGTATGTCCTTTTAGGGGCTCTGTAGTACGGAGTAACTTTTGTGAAATAAGATAAATTGAAATTGAGAGTGTATGGCAATTTGAAGGAAAGAAAAAAGTATACATTAGCAGAGCAGTAGACAATTTGAAAGTTGTGTTCATTTTTTAATTGAAAAACTGAGGGACTGATTTCAAGGGACAACTGTTATTCAGTTATAGTATTATGTCTACATTGAATGTTCCCAAAATCCCAGAACTGAAAATACATTCATTTCATGTTCATATAATCATATAGTGTTACAAGCATACTCTCCCCTTTCGAGGGATGAATTATACACCTCTTTTGTGATATAACAAATGTTAAAACACCATGAGTGAGGACCCGTATTTTCTTTATTCTCTTTAATGCAGTATTGAACATGAAGACAACTTTATCAATTCCTCGCAATGAGACAATTACCCCTGATGAAGACAAGTCTACAAGTAGTGCTGAATTATCCCGACAGCTGCAATGGGCTCTTGATATATGTCCGAACAACACCTGTAAACATCGCTGTGGATCCAACAACTCAGATGATGGTTGCCTTCAAAAGACTTGTAACTGTGATATGCGATGTCGCTTATTCAATGACTGCTGTCCAGATTTTGGAGAGGTTTGTCCCTTGCAGGCTACACAACCCTTTGACGAAACATATATCAAAATGCATTCTGATCGCATGTCCTATATGACACATGACATAATTCATCAGGTGAAAATCAAAAGTATCCAATGGGTAAAAAATTGCCCTAAATCAAAAGGCAATGCCTTGGTTGAGCTATTTGAAATGGTTAGGCCTTTTTCAGCAGCAACCTATCTTCAACACACACCAGTGATCTATGATGGTTTCATATTCAAGAACAGATATTGTGCAATGTGCCATGGGATTCTGAATTCATATAAGTCCATCCAAATCTCCATAACTTGTTTTGACAACAGAGCTAGGGCAGATCTTACATTAGCTCTGGGGTTTGATGAGTTTGACAGGGTTCTTGATATTGCAGGACAGCAGTGTGCAATGGGGTATTCAGTTCAGGACTTCCCACTTGAAACTAGAAGATTTCTCTTCTTTTCCAACAGACCCTATGTACAAAGTTGCCCTTCTGTTGGCTCAGTACAAAAAGAAAGGAATCAAATTAATGATATGTGTAAGTTGTATCAATCAGTGACTGTATCCATCAATAAATCTGTAAATCTGCCTGATGTATTCAATAACCCTCACTGTGCCCTGTGTAATGGTTTCTCACTGCATGACGTCAACACTAGCAAGAACCATTGTGGCTTTGATTTATGTGAGATCCTTCAACTGCAACCAGGCAATCCTAGTTCCTTTGAAATTCTAGTTGATATTACATCTGGAAAAGGCAGCATGCTACATCCTATTAAAATGCAAAGCAAATTATTTTGTCCTACTGGAAACATCTATGATGACCTCAAAGAGGAGTGTGTACCAACAAATTGTCAACTTAGCTTTATTGCGAGTAGCTCTGGCTGTTCTAGGGCTTACAGAAATGTGTCTCAGATCTTTGATACGAGAGTAGAGGATTACACTTTTGTGTTTGTATATGAAGGACTCTCTGCTTTTGACTTGTATGGCCTCCTCGAGAGAGCAAAGGCATTCCCTTCTGTGCAGAAAGTGACCTTTATTGATCATGAGTACAACTGTAGAGCACTCCCTCCTGATATTGCTTCATTCTTACTAGAGGAGTCTGCTGAATTTAATTGCTATATTATCAAGCTAGTGCTTTGGAATCCATTGATATTCAGCCAATGGTTCCTTGAACGTGCCAGTAGAATATTTGATGATGAATACCAGCCATTCAAGATGTTTGTCTTCAACTATGATATCTCTGAAAGTAACATAGACTGTAAAGAAGGAATAGGAATGTACAGTCATGATGTTGTCATGTATACACCAATTGAATTTCCGCAGAATATATATGTAAGGAATGTTGGCTATACCTGGCCTAGACCCCAGTTGCCAGTAGTGATCTTCCAAGACAGAGCTAATCTTTCAAACTCAGTTGGCTCACCTCAGCTTTTAGTCAAAGTTTGCATTGATGATTGGAAAGAAGAGGATGAACATTCTCTTAATAGTACAATCAAAGGGATACTGACTCTTACTGGTAATGTAGTTTCTCTGATAGCACTCTTCTTTGCTTTAATTAGCTTCCTTGTTGCTCCTCGATGTAAAGGACTTATTCGCATTCTCCTAATCAATCTCATGGTTGCTCTCTTCATTTCGCAGTTGACATTTCTGTTAGCGGAAGTCTTTGAGAAAAGTACACTGATCTGTCGTATTGTAGCTATGTTCCAACACTACTCATGGCTGGCATACTTCTTCCTAATGAATGTCACTGCTCTGGAAATGGCATTGAGGTTCAGGAGTTTGGAGAGTATGGTGCTGGCTAGGAAGGGAATTTCAAACAGAGGTCGACTTGCATGTCCCCTTGTGTATGGCTGGATGGGTCCTCTCCTTCTAATGATACCCAGTGTAGTTCTGGATGTGATGGGCAATGCAGTTCTCAGCCCCAAGTATGGCATGGAGATCACATGCTGGCTGAACAACCAAAATGCTCTACTCTACTTCTTTGTTATACCCTTTTCCTCCATTGTCGGCCTGAATACCCTCCTGATTCTCTTCACCATTATTCGAATTAGAATTAGTTCCTGTCAGAATCATATGCTGACTCAGGAGCGAAGTGTCTACCAGATTAACATTAGGTTGTCTGTTCTGATGGGTGTGTCTTGGCTGCTGGGTCTCCTTGCCTCTTACACAAAATTGGAAGCGCTGTGGTATGTTTTTATTGTGCTCAACTCCTTACAGGGTGTCATCCTCTTCTTCTCATTCACTTCACCTCGGCTTGCTGTACAGCGTCTTAGGACATTGAGTGCTGCTTCAACAGTGACCCGTCCAGTACATTCACTAGAGAGAACTCAGGAAAAGGAGTCTGCAGCTGATGAATGATTCTAATATAGTAACATAGTAATGGTAAAGCACTTCAACAGAATATTTCTCACTAATGCTTTTTATTATTGGTTGGTGGGGCAGGTGATAAACAAAATATCACGAGGTTTCGTCATCCACTGCTAGGTTTTAATCAATATGTGAACTTTAACATAGTTATTTGCGAGTGATAAAAGATTTAATTCTTTTTCAAATAGGCATATTTTATATTTTCACATCTGAGCCTTAAATTGAGTTACGATTGAATTGAGTTGACATTTACAGATAATGCAACACATTGCACACCATGTCTAGACACTTTATGATACTTGGCTCATTTGCTATGTGGCCTTATCATCATTATATATGTCACCATATGGAATTAAAAGTATTTTAACTATTTCAAACAAAATTGTCTCCTCCTTTGTCTCTGAATTATTTACAATTCTGTAATGTAATCATAACAATTAATTAGTTACATAACTGCCCATTAACTGTATTCTGATTTCTTACCTTGATATAATCACCCAGAAAGGAATTGTGCTATCTGACATGATATAAATTCTATAATTTGCAATGTACTTTCATTGTGTATATAAAGATTAGTGTAATACATTGTGTAATAAGCAGACCCTATGTATAAGGTTCATGCCTGACCTAGTACAAGGCCTGGCTAATATTTTGGCTGTTCTAATGCTGTTTCATAGATATCAATCCTAGCATTATAGGGTGCACCCCTAGGTTCAGAAGGCACACAGGAGGCCCATCCTCACATATGACCTGCACGTCTTATATGCTAGGTATTATGGTAATAGTGATGGGTTCCACTGTGATCACCTAGTCCAAGGTTGAAATAATTCTCTCGGTTATAAGTAAAATCCCTGTTACAGTTAGGGGACTCCACTGAAAACATGGAAGATCTGAAACTAGTCAGCGGTGACCACTTTAGGTCCTCAAGTTGACGATACCTAAAACTACAGCTTTAGGTAGTCAAAATGACGACTTTAGGTCGTCGTCCTGACGACCTGAGTCATCAATATGAGGACTCTGTACTGTCAGTATTGTCATCCTGACGACTCAGGTCATCAGGATGACGACCTAAAGTCGTCATTTTGACTACCTAAAGCTGTAGTTTTAGGTATCGTCAACTTGAGGACTTAAAGTGGTCACCACTGACTAGTTTTGGATCTTCCATGTTTTCAGTGTCGATATGAACAATGCACCAATGCTACTTTAGTATGAATGTTGAACTCCATCTAGAGAGGTTTTCTTTTAGGAGTGGGGTTGACCAGAGGTGATGGTTTATCATCTGCAGTACCAAGATTGATAAAACCATGCGGATTGTGTTTGTTATAATGGTTATATATTATAACTCATTTACATGCCTACTTCAATCTCTTGTGAACAGAACTTATCATATTTGTAACACATCCAATGTATATTTTCAAGCAAACATTGTAATTTCATTTATCCTTCTGAAACTGCTATTATGTGTTACCAAGAAGAATGGAAATAAACCTAGATGTAGCATAAATATGGCTTCCGGACTGGTTATTCATGAGTCAGTAGAATACACATCTTTCTTTGCACTTACACACATTGTATGTATACACTGTTCTGGAATTTTCCGCCTACACCATCACAAACTCTTTTGTTAAACTGTGGACGGAGAACAACAAGACCTCACTGCCGGCCATCTGGACAATTGGGGACTGTAAATGTATTGTCTCAAGAGCACACATTTCATCTACCTGAGTACATCCCGTGTATAAGGTGCACCCACACTCTGACAGAGTCCCATTATACATGGTACTAATTTTAAATACTTAAGTGACCTTTTTGATAATAGAAATTAATTAAACGGAAAAGATTGCCATATTATATAGTTCTATAATGATATACGCCCATTTTTGTCTATGCAGGCTATTATACATATAGATGAAGCGGGATAATATCCTTACCTTCGGCACATTTTATAAGACATATGATGACTGCCCAGCAGACTAGGTATCCTCTCCACGCCATGAGTCCTTGTTTAATGATATGCAAGTCCATTATCTACATATTCAGGTGTGTCCTGTGAGAAAGGCTTCTCCTCTGTGTCCAATTTGATATTTTCCACATCATTTCACATTGATATAAATTGAATTATACCATTATAGAAACCTCTTAGGATGTAGAATTCCCCTGACCAATTTCTGAAAAGATTTGAGATTATTTGAGATTCAGAAAATGCGTTTGATCATACTAAAAGTAACCTTGGCTGCAAAACGTATATCCAGAATAACATCAGTCTAAGTAAGCAGGAATCATGGTGCCTATAGCTATGGTAGGCAGACAAGACATGTTAGTCATAGGCCTCTATCTGTGTTCAGTCAACTGTGACAGGCTCAGTTAGATTTGTAAAGCTCATGATCATGCTTCATTGATTCCATACAATGGTTTATGTATCAAGATTCATGCTTTCAAGTATGTCTCCTTGCGATGGTCTTGTATAGCCTGAAGTAATATTATTAACTATCTGTTGTCTCACAGAGTTGTTCACGAAGTGCTTACGAGGCAGTGCGAGAATCCAAGAAAACATCAAGACTTCAATGAATCATACTGAACCTTTTTGAGTGAATAAATCTGAGTTGCTTACATGAACACAGACACAGTAGTGGCAAAATTTCTTTTTTTTTTATTTCATTTTGCTAAAAATGGTAAGCCCTTGTGAAGTCTTTTTTTTTCATTTTGTGTATCACACCAAGAAAGGCACCTGAGTTTACAGTGCATTAGATGATGACTAACCTTAGAGAGTTATATAGGACATAAATGTGCCAATATGAGGTACATACTATTTCGGCTCTACTCTAGGCCTACATCATCCACTTTACACTGTTAGAGGTCTTCAAGCCAAATCAATTAACTATGGCCCTTCACTAATTTTAAATCGTCTGCAAATCCCTAAATAGGCAATGCCAAATGGTTTGTGGCTGTGTTTTATTAGGCCTTTAAGAACAAATGTTTTGATTGATGAGGAGTACACTTATATATAAATTATCCTTACACCTGACACCATTTTACAGCACCATCATATCTGTATCCAGCCTCGGCCACCAGCTATCAGCACTAGGCCCATAGCCTGGGAAAATACAGTCATTGCAATCGATGCCCAATTTAGTCTTTGTTTACACATAACAATTATAGGAGTAATAATACTTCCTTTGGTCTGGAGGTCATTTCTTAAGTTACTACGACTACACACTGCCACTACGATTTGAGAATCTCATAACTAGTACAGGTGATCGTAGGGACTGCACTACGACTGCTCTGTGCGATTAGCACCTATGTAGTAATTACATAAGGTTTGGTAGAGCAGTCGTACTGGTGCAGACACTAATACCCACTAGTGTATGGTACTGTAATGGCATTATTATATCGCCTCCAGGATAAACTCTGAGCGAAGGTGGACGTGTATTGGCTTTTCCAAGTGAGACTGGGTTTCCTGCACAAGTGAAGGCTACTGCCTCTAATTGGAGAGTGCACGATGTCAAGAATATTAGTAGTGTCTAGTATTCTTGACGATGTTGCCGCCAGCGCATCGATCAACTAATTGCAAGAACAGCGGCCAGCGCAAAATATAATATGTCGGGCTGGATTGGCAAGACTGTATTGTACCCAGTTCTGAAAGTTGTAACTTGTACTCAAAGGGAACACCTTACATCAGCTATTTTCACTGGACATAATAGTCAGAGAGCAAGGTGATGATATAGACTCCCCCGACTAGCATGATAAGTCCCACCAGCAATAAAGGCAGCCAGTCATGCTAGTTTAGTAGTGGGTGCTACGGTCATGACACAAGGCAGCATGTACATGTAAGCATTGGTACACTCATCATGTGCACGCTATGAGACAAAGTAGTTATCAGTCCCTTAAAAATGCAGCATAGTGAGCTGAAATACTATGCCCTCTTGTTAGCATCGTACGTGAATTTAGATGCCTTTTGAAAAAGTGCCAAAAGAATACTCTGATTATACCCCCAACGTAGCATTGCAAGAATCACCTGTCAATCTGCACTTGAGCACAAAAGTGTGCGGGACGAGGAAGCAACCAATAATTGCGATCAAAATAAAGCTGGCAAAGAGAAAAAAAATCTGACGGTTGTCTCTATGTTTCCAAGAGATAGGATCCCAGATACAGAGAAGCGACATAGCGTGATTGTGCTCGAAAGCCAGGATGGGATTTACATGATAAAATTTGGACCCATCAGAACACGTATAGTTAGGAGAGGCAGGATAGGATTTACATGATAAAATTTGGACCCATCAGAACACGTAGCTAGGAGAGGCAGGATACTTACGGCATAGTTAGGCCTAGTAACTGTGGACTGCTTAACCAAGAGCTACGTAGCCTCAGTACAGCTAACCAAAGGGAAAAAATTAAAAACAAATTTGTGGTCTTGTCTAGATAGATTTATTGTTGGTTCCACTGCTAATCCAAACCGATTTTTTTCCATACTATATTCTTTTTGCAATATTATGAATTATTGGAACCTGTGGAACCTGGAGGTTAATTCAAAAGGTCTATCATCGCTATCCCCGTGATGGTAGCCTAGGCACATCCTAGACAGTCTACCCTAAATTTTATAGTGGTGGTAGCCCAGTCAGGCATAGCAAGCCCCCAGCCCTACCATCACTGATGTTATTGAAAGAATGGAATAGTGGTTTCCCCTAAGTGCAAGTGCACCTAAGGGGGGACACTCCTACTCACAAGAGTGAATATACCTGCTGAGAGTCCTTGAGGGCACTTGAGGCTACTGATGCATTAAGTGCACTTGAATACTTTACGGGGTCATCTGCACCCTATACTCTATAAGTAGCTCATATAGGGAAGGAGAAGGCTTCTGTTATCACTCTTGTGAGAAGGAGTGCTTCCACTGCTATTCTTTCACTGTGGGCCTCTTGTCCCTGTGCACAGTGTGTTCTGCTTGGAATAGTGTATGCAGGGCTGAGGCTAAGACCACTGAAAAGATAGGGCTGGCTATGAGAAAGGAAGTCGGTATCACCTTACCATCACTGAAAGGAGTAAGGCAGAAAAATCGCTACCACCACGAGGGTAGCGACGGCAGGGCCTTTTGAATTAAACTCCAGTGCTTTGAGCTTGAAATATGTTATCTGGGTTCCCGTTTTTCCCGACTTGTAGTATGTTCCATGATGGTTGCCGGCTGTTGCTGGCTGACATGAAATTTTCCTTTTACTATTATCAAAGCACAACTCAAAGATCCCCTGCTTGACATTTATTTCTCAAATAGATATAATTTCCAGATAAAAAAGAGTATTTTATTAATGCTGAGTGAATTATCACATAGCTATCACCAGTCAGTGAACAGTTCTGCATATAAAATACAAGCAGTTTAAAGTGAGATAATGCCTGTAACTATTTTATGGACATCATAATGTGTTCATTTGATGTACTTAATCCTTTTCCGGGTACTTCCGTATATCCTATTTACTCTATCCTAAAATTAATGTAGCATTAACAAGCTAGTTTCTTATTATGGTTGCCGATAGCTCTCATTTAACAACGATCCTTAATAACATGTCATGCAAACATTAGGTGCGACAACATTAAGATAAACATTCGACAAAATGATAGTTAGAAATTTCCTGTAGTGTACAGTTTCTATATACATGAAGTCCACTATCAAACCTCTCGAAATTGCACTAAAGGACAATGTCCCTTTGTCTGCAGCAATACAAGCGAACTTTGTATACATCTAAAATCTACGTCATGACTTTGTGAGATAATGTGTAAAGTGGGTCTTTCACTAGAGCCGATCTCTGGCCTGAATCTAGAAGTATTGGGTGCAATCTCCTGGGAAACAATATATATCATATCAAATATCAGGCCAATTTTTGTTGGAACCAGCGCTTAACCATTAGCTAAGAGTAATCTTGAGTAAGCATACATCTTGACAACAAAATACCCATCCAACTTTGAGCCATCAAACACTATAGATATATGCTCTAGGATGCTTATACACATTGACATTAAAACTATGTGCATATCTATGTAATAAAAATGCTTGCAGATATTAGCTCTCGAAATTAGGAAGATTTTGCAGTATAATTCCATACACTTGATTATTATTTCAAATCGCCATATATGATGCATATATATATATATATATATATATATATATATATATATATATATATATATATATATATATATATATATATATATAATAATTTTGTATTATATATACACTCTCAGCCCCAATTGTAAATGAGCTATAAAGACCACTGTACTGGGTACAGGGCAACCCACTGTTGGGTCATTGGATTTGTACTAACAGCAACTATCACTGTTTTCCAAAAATAGAAGCAATCTACTGTAAATACCTTCCCACGGTCTACCAGTGTAATAGCCACTATACATCATGTCTTTTCATTATTCTGATAAAGCACACAATGATATGACAAGCTCTTGATTAGGAAATGAACATTAGGGTGCATAATTCCATAAATGATTTCGTCTCAAAGGCCATTCATATTTTCTTTTTGCCTCATGGGATATAAATTTTGGGATTGTTGTTATTCTTCCATTCATCACCAGAACTTTTGTCGAGTGGTTCAGCAAGTGGTCTGTTCATGGGACGGTAGTTTTGTCGTATCCGCCTTGGGGTGAGTGGATTTACAGGCAGAGGATCAACTCCTTTCCGTGGGGTCTCAAGAACAAGCGTACTTGCTGTCTCATATTCTTGCCGTTTCTTCTTCTTCTTCTTTTTCTTTTTGGAGCGTTCAGACCTGTCTGTTTCAGGAATGGCTAGTGGTATTCCGGAGGTCCCATTTGGAGGATTTGCACCTAGTGTAGATTCATCAACAGTAGAAGCATCAACAATGACATTGTTGTCCTTGGCATCAGATTTTATAACATCTTCATAAGCTGGAGGTATTGATCGTGGAGTGCTATCCGCAAGTCCACCGCTGGTGAAGACCACTGGGCCATCAGTTGGATCTGGTCTGACCGGTCTGAAAGGAAGGAGCAAAATTAAGACATTTATGACACCCCTCCACGGGGGATTTTTAATCCCCCATTTGGCCACCAGGGGGCATTGGAGGGGCAAAATTACTCTAAAATCATTATAAAAATACATTAAGCTAATTTTTGATGCAGAATGCAATGGTCTCATCTAAAATGCACCATTTTCAGTAGAAATGTTTGGTTGGTAAAATGAACATTTTTCGTGAGAAATCAACCTATATGCCTGTTACGGGTTGCCATGGCAACCATTCCAATAATCGAAATCAGCAGATTTTTATGCCAATTTTCGGGGATACTCACCAAAACCCAAAACTGAAAACAGAGATGGAAAATTCCTTCTAGATCAAAATTTATGATAAAATCACCATATTGTTAAGTGTATTTTTTTATTAAAAAAGGCTGATTTATTGTGTTTTTATACATTTTTATGGTTTATAATGTATTTAGAGCTTAATCATCAATTTCAGATATGAAAAATGACCTATGTTCAAGGAGGAGTTCTGACATAACTACTAGGAATATTTAAGCCAATGATGTCTCATTTTCAAGATCTTCAGATGAACTTTGATAATGAATTTCCCTGCAGGAGGGTGTTTTTGCTTGCCTGGTCACATTTGATGGCAGTGAATGCCTCTGAACTGCTTGAATTAGTGAAAAAGAAATGGCATATACCTAAAACGCCGGTTCCACTGCCATTGGTCTGGCAACTGTTTGCTAATCTATACTTTTCTAATATTATTTATCGCTGGATTAGTGAAAATTCACCCGACCGATGGCAGTGGAACCAACACTTAACAGCAATATGATATGGCAGTCTTTAGAGTGGAAGTTGTCATAGGAGAGAAATGTCATAATTGTTCTTTTACACCATGGTTCCAAGACCACTTCAAAGATGCTTTGAATTAATTGAAGATGAATAAACCAGTTGTTCAGAGACTAAGATGAAACATCAGACCTTTATCAAACCACTTGTTAACCACTGGGTTTCCTTTTCATTTAGATCTCCTTCATAATAGGCTGACTGGAATCCCTGTCTATTTTATTAAACGGCATAGGAAAAAATCAGACAGAGCTTACCCTTTCTTCTTCTTCCACACCACACATACTATGATGACGATGATTGCAATGATGATTAAAATAATAATAATCACGATTAGAACTGAAAGAGAATGTTTGGAATATTCACATTTGAAATTCATTATTCCGGCTGGTTGCTTCTCAAATATTCCTAACAACTCTAATTTACTCACTGGCCATAACTGTCGCCAAGGTGGTCCATAACATTTATGGTCTGTAAAAAGTGGAAATTTCACGTAAGCCATGGATTTATTGACCTTAGCACCAGATGGAGATTTACTATGATTATAACATTGATGTTCTCCACCCAAAACATAACAGTTAGGTTTAGACTAGTGGCAGTCAGGATTAAACCTTACCAGTGACCCAAACCTCCAGACCACCAGCCTGGGTACTAGCTCCTGGCTCAGGGGTAACGGTGGTCCCACTAGTTGTCACAGCTGGTGTTGTTGAAGTGAGCTGTGTGGTTGTTGTTGCTATGGTAGCTGATAATCAATGAAATCATATAGCAAGGATCAGGAGTATTTCTCCATTCTTTTGGTTCTGACCAAAGTTTAATACCGTATACTCATATAGCAAGTGTATACATCATCAGTTCATCAGGAATAGAGAAATTACATTGTTCAAAGGAGATTTGTGGATACTGCGTGAGAATCATAACGCATCAACAATTTTGCTGTACTGGCCCAGTTAGAAAAGGAGATACCGATAACATATAAGTATTCATACTACAAATATTACAGGAAGATTTATTTTTAAAGTTTCCCACTTCTTAAATGGTAATACATGATAGACTTACTTGCTGCTGTGGAATTGATGCTGGCATTCACTGTTGTTGTTACCTGTGTTGTTGTTGTTGCTTTAGTTGTTGTTGTCGTCGTAGGTGTAGTTGTAGTAGTGCTTGTGGTCGTAGGCATATCTGATGATGAATAGCCACAACAATTAAATAACTTCTGGCCTAAGCCATGGATATGTTTTATGTTTGCACATAGGTCCCAAACCCTAACCATCAAAGTGCGTATGCCTCCTGTGAAGTTATCAAAATTCTGATTTTCCAACCTGGATTATCTTGACAACGTATATCAAATCATGTGTCAAAATATTAAACTAATTTGAAATGTTTCTCCCCCATAGCTAATGTATACAATTTCTACAGCTTGAGGAGGAAATATTGAAAAGGGCAAACTTGAATTATCTCCATGGGATATTCAAAGGGATGACACCTCATGCACACCTTCGAGCTCTCTCCTTGAAGCTGCACCTGCTTATACCCTTAAGCAGTTAAGGTCACGACATGAAACCTCAAGCACATCCAGGCTTCATGTCCATTTACTATCATAGTGCAACAGGTCACAGCTGTCATTTGACAGTGCCCATTTCACACATCAGGGATGTATCTATAACTTCTGTAGAAACGCTTATCCCATAGGCTTAAAACAATTGAGCATTGAGCCTTACCATAGACACAAAAATAGGTCTTCTTTTGATCACAGGTAACTTCAGACCACCTGTAGTCGTCAGCCTGGGTGACGCGTAGACAGGAGGATTCGCTGTAGATGGGTTGGTTTGGTGCAAAATTGGTGTAGGTGATCTGGTTGTTTGTTCTTTCAGAATTGAGGATGGATTGTGCTGACCTGCCTTTAGAGCAAAAAAATAGAACAACAGTAAGTATGTATAACGGTGAAGTAGTTTACTATGTCCTTTTGCAAAATAATGTATAGCTGATTTACTGGCATTTAGAGGGAGTTTGCGCATGGGGAGAGGTTCTAAGCCCTGGCCCCACTGTCATCGGTTGGGTGGATTTTTGCTAATCCGACAATTTATAATATTAATAAAATCAGTCAGATTAGCAATAATTAAGTGGATGTTCCACTGCCGTCAGTCGGCTGAGAATTTGCTAATCCGATTATTTTTGATTATGTAAAAGTATAGAAAAAATCGGTCGAATTAGTGAAAATAGGTCCGACCAACGGCAGTGGTGCCAACCTAAATTTGAAATATACAGGAGAAGTCCATTGTATAGGGGTAATGTTATATGGAGTACATTAACTGCCAATATACAAAACTTGGAATCGTGCGAGAGATTTAAGAAACAAGTTATAGGCTATATATAATTTTTATACTGTATATGATATATAGAATGAACACGGTGTAGTTTCTGAGTGTTAAGCTATGTGGGTTCATGGAAACCACTCTCCATGATTTATACCTCTACCATCATGTGTATTACTAGTAACTCAATATCACAGAGAAAAGGAGACTGATCGCTTTGACACATACTGCACAGGTCATGATTGTCTCCCACATGACATGCATGAAAGGCATGTTGAATGAGGTTGACACTCTCACATTTGGTTCGTCAACTCCACTTGACATGCGTAATGAAGACAGTTGTCATGGTGACATATGTGCCATGTCCCAATGACATGTGCTCTATGTGTCAATTCAAGTTGACATGGATATACATGTCATTTTGTCAGGAAGACTTTTTTAAGTGATATGTTTGTACAATATTGCAGCTGATAACTAGAAAAACTCCAGTGTGTCATGATATATTATTGGCCAATAAATACTTTTCAAAACTCAAACTCAACTCTTTAGAGGGACACTATTCAAATTTAACACTAGGAAAAAATCCACCAACCCACTGCCCTAGAAAGATATGACTATTATCTCAGCCTTAATAAAATTCTCAAGTTACCATTGATTGTTTCCTTGTTGAGCCAAAGGAAGTACTGTCTGGCCAAGCCAACCCATAGCTCCACCTGTCCATTTTGAGCACCAAGATAATTAGGCCCATTACCTGAAATCATGCATGGTGTACATGTAATGGTTGTATTAATGTTTTTTTCTGATAACCATCAATTGAATTGCATGGAATAATCCAGGTTTTCAAATGACATTAGTTATCATATTACAGACGCCATTTCTCTGTTGTGTGCTTCAAATCAGCAATAAAAAATGACCGTGAATACTGTATTAGTGCATCGATTTGCAGGTTTGATGCAGCAACGCTAACTTGTGATTCTCTCATTACTGTTGCATTTAGGTATCATTAAACACAGCATAATGCAAATGCGCGGCCTATTTCACAAAGGACTGTGAAAGCATGAAGGCAGAAGCTGAGGCTCCACTACGCGATTATTGCAGGAATCGCCGCTATTCTCATGAAAGGTGATACCATGGAGACTAGAGGAACTTTAACGCCCTATGGTGATACCAAACATTCAAACAATGTAAATATAGTTCTGTTTGTTATGGTTCAAGGTAGAAATCATATATTTACAAAACGTTTGTTTATAAAGCTAGGGCTCTACTACATGATATTCTTACCAATGATGATGCAAATAAAGTCTTTATTTACAAACAATGTGTGTTTACTGTCAACTAATCACTTGGGATCATGGGTAGTTGCAGTGAAAATCGTTTCTGATCTAAAAGTCAAACCTGATAGATATTTTGAGGATTCTCTTGTGACCCCAATATTTGTTGACTATGTTTAATGTTGTATTTTCATTGAATGTTATTTTCGAACAGAAATGATTTATGGTTTCAAATAGGTTTATTGTAATTTGGCAGTATTTTGGGAATAATTGTATACATGATAAGGCGGCACCCAAAATATGCTTTTCTATTCTTTATTGATGTTCATGGTGCAGCCAATATGGAATAAACTCTGGTTTTCTGTCAACAAATAACCTTGCAGTAGGTGTAAGTGAGCACTGAAATATCTCGTTTAGAATCAAAGAATGGCAACACCTATAGCCTATACCTTATGCGCTGTCTGAACTACCTTTTGTGAGAATGTACCGAAAATCGCGTGGTGGAGCCTCACCTATACCGAGGTAGTGGATTGTCGTATGGTCAATGCCATTGCTGAAGCTGATTACCAGCAGTACTCACTGATAACAGCTATCCGATGAATACCAACTGCCCCCGAGCGGACCCCTGTGAATAATTGGGATTATTTTATTGGCTATTAATCAAATCAGCTAAGTCGGTATACATGTTTAAGTGACTACTTACTTGAGCTTAAGTTGATAATCAGCTCTTTAAGGGCGTCTAGTTGCTCATCTGTCTTAGGCATACTGAGTGTACCTCCCTTGATGAGGCACTCTTCATGTGCTTTATACCATGATTTGGCCAAGGTAGCTGTGTGTACACACTGTGCACCAACCCACACATAGGTTGTAGAGTTGCGGCATGATGCGGATGCTGTTATGGTATAAATAATTCCAGGAACTTCAGTCAAAATTCTGACCAAACCGGGAATAAAATAAAGTAAAGGTGAAACTTTCAGGAATGACTCGAATTCACATCAGTTTTCACCTGTAAAAAGTCCTCATTCCTCCTGTGTTTGCTTCATCGTAAAAATATGGCACAATCCAATATGGCTGCCAAATGATGGAAATCCCTCTTATGATAGCTTAAATATTGCTTTGAAAAAGATGGAAACGTTACCTAATCCCCCTAAATGGGACCCAAGGAATCTACTGGCAGTCATAATTCTTTGCTAGGAAAATCAGTTGCTTAGCAACAGCAAATTTACATACCAACGAGCCCCTCTATGCAAATATATAAAGCAATATACACATGAAGATTTCTGGGAGTTAATCCTATCTCACTCTATCAACCTCAAAATATCAATTAGTGATTATGGCTGGATATAAGGTACATTCTTGTATAGCAACACCTATTTTCTTGCCTAGCAATATTATCATTTACCATAGTATGCAACTATGTACAGTGACAACTACATATATCCGCCCTGTTAAAGAATTCTGAGGTCCCCCATTTAAATCAAATCAAAGGAATAATTTGGTGCTGCTGCATTGTTGCTAAGGCTAATGGCTGTCTAGCAACAGGTATCCTGATTAGCCATTTACATAGCACCACATGTGTGCTTTGTTCATAGCTAAGATTCCTTTGACCCCCTGACCCCAGTAATGTTGCTTGCTATGGTATGGTAAGGTACACAGGACAAATGATTGCTCAGGTACAGCAAATTTGCATCAACATGACCTTATTTGTGCACATGTACAACTGTAAACCTTTGAGAGGTCAATTTAACCCAAACCACAACACCACAAAATCAATCAGAGATGAGAGTAGGGCACTAAGGATGTTTTTATATGGCAATAGGCAATTTCTTGCTGAGCAGCAACTGTTATAAATATGCTATACTTTAGGCCACTTAAATTTTCTCTTCAGGATTCACCCCTGGGAGTAAACCCTTGACACATCCACTCACCCCCTGCTGTAAATTGCCAGGTGGCTAGCCTAGCACTGCCTGTATATGTATATAAATTACATAGATAAGTCACTAGATATAGGGTTTGGCTAATTTGGAGTTATTATTCTAGGAATTTAAATGGTTTACATCAACATGGTGGTTAATTATGTACATCCTATCATGCAATGGTCAGCGAGTGTCCTCACCCTGGCTATCCATCTCCTAGCCTTTTCTGTCCAGCCCCCCCCACCTTCCTCTTAAAAACACTGGGACACTGGACCCCTGTGCCAGGATTACAGCTAACTCAGAAATCAGTATTCAGTGTCCCCACCCCATCTTAGTACATCCAATCTTAGGACTCTATTGATGTTGTTTGGGTATGAGGTTATGTGAGGATATGCAATATATACAAAATGCTTTCCTTTTCTTCTGACAACTGAGTGTGGTATGTAAAATATAAAGTCCCAACATATATTGTTTATGCTCTTTTTCATTTACCATCTGTCAGCTTGAGAAAAATATCATCAAAAAGGAGTTACTACCTCTCTAATGTTAAGAAACATTTGTGTCATTGTGCTTCAAATAGTTACCTACTAGTAATGATGAGTTTCATTGCTATTTGGATGATATGGCCTAAAGTAAACACAGGCAAAGCCAGTTTCCTTTTCTAACCAACATAGCATGTAGCCTATTAAATACACATTTTACTATCTGTATAGTTGATAGGACAGGGGGAGCTATGAAGGGATTTGTAAATCCAATTCCCTACCAAATACTACCAGTATGCAAGAGTATAATTTATAAGGTTTTCTATCTATGGGCCTTGATTGTCTTTAAAGGTCAAGTTCAAGTCTGCTAGGGTTGGAGATCACATTATCCATGGTCTCACAATCAAATCTGCAGAGTCAACTCAGTCATTTTTCATTCTATTTATAGATCAGAGGTTAACATAGTGAGCCTCATATTTCTTAGTGTAGTGGCCCGGGGTAAGGCAACCTCTCAAAGGGTTAGTACATATGAATGAAGCCGTAAAGTCCATATATTATGCAAATTTGCTGTTCCTGAGCACCTGGTTGTATTATGCACTACACCATACCAAGTAACAATACATGAATTCATTGAGTCAACTAGTGTAGCTGCAAAGGAAATTGTCCTTTTTATAGGAGCGTGGGATGCCTGTGTTATTATGTAAATGTCTAATCAGAAGAGTTGTTCCTATGCAACCAAAGACCTCAGTGATGACCCAACAACTCCAAATAATAATGTCCTTGGATTTGATTTAACTGGAGGAGGGAATTCTCTGTCAGGACATGGAATGTAGTTGCCAAAGTACACTCTTGCATACTATGGCACATTGTTGAAAAGCTTGATGTTGCCAAGCAAAGAATTGACTGTTGCTATGCAAAAACACCCTTGATTTCCATGACCTCTCAGAGGTCTATACTTATTTTGCTGTACAATACTATGTTACATTTCATACAAATTCACCCTTGCTAGGCAAGAACATGGCTGTTGCTATGTATGAATACACTTTGTATCCAACCATTATCACTAATTGATATCTTAAAGTTGATAGAGTGAAATAAGATGGCCTCTTAGACACCTACATATGAATATTACTATACATGTTTGCATATAGGGGCTCGTTGCTAAGCAACCACTTGTCCTAGCAAAAAATTATGACTGCCAATAGATTCCTTGCATCCAATTTAGGGGGGTTAGGTAAGGTTTCCATCTTTCTCAAAGCAATATATATGCTATAAAAGAGGGATTTCCATCATTTGGTGGCCATATTGGATTGTGCCACATCTTTCGATGAAGCATACACAGGAGCTGTCAGAACTTTTTACAAGTAAAAACTAATGTGAAGTCAAGTCATTCCTGAAAGTTTTAGCTTTACTTCAATTTATTCACGGTCAAATGCTAAAATTACTGGACTAATAAGCCCATTAGGAAAAGAACATCCTACACACAAAACAAAATTCTGTTCAAATATCTTAGGCCTTTCGCCTAACATTTGTTGGACTTGCTAACCCAAGTTGGGAGTTTGCACGTCCCCAAAGCACTGAATTTTTCTTGGGAGTTTATGCCTAACCCTTAGGAAAATACCCAACTTGCCTGATTTCTCCTAACTTGCCTTAGACTTTTTCACTACCTATATAGACTTTCAAGCAATATAGCAATTCTTTTTATCTTAATTGAAATGGTTAGTGTAAACTCCACATGGTTTAAGACAACCCAGAACAGAGCCTGTCCATTTGAGAAGCAAATTCAATGCCTCATATCATTTTCCTTTACAACCACTGAACTAAGTTGCTCTTGGTTTGTCATAAGGCCACATGTGGATATATATGAGTAATTTGAATTTCCACAGAAAAAGTGTTTCCATTCTTCTTCCTTGCTCTTTCAATAATATGCAAACTTATTAGGCGTATTCTGTTAAATCCTATGCCCGGTTGGATTGTAAAGGCTTTATCATGTCAATAGTCATTGAAAGTGGTAGGATTTTCACATTCATAGGCTTTTCCATGATATATATTTGCCAGAAAAATCCTCTTGTAAACCACACTGCCACCTGGTGTGAAAAAAATCTACTACCCCTTAGACAAAATGACCAATTTTCTCTCTTGGCTGAGTCAAGTCAGCTTGCCTGAATAGGTTAGTTGAACTAACACACTAGGAAAACTTTACTAACACGTTGGGTATTTTGCCTAGTAGTTTTGTCTAGATTAAATTAGTATTTACTAACTTCGATTTTTTCTGTGTATGCCCATGATGGTTCCATTTGCACCCTTGTTGTCTGAATAGTGCTATACTATGTATTACATTGGATGTTTTAAAAGTGCAATACAACTAGGTAGTTCAACAGGAAAGAATTTCAAAACGAAAGCTTAGATATCATTTTGAAATGCTCTGCAGAACTGGGCATTGTGTCGATATTTTGATTCTATAATGATCTACTCACCTATGTCACATAGATATGGCTTCTTCTCTTCACAGAGGTTGTGGTCAAAGCCTGTGATGTTTGTGATGGTATTCACCATCAGGTAACCACAGTTTGAGTAAATGTTATGCAGCTTAGTCGTATTGACCCAACCAACAGGCATACCTGTGGATAAGTATTATCATTTTTATACATTTGTAATAAATCAGTTGGTGGACTACCCTAAATAGAAATGGTAAACTAAAAAGAAATGGCCTTAGTAAGATATAATGAGTATATAGAAGAGAATCAAACTGGATTCTTCAAACTTAAGGCCTATTGAAATTCCAATTTTAGGGCGCCCAAAAATCATTTCTCATCACTTAGCCAGGAGAAATGTAGCGAGGGAGGTTTTATAAATATCATCATTATTTTTGCCAAAAAGTTGATAAGGCCAAAAATGCATGCGTAATTATAGTCTGTCTATGTGCAAGAAAAAAATGTAGCTAAGTCATAAAGTTATCATCAGCATTTTAAAGGTGTGAAAAGGTTATACTATAACTAGCTGCATTCTTGAGACAATAAGGGTTAATATGAGATAAAGGTTACAATAGGACCTTTAATGGGAATAATAAAATTACCTTTGCTGAGATAGACGTCAGCTCGCCTTTTTTCACCGCCACACGTGAGGTTGCCATCCCCAGCACAGGGGGAGTCACATCTACTGTTTTTGATGTACTGCACCTTATTAGTGCATGTGCAGTTATTGCCATACTGTAACGGTATGAAATACTTTATTAGACCTTAGCATTTCTAAGACAATATGGCACATTAATACCCTATATTACCTGCTATTTGCAGACGTCTACCTGTGCATTATGCACGCCTGCTACATTACTGATAATAATGTTAGCATTCAAACATCATATTGGACTAAGGGGCTGACATTATACAACACAGGCACATCTTCAAAATGACTGTCATGACTTATGATGAGAATGCTAGTTCTCTATCACCTGACATTCTATAGGATAACACTAAGGGAATACGTTCTTGAATATTCCACATACAATATAAAGTGAATTACCCTCAGTTTGGCAAATTTGTAGTTTTTGCAGGCCTGTATGCAGAGGTCAGGGACGAGGTCGGTGATGTTGGGACTCGCCAGGTTATATTCGTGGGCAGTGATACTTGTGTAAAACTCATAGAAGCAGCCCTGGTACTGGGCAGCCACACCTGAAGGGTGAAGAGAAAATGGATGAGAATATCACACAATTACTTCAATATCAAAATGGATTTTTTTTAAATTTCTGCGTTGTTTGTATATTCACATTGGCAAATAGCACTTGGTATCCCGACAGAGTTGTCCTAAATAATAGTGTGTATCATACTCATAGTTAAAAAAACTTTACGGAAAGCCTCTTACTGTCTTAGGGAGTGATCATTTTTTACCAACAGGGGGGGCTGATGGGTTTGCGCGCGGAAGAGTGAAAGATTTTTCGACCCCCCAATAAGGGACAAAAATCGCGCAGGAACATCCCCTTTTAGCCTTTAGTAATGCGCAGGGTTTTTTCCACTGAAAACAGGTGAAATTATTTTGACCCCCCCCCATCAGAGGTATTGAAAACATTCTGACCCCCCCGGTCAAGGGGTTGAAAAAATTCTGACCCCCCCCTCAAACCCACCAGCCCCCCCCCCTGTTGTTAAAAAATTATCACTCCCTTAGCTTTAGCAATGCAGCCGAGGAATGAAACACCTGGTTCATCTGCAGGGCATTTCAAAATTATATCTATAGCTATGGTTTTGAAATACCCTGCTGATGAATGCAGCCTGCTGTGCTCTCTTGTGAGAATCAAGTATAGTACAAAGACTATGAAAATATTAAAAACCTAGTGGCCTAGAACAAGAAAGATGATTTCCTGGTAGCTTTGTTGTTAGCTGTTAGTATCTATAAGCTTACCATCGAGCCACCGCCACAGTAGGACTTTTTCTTGATCATTCATTTCATTGAAGCCCCCTAGCCATGACTCAGCAGCATCCTCATATTTCATGGCCTGACAGGGGTTAAATATAATATTGTAGTATATATAGAGCAGTAGTAGAATATGAATCTGAAGTCTTCGACTGTCTGACCTTGGCAATCAAGCCTTTCCAGATTATTGGAGTCATAAAATGATTACTTATTGGCTTAATTAGACAGTGAGCTTGATTCTGAATGGACGTCATAATTCTCGATCCTTACCAGTGACCGGGAACATATCCCATGACCTTTGTGTACAGGTCACCTTTACCATTAGACGTACAGTAGTACTGACCTTCCTGATGGCCGCCTGTGCATTGGCATTGGGGACAGTGACAAGCAGAGACCCCTGCTGGTTACAAATGTCTGCAGCCTCAACCCATCTGGCTGCTGTACGTATATAGCGGTAGCATGTACCATCTTCACAGAGGTCTCCTTGGCCTAGGGTTAACGGATTGAATCAGACAGGGGAAAATAGGAGTAGTAAATAAGCCTTATAGATTTCACAATTGTGATAGATAGAATGTCCAGAGTGGTGTTTCTGAGAGGCAAGGTAAGTGTGTGAAATTGACCTATTCCTTTTCTAATCTCAAATATTATGGGCAATGCCTGTTTCTAAAACATAATTATTTTCAATCAATTACATTAGTCAACCCTTGGAGTAATCCTTAAGAACCTGTGTCTATATTCTTAAAAGGGAATCTTTTGGTAAAGGTAACACATAGGGACACAATATCAACTTGTATATATGAAAGGCTGTGTTTGGACTTTTAACGTGGTTCGAAATCAAAATAATCTTTAGAATTTTAATTATTATTAGAATGATTAAAACATGCCAGAATCCATATCAGCGGTGCCAATGGTTTGGTACACGACGTCTACTTGTGATAATGCAACACCAAAACATTACAGAGTCAATAGAATAATATCATGGTTTTAGTCTGGCAGCCAAACCCCCAAATTTGGCCTAACCTCGCTTTTGCTGCCAAAGTTTTTTTCTCTGCTGATTTTGTTAGAGGGGGGTCCTAGTAACTTATTCTAGGTGGGTAGCCGAGGGTACCTTTTGGGAATTCGAGATATTGATGGTTGTTTAGCAACCGGCATATTTCCACAAAAATGCTTAGTTAAGGCCATTTTACTAAATAATTACTAGGTTTTGGGTTCACCTACCACCGCTAAAGTGATAACAAGGAATCCAGTGGTGTTCGAATTTTTAAAGGCCACAGTCACATAACGCTGATCAATTCTCTAAGAAAATTTAATATTACATTTGTCTTGATCTCGATTCAATCTTATAAGTTAGGATTCTTATGCTCGATTCTATATGTAAAAGATTAGATCAATAAATGCATGTTTATAACTTTGGCAGACACAACTATGCTATGGTCAGACATACTGATGTCATTAATGCAGAGGGGAATCACCTAGAACAAACTTTGACCCTTTAAGGTAAACAAGTCATACAGTTGGGATAAGTAACAGATTGGTGAGAAACTTAATTATTTTACATTGGTGCATAAATGTACACAAGATACCTCATAGCACAATGCTAGCCTGAAAGGTTTAATACATAACTGACTGACTGCATATGTAACTGACTGAAGGCATATTGACTAATATTCCTACACAATGCAGTCTTACAAAGTCCTGCATTCCTTTATATACATTCTATAATATACAGGATTGTACACCTGATAGCCTATAAACATTTATAGGAATTTATAAATTCGGTCTAACTCACCTGACATCGTTGTCTTATTTCAGAAACGATCAGGTTTGTTTGCATAGTTACTGTCAGTACATAGTAGGGTGGAACTTTACGTTGTGCTTCCACGTAATATGATTTTTGAACAGGAAGTTACTTGCAAAAAAGGTTTAATTTTTCACATACCCTGTACTCCTGTTCAGACTTAGATATCTAACATTGTAAGAAATTCCTGTATTATAGGTATAGCCAAATTGGGACCAGGGCAATGAATTTACATTTTATGTATGAATTGTAATATTGCAATTGCCATCAAAAGACAAAGTTGTCAAGTCCCGCGAAATGAGGTCATACAATAAGGAACCATACATGCCACATATTTTCTTGGGAAAGGAGCATAAAATCATTTCTGATCAAGAACGCTATTAAAGTGAGGTATTTGCTGTAAAAGTTTCAATTGATAGCTACAGGCCACTTTCAAGATAAAGCAACTTTTATCGGAACCATACATGCTGCATATTGTATAATTTTTCTCATTGTAGTTTTCAAATGAATCAATTCTGCCTTGTTCATCTTATTCCTTGTGTTCATTAGCTTGTTAGGCTTAACAAAAATTGTTGTGTTCAGGTAATGGGGTCGAAAAAAATTAGGGTAGGTAGGTAGGGAATTTATTTTGGGGGAAAGTGCCAAAATATCAGGTTTTCCCCAAAAATGCCCATACAAAAATAGGGTAGGTAGCGTTACCTGAACACAAATTTTTTTTTAGGCCCTATGAGGTGATCCCAAAATTAAGCCTATGGGGAACAGAAATAATGTGGCACGTATGCTTCCTCAATTTGTGATCCCATGCGACCACATTTCGCGAGACCTGACCAACTAAACATTTTATATATAAATATATATATATATATATAAATATATATATATATATATATATATATATATATATATATATATATATATATAAGACATTGCATAAAAACTCAATATTATCCTTACCTTCAGCATATTTCAAGAGACAGATGATGACTGTGCAGCATACTAGGCATCCTCTCCAGACCATTGTTCTAGATGTTATGATCCATTGCACTTTATAAATCTATGGGAATGGATTCTCTCCAACTGTACCCACTATGCTATCCTCAACATTATTCCATGTTTATGCAAAATGTATCTCATCAACTTGAAATGCAGAATGCCAGTTGGTTTCTATTCCTTAATTTTCCTGATCGATTTCCACAAGGCTTTGAGACTCTGTAACGGTAGCTGTAAATAAGTCTATTTGCAGAATAATATGAATATATGTAAGCTACATAGCAAGAATCCTACATCACTAGGTTCACAAGAAACACATGCCAGTCAAAGACCTGCTCTGCTCAGTCAACTGTGAAGAGACTCAGCTAAATTTGTAAAGCTCAGGTCCATGCTTCAATGCTTCGTAATATTGCTTTGTTTGACACCTATGTTTAGCTATAGTTCAGTCATAAATTATCTTCTATGGCCTGATATGATAGAGTCCCTTTAAACCGTAAAGGGCTACGTGGAGCATCACAGTTTTGTTGCAGTTATAGAGAAATAAAAGTGCAGAGGTGGTAAATGACCCATTGGGGCTTTAGACGTTCATGCATCATGCAAGTCATTTCGAGGTATTTTGGCATAATAATCATGATAGCTTTGAAACCTATACTTGAATGTCTCAGTGGTGAGATTATTTCATCAGAATACATGTGCATTGCATTGATTCAATAAAATAAACCTCTACTGCTGGCACAAAGAGGATTTCATGAAAAATTCCATTTTCTTAAGGTTATAATGTGTAGATGATATAATCTTATTCAAAATAGCAATTTAACAGTTTTATTTCATTGGTGACTGCCTTTTATTACCATAACTTCCCACTAGGGGCCAGCACGTTACGTCAGCCTTACTGCTCTATGGACTCCATTGCAATTGGGGAGACTGGCACTGCCTTCCTACCCCATTGTGGTGGAATGAGGAATTAAAATCAGTTTATCTTGTGTTGGTTACCACACTACATCAGGAGGTTAATTCGAAACATCCTGGGATCACGACCCCAGAGACATCCTGGGATCACGACCCCAGCGATCTTAGGAATAAATCAGCCTTATCCTATTAAGTGATCTTAAGAGTTGACTGGGTTCACATATCCTAGCCAGCACTAAGATGGGTTGGGATCCCAGGATGTTTTGAATTAAGCTCCAGTATAGCATTACAAAAACAAATACAAATAAGCCCATTGGATCAATATACCTTACATTGTTATAGCCTCCATATGTTGAAACATGATGAATGCCAATCACTGGGTAATGTCCTATGTGTACATGATCACTTTACATTGAGTATTATTACTCCCTCCCTAATTCTATACTATTTCAAACAGGGGCTGGCTAACATGACCAACAAGTGTCATTGATGTTATTGATAAATGCAGCTACTTGATCTGTGTTAATAATTATGTTACATCATTTGCAGGATTTGAATTCATGGACCAGGCATGTTTTGAGGTGGAAGTGGTAGAAAATGGGTTGTAGGAAACTGTTCTTCATCTAAAAGCATGATACTGTTATGCATAATCGATGTTACGCATCATGACAATGGTGGGGCATTGAAACATGCTCACCTTAAATGACAGCTAGCCACAGTTAGAGAGGGATCGGGTACTGAAAACCCCTCCCCCCAAGCAGTGGAATAAATGGGTAGCTCCTTTTGGGCATGGTAGTTAAGGCAACTTCACAATATGTGCTTCACGCAAATAAACATGTTCTCTAAGGGTGGCACGGTAAGACAGAAGTGATGAATACAGCAATACCAGGGTAAGGACAGACGTGGGAAAACAGGCTTTTGACACAATCTGGCACCATGTGGGGAATACTAAGGCCAACATCATTTTGCACAATGGTGCTACTTGTCACACATTCTACCAGCCAGAACATCATCTATGCTCTTCTGCCTCAGTCCACCCTAGCAAGGGACCCTATGTATTGTGAGACACTTGACTCTGGTCACCATCTCACATCAGATTTGGCCTGTCTGAGTTTGTCCCGTGGGTCATTGGTGGGTTACATGGAGCGTGTGGTAGGGCCTGATGGAGTACCCATATGTCTACAGTGTAGCATCATACCCGGAGCTGGTACCACTCTCAACACTCCAGGGAAGTTAGTCTGGATGAATGAAGAATTTCGTCCTAGTATGTATATATGGCTTTTTCTTCCTTAATGTACCAATTTTTAGATTTAATGCCTGGAGATGGGCAGGTGGCATTTTGGGAAGTTTTCAAAACGCTTACTTAGAATCTTTAATTTCTAGAGGTGCTATTCAAAATTTAGAAAACATTGCTGTTTTGGATGAACATTTTCATTTGAATGTTTACCATTGACAGCTGAATCTTCTTGCCCTATATCTACCATTGACCTACCGTGGTGGTGGGTGTTACTTGTATAAACCTTTACAATAATTAATCATGTCTATGCTACACATGACAGTCTTTCCTCACATGTGATTGCCTTATATGGGGAGAATTTTGGTAAGTCGCAAAATATTCGGCCTTGGGAGAGACAGAGTAGAAGTGTTTCCACTTTACCCAAACAGATCGTATGCCGCAGATACTAAGAAAAATACAGAATGCATGTGCCCTAGGAATGTAATATATAATGATTAGACTTGAACGAATGCCTTTCAGGGCTTGATATATGCACGACGCGCAGCGGAGTGCATATATAAGCCCTGAAAGGCATGAGTTCAAGTCTAATCATTACATATTGCATTTATAACACGGTTTCCACCATTAATTCTAAGTATTTACCTTAAAAAATGATATAATCCATTCATTTCTTATGCGAGTCGACAAGACGGCCCTCCGCCATCTTGGTTTCATGTTGTCGTATGGTTAGGCTGGCGACCTCCTCAAACTCCCACTCTCATAGACCTACTACTGCGAACACGTCGAGACAGGGCTGCACCAGTCTAAAATATAATCCATTCTGTACACACCAGGCGGCGGCACCTGTAGTATTGACAGAATGGCGAAGACGCACGGCAAGTCGCTCGATTCGAAAGTTTAATAATTTTTTATGTTAAATTCAGCCTTAATATCAAGTAATCTACCCGACAGGGAGTTAGAATATGGTTTCAACTATGTTATGTCCAAAGGATTTTGCAATATTTGGTCTATAAGCTTCAAAAATGGAGAATTTACTTTCGTGTCAAAGTACATTTCAACATGGCCGCCCCGCTGTCCGCTCGCCGTGAATTTTGGGTGCTTTATCGCTAGATATCCGAACTCATATTATCCATTTTAGGAATCGAAATCAGTGCCTAAACTCGATAACCGTGTTATAAAAGAGGATAAAACGATGAGACTCTTCTTTGCTTTTTACGGTTAATCTCAGGACTTAATGCATTTCCAATATCTCTGCTTTTGCTGTCTGGTTCATAGGCCTTACCTGTATCAGTGTATTCATAACTTGTATTCTTTTCATAACACCATTGATATCCAATTTCTTCACTTAAACAGAGCAATACATGGCCATGACTTCTGCCAATGGGAAGATCCTGGAGGGAAGTAACATCAGAGCCATAATGGGCACAGGGGCAGCCATAGTTCAGCCAGGGTATGGTCTTCCTGCAAATGTGAAACTAAGTGGAATAGACAGCTGTGTTACAGTTGACAGTGCTATGGTAATACATGACTTTAAGGCCATTACAATTTCCCTTTATGCTTTGCTAGACCCATATACAGCCCACCCTGGCATCCACTACATACTATCCATGTCCACCCACATTAATGACTCCCAGTTTACCATTGAGGCCAGCTACAACATTACTGGTTACCTCATTCACACTGCTGTCACCTATCAACGAAGCACCTGGCGAGTAAGTTACACAAATACAGATGTCCTTTACAAGAGTACATTCCTGGGCATGAGCTGGAGCCCTACTGATGGCCTGGTTGTTTATTCAGACCTCAGCAAAGCTGGAGAGGACAATGCTCCAACTCCAGCCTCAGCAAGGGAAGTAATGGACCCCACCTTTCTCTTCGGCTGTGATTTTGATGAGGCGTTCCCTGGTGAAGTTTCCATAAGTGAGCTGTATGTCTGGGGCAATGTGAGAAGTGAATCCTACTTTGCTGAATACCTGGATGCCATGTTGATAATTCTGGGTTCAGGCTGAACATGACTTTCTCTGACAAGGACCTCTCGTGAGTTCTTCATTGCAGTCAAGGACAGTCAGTTTGTTAATGAAAACTGATCATTTTTCCTTCAGTGATATGATTCTTGGCTGATTTTGCGAAGATGGTCCTGGAATTGTTCAATACTGGAGCTCTAAGTAAGTGGCAGACTATGAAACTTGAAGTGCAATTGTCAACAGGTCGTTACATGTCATGAAGTGAGGTAACAGGAGTCCAGACAATTCAGTTGATGATCCAGCTTTATTATAAGATTGGCATGAGAGTAATCAATACGGTATACAGTATGGTACTCGCCAGTCTGACCAAGCTATATCCTGGGGCCAAGGCACCTGAGTGTCATAGGGTCTAGGTAGGAGAAGAATAAGATGATCTGACCAGGATCCTTCCAGCTTATAAAGGGGGAAAGGAGCTGCTCAGGGTGACTCATGCCTCCGTATTAGGGCATGTCCGGTGACTCAGTCTGGGGGTGAGCAGCTCGGCCCCAGTCCGGTTAGATCCAGTCTGATCCGGATTTGGGGGGGTGAGCTGCTCTCCAAGGTGAGTCAGTTGGACAGGTGGGCCTGGAGGTAGTGTATGAGTCATGCATTCCAGTGGGGGTTCACAGGTGGAGCCTGGGGGTTCCCACTGGGAGAGGGAGGGGGGTGAGTGAGTCACTCTGGAGTGGATGAGTCACTCAGCCCGGTAGGCTAAAAATAGGTAACCTTGGGTTCTACAGGGGAAAGCTTGGCCAGCTTGGTTAGAGTATGGCGTTAATAATTATACAGAATAGTCCCTTGACACAATGTATGCAGTATGATATTTCCCGAATTCTTTAATGATTCATATCCTAGCTCAACATTAACAAGGATACAACAAAACATACACATTTTAAAGGGTTAAGAATCAGTTGCATGGAATTAAAGCCTGAGAACATGCCCCAACAACTCCATCCTTGTTTAATGATGGTCTTCGTAATGAGCTAGACGGTGATGGGAGACATACAAGTGACTATAGATGTAAAGAATATAGTATAATTGTCAGGTACAGTCTCTTTATTACTGCAACATACAGGGATAACAGTTGGAAACACATACAAAGTTTGTGCTGTCGGACTCGATTTTGATTGATTTTACACCAAGGGCCCACTTGAAGTTGAACATGCTGGATGATCACTCCTTTTAGGACAATTAGTCTAAGAGCATACTCTGTGTCTCATAAATAATCGCCATTATAGTTGTGGACATCTTGAATAAAGCTTCACCAGATTGGTGATACAAGCAAATAAAAATGATGAACATATCCGATTTTGAACATATTACTTGACGAACAAAATGTAAGTATGAACTATAAGAAAAGGATTGCCTTATGCCTCATTATGATAAAAAAAAACACACAAAACATCATGGTCAGCCCAGGCAGACTGAATTTAAATAAAGGGCGTCAAATCTAGGGTGTTTCAAAGGACTGCAAGTGTGAGGTCAGTTGTATATACTTAACTCCTTGACACCCATTTAGTTTATTGCCAACCCAGGAGGGCATTCCAAAGTGAAAAAAAAACACATAAAACAAGAAAACACAAAAAAACAAACACAAAAGAAAACAGGCATCATTCTGAAATGCCCTCCTGCAGATAGTGATCTTCTTTAGCCAGAAACTGGGACTTTGGGTGAACCCGGGTATTATTGATCCTGTCGTAATGGGATGAGCACAAACCAAGACAAGTAGTGGACTTCGGCCATAAAGTAAATGCAGCCTGTTTATTAGAAAAAAAGGAGTTAAAACAAGTAAGTAAAGCAAAGCATGACACAACCTGCACCCGTGGTGCCACAAGCTTGAGTAAACGTGGTAACTAGGTATGTGTGCACATATATAACAGCACCACAGTGCGAAGGACAAAGTCAGTTCAAGCAATAATCACTAGGTGTCCTTAGTGTGCCTCTATGAGGCAGTCTCTGGCGCCCAACTGTATCAATAGTACAGTCTGGTAGTACTCATTCCAGCCACTTTGACCACTTGGGGGCAGTGCTAATTGTTGCATTGGGTATGAAGCAGCAGATGCTGTGTTCTGCCACTTTTTAACAACCAGGGGTGCTCTCTTCTGTAGCCTTTTCAGTTATATCCAAAATATCTCTGATTATGGATTCCCTTTCTCACTTCTGTGTCCATTTGTACACAGATAATGAAAAAGGGATTTCTTCTAGCAGGCTATAAATTATTTTGATATAGAGTTTGACATTTTGAGGAGAAAGGAGGGAGTAATAGAGGTAAAAAAAGTAACATATTCTATGTAGTTCATTGGTATACTGGGACAATGGACATGAATTGTTTAAGGTTTTCACATATCACAACACACAAAATCAATATTAAAAAGTACATTTTCAGCTTTATTGTCATCATTTTACAGTGTAAATGGGAAACAGGGAAACATGACACGAAACCAAGATTCATGGAACTTCAAACACAAAAACTTCAAATTAATATGATTAGCTAGTAAGGCAAGAAATGCAGCAAATGGTTCAAAAACACTTGAATACCAATATACCTCCAGTGGTGGATCCAGGGTTTGAAAAAGGAGGGGGGTGCACCCCCTGTTTTTGAGCAAAGTCTGGGGTCCAAAATATGCAGTTAAACTCTTAAATACTGGCAAAAAGGAGGGGGCATGCGCCCTCGCGCCCCCCCCCTCTCTAAATCCGCCACTGTACCCTATTCATTTTACATGATACTACGGTGTATACTGTTATACCTCACGCATAAGTTATAGTTAGCATATGAGACTTAAATATTCCTGGATTTGCCTCAGAGATGCGTAAGTCTATAGCATGACTTACCATACCACAGGTTACCTTATTCATGAGGATGGACCTCTTGTGCACTTTAGAGGACTCGGGAAGTTGGATGTGTGTTTTATAGGTGAGAATAATCTGCATAAAATTACTACTAAACTGGTCTAAATTATGTGCATGGCACACCTTGTATTATCTCCTGATCCTGGGAGTGAGTCTAATTTCGAGTAGCACCTTATATACAAGGTATTATGTTAAGCATCAATAGTTGATGCGAGTATTGATCACTAGAGGGAGGCCTAGTCCCCACACCTGTACAGGTAGACTCCCAGGTGTGCTGACCTAGTTAGTGCTTCCCCTGCACGCTGCAGGCCTGCTGCTAGCTCCATGTGGCTCACAAAAATCCCACAATTCACATAAAAGTAAGTGTACATGATATAATGGGGAACGAACATTGCACGAGTTCAACGATTCGCAAAGAATATGTATACTGAGCTTCAAAATTCCCCATTTACAGCTACTAAGATATACATATTTCCAAACTACCAACCAGCCTTTATTTGTGGCAATGGCCAACATTAAAATAGATTGAGACAACAATGATTCATCCCTTTATTGCAGGTACATACATCAATAAAATTGTCATCTTTTGCCATTGGTGTTGAGTAATAATTGAAATCATTCTTAGAGATAAAATCTAGGGGGCTGTCAAATCCATGAAGTACAATTACACTCGATCCTTGGAGACAAGAATCAAGGGGCAGTACATTCTTCAAATTCTAATTACACTTGATCCTTGGAGACAAGAATCAAGGGGCAGTACATTCTTCAAATTCTAATTACACTTGATCCTTGGAGACAAGAATCAAGGGGCAGTACATTCTTCAAATTCCAATTACACTCGATCCTTGGAGACAAGAATCAAGGGACAGTACATTCTTCAAATTCCAATTACACTCGATCCTTGGAGACAAGAATCAAGGGGCAGTACATTCTTCAAATTCCAATTACACTCGATCCTTGGAGACAAGAATCAAGGGACAGTACATTCTTCAAATTCCAATTACACTCGATCCTTGGAGACAAGAATCAAGGGGCAGTACATTCTTCAAATTCTAATTACACTCGATCCTTGGAGACAAGACTCAAGGGGCAGTACATTCTTCAAATTCCAACTACACTCGATCCTTGGAGACAAGAATCAAGGGGCAGTACATTCTTCAAATTCTATTTACACTCGATCCTTGGAGACAAGAATCAAGGGGCAGTACATTCTTCAAATTCTAATTACACTTGATACTTGGAGACAAGAATCAAGGGGCAGTACATTCTTCAAATTCTAATTACACTCGATCCTTGGAGACAAGAATCAAGGGACAGTACATTCTTCAAATTCCAATTACACTTGATCCTTGGAGACAAGAATCAAGGGGCAGTACATTCTTCAAATTCCAATTACACTAGATCCTTGGAGACAAGAATCAAGGGGCAGTACATTCTTCAAATTCCAATTACACTCGATCCTTGGAGACAAGAATCAAGGGACAGTACATTCTTTAAATTCCAATTACACTCGATCCTTGGAGACAAGATTCAAGGGACAGTACATTCTTCAAATTCCAATTACACTCGATCCTTGGAGACAAGAATCAAGGGGCAGTACATTCTTCAAATTCTAATTACACTCGATCCTTGGAGACAAGACTCAAGGGACAGTACATTCTTCAAATTCCAACTACACTCAATCCTTGGAGACAAGAATCAAGGGGCAGTACATTCTTCAAATTCTAATTACATTCGATCCTTGGAGACAAGAATCAAGGGGCAGTACATTCTTCAAATTCTAATTACACTCGATCCTTGGAGACAAGAATCAAGGGGCAGTACATTCTTCAAATTCTAATTACACTTGATCCTTGGAGACAAGAATCAAGGGGCAGTACATTCTTCAAATTTCAATTACACTCGATCCTTGGAGACAAGAATCAAGGGGCAGTACATTCTTCAAATTCTAATTACACTCGTTCTTTTGAGACAAGAATCAAGGGACAGTACATTCTTCAAATTCCAATTACACTTGATCCTTAGTGACAAGAACCAACGGGCTATACATTGATGGAAGTTGATAATGATGATATTGTCACATCTTAAAACTGACACTACTGTTTGTATTATTGCATTGACTTTCCACTGCATTATATCAGCTCTGAACAATCAAACTGAAATATAGAATAGAAACTGTGTTTTCATATCAAGATATTAATACACAATTTATACTGAAAAGGTGCCACTGTTCACAATAGGTAACATGCACTCTGTCCTAGTTCAAAACAAATTACACTTCTAATACATTCTTTTTTAACCAATGCTCCAGGTAATTTACATTTATTTTAAATTTTTATCATGTTTAGGCTTTATCTGTAATCTAAAGCTATTTCCAGCACATTGTGATAGTTACCTGTCACTTGTAGCTATTCTCCACATCTTCATAGATAATGTGTGGCAAATGATGATGGCACTGAGATTATGTTAGATGGCCGGAACAGGTTACTGATGTTTGTTGACTGTTCCTGACAGCTGCAAAAAAGTAAATAGAAAAATGTTTTATTTTTCCCTAAGGATAAGAGTTATTTTAACAGTGGTTAAGTGCATTCAAATGTTGCCTGTAACAGACCTTTCTTCAATCATTTTGTTATATCACCAATGTAGGTTCAGAGAAAAATATGTAAAATTCTTACTCATAAAACATACCTGTCACTGGCTACACAAACATGTGTAGAAAGTGTTAAATGCAGCTATCTATCTCAGTGTGACCAATGACATTGTCGGAAATTAAATTGACTCTTTCTCCGCAACTACTGAACCAATTTCTATGAGAATTTAAATCTTGACTCCTTGTGAGCATAAGAAAAGTCATTGCTAGTTACAGAATGATTGGAATTTTTTGTAAAAACAAGCCCCCTTCAAGCCTAGGCCTATGGGCATTGTCAGAAATTAAATACATGAGTGTATTGTGACAGTGTAAAGGAATTCACTTTACCTTTATGATCAAGTCAAATCCACTGCCATGTTGAGCCTATGAACCATTAGCTAAAATCGATCTCTGAGGTGTAGGCCTCACATAGGCTTTTGGAATAGGTTGAGGCCATCATGGTTTCTCCGGGATCCTGAAGATCCGCTGGTCACTGGTGGTTGCCAGTGAACCCCTGGTGACCAGTCCGAGATATGAGTCGGGCCAGACGCTCTCACACGCCTGCCGCCATGAGAGTTAACTGGCACGCGGGGAAGCTGTAAAACACATAATGTATGAATTTTGAGATACATTAACAGATTAGGTTACTAGTATAACACTTGCAATTAAATTTGTCTCTAAATATATATGATAAAACATATATTTTTTCTAACATAAGTAACACTGCAATCAGATTATGTACTCCTAAGTTAATTTTCAATGCAATCTTTTGAAATTTATATTCTCATTCCAGTTTATTAAATCTTGATATGTCTTGAAGCCGCAAAGTAAGAACAGTGAAATAATTTAGCATGCTTATTTCTTCTATAAAGCGCATGGGGGGGCCATTGTCCGAAAATAAATCTACTCGTTCTCCTCAAGGACTGCACCGATTTCTATGAGAATTTTAATCTGGGCTCCTTGTAACAGCAAAAGTTTTTGTCGATTTTACTTGTTTCAAGCCTAGGCCTATGGGCATTGTTGGAAATTAAATTGTAGGAAATTAAATTGACTCGGATTCCTATGAAAATTTCGATAAGGACTTTTTGTGAGCATAGGGAAAGTCGCTGTTAGTTACAGAATGGTTAGAATTTTTTGTAAAAACAACCCCTTCAAGCATATAGGCCTATGGGCATTGTCGGAAATTAAATTGACTCTTTCTCCGCAAGTACTGAACCGATCTCTATGAGAATTTAAATATGGACTCCTTGTGACCAAAGCAAAAGTCGCTGCTAGTTTCAGAATGGTTTGAATTTTTTGCCGAATTTACCTGTTTCAAGCCTAGGCCTATGGGCAACATCCAGAATTAAATCGACTCGTTCTCTGCAACTATTGAACGGATTCCTATGAAAATTTTGATAAGGACTCCTTGTGAGCATAGCAAAAGTCGCTGGTAGTTACAGAATGATTTGAATTTTCATAGAGATCGGTTCAGTTCTTGCGGACCGATCTCTATGAGAAATTAAAGTGGCATAGTCCGAAGGTTGGGGCCAAAAAATCAATCTTCTCAAAAATGACACAGGATGTTCACATAGATCAAACTTTCTATGGGACCTACTTTATTTGCTCTCGTAATTCAGCTCATATTTGAAAGAATTGTTAGATTTATACCCTATTTCCTAGTTTTGGAGTGCACGCCAAAACTCCATCCATTGGAAAAACACCGTAAAATGCCTATGGGAAGGCCCATGGGACCCCCATCTAAACATTATTGAGCTAAAGATAACAACAAATGGTCCCCAAATTCCTAAATATGGTGTTATTACATTGTGTAGAATACATTTGAACAGAATTTGAAAAATGAAAAAATCGGACTATGCCACTTTAAATCGACTCGTTCTCCGCTAGTACTGAACCAATCTCTATGAGAATTGAAATCTGGACTCCTTGTGAGCATAGGAAAAGTCTCTGGTAGTTACAGAATGATTTGAATTTTTTGTAGAAACGACCCCCTTCAAGCCTAGGCGTATGGGCATTGTTGGAAATTAAATCGACTCGTTCTCCGCAACTACTGAACGGATTCCTATGAGAATTTAAATCTGGACTCCTTGTTAGCATAGGAAAAGTCGCTGGTAGTTACAGAATGGTTAGAATTTTTTGTAAAAACGACCCCCTTCAAGCCTAGGCGTATGGGCATTGTCGGAAATAAAATTGATTCGTTCTCCGCAACTACTGAACCGATTTCTCTGAGAATTTAAATCTGGACTCCTTGTTAGCAGAGCAAAAGTTGCTGGTAGTTACAGAATGGTTAGAATTTTTTGTAAAAAGACCCCTTCAAGCCTAGGCGTATGGGCATTGTCGGAAATAAAATTGACTCGTTCTCCGCAACTACTGAACCGATTTCTCTGAGAATTTAAATCTGGCCTCTTTGTGAGTATAGGAAAAGTCGCTGCTAGTTACAGAATGATTTGATTTTTTTTTGTAAAAACGACCCTCTTCAAGCCTAGGCCTATGGGCATAGTCGGAAATTAAATGGACTCGTTCTCCGCAACTACTGAACGGATTCCTATGAGAATTTAAATCTGGACTCCTTGTTAGCATAGGAAAAGTCGCTGTTAGAGAATGGTTAGAATTTTTTGTAAAAATGGCCCCCTTCAAGCCTAGGCGTATGGGCATTGTCGGAAATAAAATTGACTCGTTCTCCGCAACTACTGAACGGATTCCTATGAGAATTTAAATCTGGACTCCTTGTTAGCATAGGAAAAGTCGCTGGTAGTTACAGAATGGTTAGAATTTTTTGTAAAAACGACCCCCTTCAAGCCTAGGCGTATGGGCATTGTCGGAAATAAAATTGACTCGTTCTCCGCAACTACTGAACGGATTCCTATGAGAATTTAAATCTGGACTCCTTGTTAGCATAGGAAAAGTCGCTGGTAGTTACAGAATGGTTAGTATTTTTTGTAAAAACGACCCCCTTCAAGCCTAGGCGTATGGGCATTGTCGGAAATTAAATTGACTCGTTCTCCGCAACTACTGAACGGATTCCTATGAGAATTTAAATCTGGACTCCTTGTTAGCATAGGAAAAGTCGCTGGTAGTTACAGAATGGTTAGAATTTTTGTACAAACGACCCCCTTCAAGCCTAGGCGTATGGGCATTGTCGGAAATAAAATTGACTCGTTCTCCGCAACTACTGAACGGATTCCTATGAGAATTTAAATCTGGACTCCTTGTTAGCATAGGAAAAGTCGCTGGTAGTTACAGAATGGTTAGAATTTTTTGTAAAAACGACCCCCTTCAAGCCTAGGCGTATGGGCATTGTCGGAAATAAAATTGATTCGTTCTCCGCAACTACTGAACGGATTCCTATGAGAATTTAAATCTGGACTCCTTGTTAGCATAGGAAAAGTCGCTGGTAGTTACAGAATGGTTAGAATTTTTTTGTAAAAACGACCCCCTTCAGGCCTAGGCGTATGGGCATTGTCGGAAATTAAATTGACTCATTCTCCGCAACTACTGAACGGATTCCTATGAGAATTTAAATCTGGACTCCTTGTTAGCATAGGAAAAGTCGCTGGTAGTTACAGAATGATTTGAATTTTCATAGAGATCGGTTCAGTTCTTGCGGACCGATCTCTATGAGAAATTAAAGTGGCATAGTCCGAAGGTTGGGGCCAAAAAATCAATCTTCTCAAAAATGACACAGGATGTTCACATAGATCAAACTTCCTATGGGACCTACTTTATTTGCTCTCGTAATTCAGCTCATATTTGAAAGAATTGTTAGATTTATACCCTATTTCCTAGTTTTGGAGTGCACGCCAAAACTCCATCCATTGGAAAAACACCGTAAAATGCCTATGGGAAGGCCCATGGGACCCCCATCTAAACATTATTGAGCTAAAGATAACAACAAATGGTCCCCAAATTCCTAAATATGGTGTTATTACATTGTGTAGAATACATTTGAACAGAATTTGAAAAATGAAAAAATCGGACTATGCCACTTTAAATCGACTCGTTCTCCGCTAGTACTGAACCAATCTCTATGAGAATTGAAATCTGGACTCCTTGTGAGCATAGGAAAAGTCTCTGGTAGTTACAGAATGATTTGAATTTTTTGTAGAAACGACCCCCTTCAAGCCTAGGCGTATGGGCATTGTTGGAAATTAAATCGACTCGTTCTCCGCAACTACTGAACGGATTCCTATGAGAATTTAAATCTGGACTCCTTGTTAGCATAGGAAAAGTCGCTGGTAGTTACAGAATGGTTAGAATTTTTTGTAAAAACGACCCCCTTCAAGCCTAGGCGTATGGGCATTGTCGGAAATAAAATTGATTCGTTCTCCGCAACTACTGAACCGATTTCTCTGAGAATTTAAATCTGGACTCCTTGTTAGCAGAGCAAAAGTTGCTGGTAGTTACAGAATGGTTAGAACTTTTTGTAAAAAGACCCCCTTCAAGCCTAGGCGTATGGGCATTGTCGGAAATAAAATTGACTCGTTCTCCGCAACTACTGAACCGATTTCTCTGAGAATTTAAATCTGGACTCCTTGTTAGCATAGGAAAAGTCGCTGGTAGTTACAGAATGGTTAGAATTTTTTGTAAAAACGACCCCCTTCAAGCCTAGGCGTATGGGCATTGTTGGAAATTAAATCGACTCGTTCTCCGCAACTACTGAACGGATTCCTATGAGAATTTAAATCTGGACTCCTTGTTAGCATAGGAAAAGTCGCTGGTAGTTACAGAATGGTTAGAATTTTTTGTAAAAACGACCCCCTTCAAGCCTAGGCGTATGGGCATTGTCGGAAATAAAATTGACTCGTTCTCCGCAAGTACTGAACCGATTTCTCTGAGAATTTAAATCTGGCCTCTTTGTGAGTATAGGAAAAGTCGCTGCTAGTTACAGAATGATTTGATTTTTTTTTGTAAAAACGACCCTCTTCAAGCCTAGGAGTAGTATAATAGTTGGTCTTTTCTGGATAATATCCAGAAAAGACCACCATATTTGAATTATCCAGAGAAGACCTCCTATTTTTAGATTATTTATAAAAGAGGTCGTTTATAGATATATTTAATTCATCTATAAAAGAGGTCGTTTATAGATATATTTAGATTATTCATAAAAGAGGTCGTTTATAGATATATTTAGAATAGGATTATTTTAGAAATAGTAATTATATCACTTTAGGTTTTAAATACAAAAGAGAGGTCAAGTGGTTCTCATGTCACAAGGTTCTTAGCTGAGCTTTCGGTACAGAGGAATGAACTGAGTGTACCAAGGATTGAAGGAGGATTGAAGGAGGATTGAAACAAGGAGGATTGAAGGAGGATTGAAGGAGGATTGAAGGAGGATTGAAGGAGGATTGAAGGAGGATTGAAGGAGGATTGTGGAACACATTCAATTCCAGATCAGCGCTCTAAGGAACGGTGGCAGACACGCTTCAACCAACAGTGGGAGCATCAACCAACAATGGGAGCATCAACCGTTCTGCTTCAACCAACTGATGGGAGCAGACACGCTTCAACCATCATCCGTTCTAAGTTGACAAGGTCGGAAGAACTGTTGTGATTTTGTCACTGGAGCTAGTACCTGAAGCTACAGACGTGGAGGTTCGTGACATGAGGGCCGGACCTCTCCAATTAACCCCAGACATTGCGTTCCTTATATACTCCACCTCAGCAGTGAAATCATAAATGTGGTGTTACACTTTTAAGTCTATGAACAAATAGACATTCAGTTTAAGAAGATATAGATTTTTTTCATCAGTTCGAGTGATTTAGGGACAGAGTTTTTTCTCCTCTATTTTTTGATATATTTCATTGATATCAGCAAAGAACATTTGCTGAGTTATTAGAGGAATTTACAGCGGTAGTTTAAATTGAAACGATAGATTTTTATTCAAAACGCGGATTTTTTGTCCCCCTCTACCGAGAACAATACGCACTATTTCTAGCATGATGTAGGTTATGTGGAACTAAATTATTACATGTATAATGCTCTTTTCTTTGTATTTTCTTGAACAGTTTGAATGAATCATGTATAGAGCTCTTTCTTTTCATTGTTTGATATATTTTATTGATATCAATAAAGAATATTTGCTCATAGCTTACAAATGAGACGATAGATTTCATCGTATTTAGAGCGCAGAACGCATTCTCAGGTTTCCCTCTACCGAGAATAATATGAACTATCTTTGTCCTGTTCCAGGTTATGTGGAACTAAATAATTTATGTACATAGCTTTTCCCATCTCTTTGACACTAATCTGCGTGTCACATGACGAATTTAGGATAAGATCATATCTCATGTCATTTTTCCATGTCACATGCCAAATTACTATTATCCCATGTCTTTGACACTGATCTACGTGTCACATGGCGAATTTAGGATAAGATCATGTCTCATGTCATTTTTCCATGTCCTTGTCACTAGGTTCCATGTCACATGGAACTAAATAATTTATGTACATAGCTTTTCCCATCTCTTTGACACTAATCTGCGTGTCACATGACGAATTTAGGATAAGATCATATCTCATGTCATTTTTCCATGTCACATGCCAAATTACTATTATCCCATGTCTTTGACACTGATCTGCGTGTCACATGACGAATTTAGGATAAGATCATGTCTCATGTCATTTTTCCATGTCCTTGTCACTAGGTTCCATGTCACATGTCAAATTACTATTATCCCATGTCTTTGACACTAATCTGCGTGTCACATGACGAATTTAGGATAAGATCATGTCTCATGTCATTTTTCCATGTCCTTGTCACTAGGTTCCATGTCACATGTTAAATTACTATTATCCCATGTCTTTGACACTAATCTGTGTCATACTAGTGATTGGCATGATCAAGTTGTCATATGAGAAATATCATATGACTAGTGGTGTATGGAGTAAATACATCAGGCTCATATAAAATAATGTTATTTCCAGTTATCACTGGTTTATTCAGCTTTAGGCAACATGTAAGAAATATCAATCATACAGTAGTTAATATGTAGGTAATTTGTACATACAGTAAACATACAGTAATTTATAAAGTACAATGTTCAGTTCCACTCCACCTGTGAGGTATTAATAATACAGTGTCCAGCATAGTTCTAGGTGGGTTCCCACACCTAGCTCCTGACCTGCTGCTTAGAGGAATAATGTAATAATGAATAACTTTACCCTCTGGTGGAAGTCTTGAAGAAGATAGCCCCTGGCCACTAATGGTAGAAAACCAATGCCTGTCTAGCATAGTTTCACCATAGTGCAGTGGTATAGCAGGTAGCAGGAGATGACTGGAGATGTTACCTCTAGAGCGGTTCTTGGTGATCTGTCCTTCTGGAGGTGCAGACAGGCTATTTGTAGCAAATCTTGGAAAAGCACCTCCAGACTGACTGGAGCCAGCAGCATCTGCCTAACTCTACAATTGTTTGAGGGGAGTCTTTCATGTGTCACAGGGGGACAAAGGACCCCCATGGACGCCGCTGTGTCCCCCTTTGTCTTGGTCGGTTCTGCATCTTCAGACCCTCATAACTCGGTCGTTTATGCGTTTATAACCGCCATTTTGCGCATGCGCGGAGTTGAATATGCCAAGTTTATAATGCCCGCTGGATAGGCGCGTAACTCGCGCCGGTTCGTCTGTAGTGCACTCGGAGGTCAATTCAGTCTCCATGGCGTAACTTCCTTAATAATGGGAGTTCCGCCTTGATCTTGGGCTCATTTTGACCGTCTAATTATGGGCTTTCATAAATGCTTTGATATTTGACCTAGCTTGCTCAGGAGCGACGCTAGAGCGACCGGACTGTTATGGCGTCGTGCTTATGTAACCCATTGTTCAGTCCTTAGAGTGCTCAGACACTCATGACGGCGTCTGTGGTGCCCAGGCACCCCTAACGGCCGTTTGCATTCACTTACAAGTTATTAGTTTGTGCACTGAACCATGAGGTCGCACACTGAGACCCTCATTTTTATTATATTGTGCAGTGGACCATTAGGTCGGACCCTTTGATGTCACAAACTCTGTCTAACTGACTCTGGCTGGTGTGCAGTGGGGCATGAACGCTCTTATACAAAGTTTGAGCGCTCTTATAGCTCTTAGAACCAACCTATGTATTAATTTCATAGATATTCTTTGATTAATACAAAATATGTTAGAATTTATGGAATAATAAAATGGTATATCATAGAATACTCCCTCTCCCCCGAGAGAATGCGAAACTCCGTCATTTCGCCGAGGGAATGTACAATTTATACAATTTTTACCTTATTTTGGAGTTATATACTGTTTGTAAGAGGATTTGAAGTAATGGGGAGTGCTTCAAATGCAATTTTTGTGGTAGAGCTTTGTCAGTATAAACAATTTTCTCCTGGGTATAAGTACATTTCCGAGTTTCTATATCTTACCATACCTGAGCTTATTTGCTTATGTAACATCAATTTTGGGTACAGTTTTCCATTTTTATGTACAACATACAATTTGGCAAATAGTGTGCCTTTTTGGCGTTCAATGTTCAATTTAGCGTGCAAATTGAACATAAATGACAATTTTAGTGTGCAAATTTACAATTTCGCGTGTAATTGCGTTCAATTGACAATTTCAGTATGCAAATATATAATTTTTGCGTACATTTGGCAATTTAAGTGTGCAAATATATAATTTTCGCGTACATTTGACAATTTTAGTGTGCAAACATATAATTTTCACGTACATTTGACAATTTTAGTGTGCAAATATATAATTTCGCGTACATTTGGCAATTTTAGTGTGCAAATATATAATTTCGCGTGCATTTGGCAATTTTTGGTGTACAAATATATAATTTTTGCGTACATTTGACAGTTTTAGTATGCCAATATATAATTTTGCGTTCAATTGATAGTTTCTGTATGTACATATATAATTTTGCGTACAGCTTGGATACACATAGAAATGTTGATTTTCTAAAAATCTGACTTCAGTGTATGAATTGGGTACAGACATACAGTATAATGTGCAACATACAATTCAAATGTAAATTGGATACAAACTTACAATCTAGTGTGCAAACATACAATTTTAGTGTGCAAATTGGGTACAAGCGTACAATCTGGTGTGCAAACATACAATTTTTAGTGTGCAAATTGGGTACAAGCGTACAATCTAGTTTACACTATACAATTTTTGGGATTGAGACAAATTTTTCCGAGGACCGGAAAAACAAAGTACTTCATGTACAATAGGCTTGTTTGTCTCTGAGTTACTCTTTGATTTTGCTATATGGGTGTATTAATTGGCAATTTCGGCAGTGGGCCGCTGCTTAATTGACTTTTCCCTAGCCTTCTTGAGTATGTGTCCCTGAAAAAGATTATCTGGTGAGTATCTTAAGTAAACATTTTTCATGTCAACAATTTTCCTCAACATTTTTTTTTTTTTTCATTCATTTTTCCAAGAATTTTCTTGGATACCTAAAGTGTGTTACCTTAAGTAAACCTTGGTATAGTATACAAGTGCTAGTGGGTACAAAAACTGTCTTAGTTATCTACCTGCATTCATGTATATTAATGTTAGATTTGAACAATTTACAATTTGCAATTTTGCAATTTGCACGTGTATGCGCGCATTAATCATCGATTTTGTGAGAATACCATAGATTTTCATATTATACATCAACAAGTGGCTGTGTATATATTTTTTCTAAATCAATTTTTCAATACTTTGATAATTTCATTGACAGTGGAGGTGTGTGTCATGTGTGAGATGTGTCATCTCAGTATCTCCTGGTGGTGGACTGGGGGCAGTCTAGGCTGTGTGCAGCCTAGGCTGTTTCCACAGTCACCGGGGAGGGCTGGTGGTTTAGAAAATTAGCAATAGTCTGCATGTTTGACCTTGCGGTCTCCTCCTGGTGTTCGTCAATAATTATATCTGTTGTATTTTCCAGTGCTGTCATGGTCACCGGGCTGGTGCCACAATCATTCTGGAGAAGCATGGAGTAGTACAGTCCTTTGTTTTTAAGGGCTGGTATGGTACTGAACCTAGTGCGCCAAGGTAGGTGTATCACCCGAGGGAGGTGATAAGCAAATTCTCCTCTCTGTGTTGTTATAACTGCTGGTCCATTCCAGGTAAATATAGCCTTAGGTAGTGGGAAGGTTTTAACCACTATATCCTTATAGGTCGGGGCAGCTGCTGATTTAATCTCATCAAATTCATGTGGTATTGGCCTCAAGGGTAGCGCGAAGTTTGAGTCTCCACAATATATTTTAAAATATATTGTGGGATTTGTGCGCTTGGCCCCATTTTTCTTGCCACAGTGTGTCTGTGCAAATTTCTTAAGGTACTTCATTATTCTGTAGGCTGAGTAGATGGTCAGGGTGAATAATATAGCAATTATCAGGGTGTGGGTTTCCTGAATTGTGAGGAAAGGGGTGTGGGTTTCCTCCGTAGGGGTTAATTTGGTAGGATTCTTATCTGGGAGCAATTTGTGTAGGGGCAGCTCGGTGACTAGTCTAAATGCTTTGGCTGTAGGCAGGTAGGCTACAGTTCCTCCTAGTCTGTACAGTTTGAGTAGTATGTATACTATGTGAGCTGATATCCCTAGAATGAGTCCTAAGCTTTGGAAGATTGGATCCTCTGTAACTCGACGTAGGTATGATTCCTCGTAGCGCGTTTCCATTGCCTTATCAAGGTTGGAGGCATCTTTTAATAATGTTTTGGCAAAGGGCTCTAAATTTAGTTGGGTAATATCATCCATGATTGGATTTTCCTGTAGTTTTTCTAAGGTTCTAGAAAGGTTTACTACTGGGAAATTTGGAAGATTCTCTCTTTCATCTGGTTTGGTTTCAGAAATTTGGTTAAGTGCTGCCATGAATGGTAAATTAATTGCCTTGAGAATGTAATGAAATGATAAGGTTGAGTTACAGGGCAACCTTGTGTTTGGAAGAGAAAATTCTCCTACACTGATTGTGCACCCACAGGGTACACCTATGATTGAGTAGGACTGGGCTTTTCGAGTTTCAGACGTTTTACCATGGCAGTTGATAAAGTAATGGGGTTCATTAGTAGTGACCAGATACTCATCTTCAGAAATGGAAATAGCATGGGTGTTAGGTGTTTGCAGTGGTGAAACTGTAAACTTGCAATGTTCCTTAATCTGTTGAGCCTGGTTAGTAAAAATGGCTACAGGGCATGTAGGCCTGTGTTTATAAATTCTACCATTTACCTCTCTGCATACCTTTACTGTAGTACCTTCACATGCCTGCATATCTGCTGAGTCCAATTCGATGAATAATGATTCGTCGTAAGATACTGCTAGAAACTCAGTTGTGGTTTGTAATTTGGTGACTCCTCTGGTGGGGGTCTCCTGTGTGTCTATAGGCATGGGTGATGTAATCATTTGGTACAGTTTGAAGGTAGAGGTGGTAGATTGAATTATAATGTCCAGATGAATATATATATGGTGAGCTGAGTAAGTGTATGAGGTCAGCTTCTGTGAATAATAGAAATCTAAGTCATTAATTGCAACTTGTGCTCCAGGGTGTGTAATCCTAAGTTTGTTATTAATGTCAATTAAGTATCTAGCAAGGTCTGAGGGTGGTACTATATCAGTGGTTAGGATTCCTGATGATAGCATCCTCAGGGCTGCATTTGTCCTTTGCAGTGATTGAACTGTATTCATTTTTGCTGCTATGATAATTAATGCATCATTTAATACTTGCATTTTTTCCCTTTGAGTTTTCTCGTGCCTTGAATATGAGTCAAGTGACCTGGACATGTTAGAGGCCCACAGGTTGACGGTGTCACCTATGGTGTTGATTGTGCTGTCCAGTACCTTCTTATCTTGGATGTATGCTTTAACAAACTTATCTTGTCTGTCTGTGATCTTTTCAATGAGACTAGCTGCTTCCTGATCTTGTTTAGCAAATTTTCTTAGTATTTCATCTATGTTTTTGAGCTGTCCCATTACTTGGTTCACATCTTCCACTGTGGCTAGACCTAGCACACCGCGAAACAGGGGTGCTAAAAAACCCAGTATGGCCTCTCTTTTGGCCTTGTCCAATGTGTTTATGGGGTTGGATAGGAACAATTTGATGGAGGCTAATGTTTCATTTATCTCCTTGTCTGCAATTTCCAGCAAGGTGTCAAGCTCTTTGGCTTGTTGGATAATTTGACCAGAGGTATGATCTTGTAGAGTAGGAGTGGTCAATTGGAGTATTCTATCCCTTATGGATCCTTGGGTAACGGGTGCCCGAGGTATCTTGTAGGGGATAGCTAACAACAGTGTTGTGGTTGTATGTCCATTGACCAATGGTTGAGGGCTAGGTTTGAATACTACTCCTATGTTTTGTCTCACCACAGGTGTATAACCTGCAGTAAGTGGTTCTATAGTATATAATAACAGCATAGTAAGCAGTATGGGTGAAACTCTCAGTCTCCCCATGGTGCTTGTGTAAAGCAAGTTTGCTGTTGTTAAAGTCTTGTCAAATTTGTAGTGATTTGGTGCTGGTAAAGTCTAAGTGTATGGTGTAACACTTTAAATGAAGTGGTTCAAACTGTACCTTTGCAAGATTGAGCTGTCTTGGCAATATGTCCGGTGAGTCTATAGAGATTGACCAGTAAATGGTGAGGTCAGGTTAAAGGTGAAGTAGGTGTGTTCTTTATCCTAGTGCAGTCTCTCCTAATGGAGAAGTGGGCTGGCTAATTCCCAAGTGGGGTCCTGTAGACTCGTATTCCAGACTGCAGCTGGATGAAGACTGATGGTGGGCTATGGTCCACAGTGCTTCTAATGTAGCCTACCCTACCCACATCCATTGTGGGCCTGGTATTGTTTCTCTGGAGACCATGCATTAATCTCCAGTGTCTGCTAACTGTGGGGTCTATTGTGTAGCCTGTGTACTGGTAATTAGCTCCTCCTGTCATCCAGGACAGCCATTCATGACCGTCTAGACAGTTGTCTGAGGGTAGCTTATAAGGTCAATTGATCTCTATGGACTGCTGTGTTGGCATAGCGCGCTCTTTCATGTGGGGATTAGGCTTTAGACACTCCATTGTGTTACCCTTACTCTTCTTAGACTTCATGTCTGCTTTACTTGGGGGGTCCCAGTCTTTGACCCTTTCAGAGGCAATAACCTACTGATATATTTACAAATTTGATTGGCTTTATATACATATAAGTAATTCATTATCAGTCACACATGTCTTATGTGTGGATGAAGAGAATTTGTAATACATTTTGAAAATCTTATGTTCTTTTGGTATCTCAATCTTGTTTCTAATTTCTTGAAACTGCACCACACCTAGATGTCTTTCTTAGTATGTGGTGTGCAGGCCTAGGCTTGATAGGGCCTATGCCTGTGGTTTCTCTTGTAAGGGTGATATCATTTTTGTTCCTTACAATTTTGCTGTAGTATTTGGCCTCATGTGGAATAAGCCTGTGTGTAAATTCATTATTTCTGACAGCCATAACCTTTTTCAGTCTGTCTATGTGCACTGGTCTGGCCACCAATAGATTGGTGGCCAAACTTTTGAGTTTGGCACTTGTCAAACTAGGTCTATCCACTACAACATATGGTCCCATAAAAAGGGGTTGAAGTTTCTTACACTCTGTGTTGGTCAGGATTCTTGGTATGTTTAGGTACACCATGTCGGTGACCTTGATTTCCTGTGGTGTAAGTTTCTTATCATATCTATCCTTCCTTTCCTTTTGTAGCTTGGCGACCCTTTCTATAGCTTTCCTCCTAGAGGTATCTTGATTTGTTATCATGTTAGCTACATGGTCTGCTACTGTGGATATGTCTTCCTGTATTCCCAGCCCTAAGTCCATTGGGGTGGCTGGGTTTCTTCCATGGAGTAGGAAGAAAGGGGTGAATCCTGTGGTTTGGGATTCAGTGTTGTTTAATGCAAAGGTTATGGGTTCAATAAATGAATCCCAATTGTTTTGGTGCTTTGAGCAGAATGCTCTGAGCGCTGTGCCTATGCTAGCATTGAATCTCTCTACAAGCCCATTTGATTGTGGCCTGTATGGTGAGGAGAATTTATGTTTGATCTTGAGGTGTTTAGTTAACTTTGTGAACTTTGCACCTGTATAACATGTCCCATTGTCTGTTTGAAGAGTGGCTGGTGTTCCATGATGACAAATTATATTCTTGTAGAACTCTGCTGCTGTTGTTTCAGCTTTTAAGTCAGTAGTATCCCAAGCTGTTGCATATCTGGTAGCATAATCTATGCAGACTTGTATATGTTTGTTTCCCCTGGCAGTTGTGGGAAGTGGTCCCACCGCGTCTAGGTTTAGGAACTTCATTGGTGAAGTCATGTACTCCCTCACTGTCATTGGTGTTTTGTGTGAGTGTACTTGCCTTTTTGCTGTGAGGCATGTGTGGCAGGTGGAAACATATTTTGTTGTGTCTGCTAGCATAGACTTCCAATATACCCTAGGTCGGAGTGCTGACAGCATCCTACTTGAACCAAGATGGCCGCCAGTAGGTGAGTCATGGAAATACTGTAGTGTACTTGTTACCCATTGCTGTGGTATAACAATTTGAAGTGGTACAGTATTGGTTTTTCTCCAATTTATGGGGCATATATGGACTAATGTACCATTTACCAAGGTGTATGTCTGGCCTTGGTTGATGATTCTATTTCCTTGTGCTTTTGGTGCAGGCAAGGTCCCATCCTCAAGATATTGTATGAGGGGCAATAGGTCCTTGTCTTTCCTTTGTTCCAAGCCAAGGTTTGTACCTGAGATGGATGTGTCGGGAATCTGATCCAGTAGTTGATTTATATCTAGCACATGTTGTTTTATTCTGTCTCTTTCTTTTTCTTTTTCATCGACTATTGGCCTATCTTGTGCCTTTTGTTGGGGTGTGTCACTCTTGTTTTGGTGTGTAGGCTCCTTTGGAGGGCCTATTCTCGCCTTGGTGGGAGTGGCAACCTTTTTCTTTAAAGGCACAATTTGCTTTTTGTCATTCTTCTTTGTCTCAGAGTTCTTTGACTTAGTAGATGCAGTGTCTTTTGTGACATTTTTCCTGGCAGGTGGGGTTTTGGTAGGTTTGTTTCCTGTGACCTTTTTCTCATTTAGAATAGTTTGTGATTGTGTGGGGGGTTTTGGTGTGCCCTCCTGAATCATTTCTCTAGTCTTTGAGCGTGTGGTCATAGGACACAAATGGTTTGATGTTTCCTCTCCCTGCATTGATTCAAAGAATCTGACTGATTTGGAAGTTGCTTGAGTAATAGCATATAGTGTGTCTTCTGAATCTTCATCATCTGAGTCAGGTGGGGTGAAGGGTGGCTCCTTTGGAGTTGCCTTCAGCATCTGATTGAGTGATGAGAATTCGATAGGCTCGAAGTCATTATCTGGAAAGAGTTGTGAGTATTCTCTCTCACAGTGGCAAAACACATAGTGTGTAGATTGCTTCAAGATACCCCTAATGGGTGTCTCTGGCCTTTCAATGGTGTTGGGTGGATCATCCCTTTTGAATGGTACTTTCTTTGTTACTTTTGCAAACTTGGTTCTACTGGCTGCTCTAACTCTCCTTGGTGGGGGTGGAGGGTTAGTCATGGGTCCAGAATCTGGGTATTCTCTTCTAGACATAGCATCTGGTGGTGTGTTATCATCACCTTTCACGTGTTGGATGGTGAATGAAAATTGTTGTATGTCTAGAGCCCATCTGGCCCATCTATGTGTGAGTCCTGTATTGGTTAGTAGCGGGATTAGGGCTGCATGGTTTGTGTATAATTGGAAGTGTCTGGTCTCTAGATAGTGTCTGAAGTGTAATACTCCATACACTACTCCCAGTAGTTCTCTCTCTGTGGTATTGTAATTTCTCTCATGTTTGGAGAGGGTTCTACCTGCAAAGGCTACTGGTCTGAGCACTCCTTCATTATCTCTCTGTGAGAGTACAGCTCCTAAACTCACATTGGAAGCATCAGTTGCCAAACTGAACTCTTTCTCATAGTTTGGATATCTGAGAAGAGCATTGGTACAGAGGGCATGCTTTAAAGTTTTGAAAGCATTATCTGCATCCTCTGTCCAGACAAATGCTTTGAGATGTGTCTGTAGATCATACAGTGGTCTAGCAATTTGGGCATAACCTTTGATAAACTTTTTGAAGTATTGGCATAGGCCTGTGAAGGATCGGACATTTTTGACTGATTTTGGTGTTGGGAAGGTTTTGATTGATTCCACCTTTGTGGGAGATGGTTGCAGTCCCTTGGGTGTGACTCTCATTCCCAAGAAGTCTATTCTGTCTATGAAGTATTCACATTTTGATTTCTTCAGTTTGAGTTTACCAACTCTTAAGCTGTTGAACACATCTTCCAGGTCATGGAAGTGTTGTTCGATTGATGGTGATAATACCAATATGTCATCTAGGTATGGTAGGGCACATTTGTATTTGAGTTTGTTCAGAATTAATGTGACTAGATGGCAGAATCCCGCAGGTGCGGTCGCTAAACCCATCGGCATCCTTTCATAGACATATTTTTTGTCATTTGCTATGAATGCGGTTTTATGCTGATCCTCCTGTCTTATAGGAATTTGAAAAAATCCCTGTTGGGCATCTAGCTTACTGAATACTCTTGGTCTGAGTGACCCTATCATGTCTAGAGTGTCATCGGCCCGGGGTGTAGATAAGGCTTGATTTATCGTGTTTTGGTTCAAATAACGAAAATCTGTGACGAGCCTATGGCCTCCCGATGATTTTTGTACTAAAAAGGATCTGGAAGCCCAGGGGCCCTCAGCACATTCTCTCAGAATGCCCTGTTGTACTAGCCTTTCACACTCTTCCCCTATTGCAGCCTGTTTTTCTGGTGTTTGTCTATATGGTAGGAAATGACATGGTACTGCCTCAGGTTTTACATGTATTGAGTGTGTATACAGGTGTGTGGCACCAATGTCTCCATCTTTTCCTACAAATATATCATCATACTTGGTCAGCAGTGATTCTAATCTGTCATGCTGACCTTTGGATGCGAGCACAGATTTTGGTGGAACATTCTCTTCCAATTCTGGCTCGAGGTCATGTGCCTCACTATGTATAGCAGCTATTTCAGAGAGTCTGATTGAGTTGGGTTCAGGGTCAGCGTATGTGGACTCACAGTCTGAGTCTGTGTCACTGAATTGAGTTACATCCTCAGGCCGTATGGCTGAGATGGATTGATCAGTGTGTGGGGTAGTGTCTGACACCTGTTGAGGTTTTTCTAAATCAGATTCCTTGACTTCCTGAAATAGAGCTATGATGGCACCCTTTTTGATTTTATGTGGGCGCCTGCTGGTGTTGAGTAACACTAGGGGATGTTTGTTATTTTCCCTGGGGGTTACTGCTGCCCTTTGAACTAGATATGGGGCATTGTTATTTCTTTGGAGGTTATCTACTACTCCAGTTTTGCCTTGCAGTGATTGAGTAGATGTGACTTTACCCAATACTGCAAGTTCAGAGAATGGAGGGATGGTAAAATCCCTCACTGCCCTAATGGGTTTGAGAATTTGTTCAGGATCAACATTAAATTCAATTTGAGATTTTGTAGTGCTTAAGAAATCTGTGCCGAGTACAACGGGCTGTGTGAGGTTGGGTATTACAGCAAATTGGTATTGGAATCTGACACCTTGGATTCTAAAGTTCAGCATAGCTGAATGTCTAACATGACACACCGATCCATCTGCCAAGTGGATGTTGATTTTAGATTTCCTCAGTTGGATATGGAATCTCTTTTGGAGGTCCATGAGGAATGATTGTCTGACACAGGTGATAGTAGCACCTGTATCAACCAAACATTGTACATCTGAAACATCATATAGATTTGCATTGATACAGCCATTTTGAAGAAGTACAATAGAAAGTTTGGTACTCTCACCTGTATCCTTTGATGATGAATCTGGTGGGGTGATGTGTATCACTGATGGACGTCTCTGTCTGTTAGATGGTAGATTTGCACTAGCAATTGTCTCTGGTTGGATCTTTGTTAATCCTGATTGATTGTTTGTATTTGGGGTGTCACAGTGCACTGGCCCATCGGCACTGTGACATCCTAGTTTTCCTGGTTCTGTGGGGTGGTTGCGATGCTTGCGACCAGGAGCTTGGAGAGTTGATCCATCACTTGAGGTATTGTTTGGGGGTTACTGTGTTGGTTCCCCTGGTAGCCTCTTGTGTTAGGTTTGTGATCCTCCTGATGTGGGTTGAAACCCTGGTTATATTGACCAGAGTTGCTGTATTGCCCAGAGTTATTTGAACCCTGGTTGCTGTAGGATCCAGAGTTGTTGGATCCCTGTTTGTTGTAGGCACCATTGTTGTTATTGTAGGATCCACTGTTGTAGTTTCTATGTGGACTATGGCTTCTACTGTTGGATCCTTGATTATAGGATCCGGAGTTGTTTGAACCCTGGCTGTTGTTGTAGGAACCATTGTTGTTGTAGGATCCAGAGTCGTAGTTCCTATGTGGACTATGGCTCCTACTGTTGGATCCCTGATTATTATAGGATCTGCCATTACTTGGGGTTCTGTCTCTCCTATCACTGTATGAAGAGTTACCATTGTTGGAGTTGGAAGAGCTGTTGTCTTTCCTACTGTTGTGACCCCCCCGGTTGTTGCTGTTGCCCCCCCTACCTCTACCTCTATTGGATTGGTAGTTGGGGTCATAGTTATTTCCTCTATATCTACCGGTAGGGTCTTTGGATATAGCCTTAGCTTCCTGTTGCCTTACATTGGCACTAGACATTAGGTTAACATCTTCGTCTGAACTAGTGGTGATTTCCTGGACCTTTTTCTTAGTAGGCTGTGGGTTAGACTCTGCATCCCTTGTTTTCCTAGATCTTTCTTGGGTCTCAACCTCTAAGGCTAGGTCTAGGGCTTGGTTAAAAGAGTCTATTTTCTTGTTCTCAAGAGCTACAGAGATCCAGGGCCTCATGCCTTGGATGAATGTTTTAAATAAGGTGTCGTCCTTTAGGCATTGGGCATTACACGCTTTTCTGAGATACATTGCATAATCAGATACAGGTTCATCTATCTCTTGTGCACGGAGTGCAGTCCTGGAGATAATATTGTCTTGAGTAGCAAAATACTCTTTTAGTTCATGTACTACATTGGACCATGTCAACTTATCAGGTGTGGCACTTTCCTTGAAGGTTTCAAACCAAGCCAATGCTTGTCCTTCAAGGTACTTGGGTAAATATGTTACCATGGTGTCACTGTCTGTTAATTTGTACCTGTCCTTCAGATACTCTGGGAATTTGTGATCAATAAATAGTGCTGTTGACATGAGTGGTGATGGGTGAGAAAAAGTTTTGGGTTTGGTTACCTCGTGTTGCCTGATCTTCCTGTCGTCGTGTTGTTGTCTGTCTAGGATCCTGGTCATGTTGGACATCATGGAGATCATGACATCCTCCTTGGATCCAGAGGCGGATGGTGTGACAATAGGTGTGGTGGTGGGTGTGGGAGGCTGTGAGGTCTGGGATGATACCATCTTCATGAGATCTGCGATCTGTTGTTGTGCCTGTTCTAGGGCCTTCCGATGGTCATCCAATTGTTGACTGAGGATCCTCTCCCTTTCCTTTGAGGCAAGGGCATGAGCATCTTGTTGGGCTCTGTTTGCTTCTAGGGCAGTAACTGCATCTTGGATGGTCTTCTCATAGGCCCTTATCTTCTCAGCCGCCTGATTGGGTTGAGGACCTTCATCAGCATCGGCCATGGTGGAAGGTGTGGGATCACTGGTGTGTTGTAGGTATCACTGACATGTTGGAGATCACACTGGTATGTGGGAGATCTCACTGGTATGTGGGAGATCTCACTGATATGTGGGAGATCTCACTGTCGTGTGGGAGATCTCATTGATGTATGGGAGACCTCACTGACGTGTGGGAGATCTCATTGATGTGTGGAGGATCTCACTGGTGTGTGGGAGATCTCATTGATGTGTGAGAGATCTCATTGATGTGTGGGAGATCTCACTGATGTGTGGGAGATCTCGCTGATGTGTGGGAGATCTCATTGATGTGTGGGAGATATCACTGATGTGTGGGAGATCTCACTGATGTGTGGGAGATCTCATTGATGTGTGGGGGATCTCATTGATATGTGGGAGATCTCACTGATATGTGGGGAGATCTCACTGTCGTGTGGGAGATCTCATTGATATGTGGGAGATCTCGTTGATGTGTGGGAGATCTCACTGATATGTGGGAGATCTCACTGATATGTGGGAGATCTCACTGATGTGTGGGAGATCTCACTGATGTGTGGGGGATCTCATTGATATGTGGGAGATCTCACTGTCGTGTGGGAGATCTCATTGATATGTGGGAGATCTCGTTGATGTGTGGGAGATCTCACTGATATGTGGGAGATCTCATTGATGTGTGGGGGATCTCACTGGTGTGTGGGAGATCTCATTGATGTGTGAGAGATTTCATTGATGTGTGGGAGATCTCACTGATGTGTGGGAGATCTCACTGATGTGTGGGAGACCTCACTGACATGTGGGAGACCTCACTGACGTTTGGGAGACCTCACTGATGTTTGGGAGACCTCTCTGACGTGTGGGAGACCTCACTGACGTGTGGGAGACCTCACTGACGTGTGGGAGACCTCACTGACGTGTGGGAGACCTCCATGACGTGTGGGAGACCTCACTGACGTGTGGGAGACCTCACTGACGTTTGGGAGACCTCACTGATGTTTGGGGGACCTCTCTGACGTGTGGGAGACCTCACTGACGTGTGGGAGACCTCACTGACGTGTGGGAGACCTCACTGACGTGTGGGAGACCTCACTGACGTGTGGTAGACCTCACTGACGTGTGGGAGATCTCACTGGTGACCTTGGTGGGTATGGTGTCAAGGTCAAGGTCACTGGGTGGGTGGAGTGGGTCTTACTGTGTGTATGATTGTTCTTAGTTGCGGTACCAGCTTTAATTTACTGTGTGCATGATTGTTCTTAGTTGTGTTACCAGCTTTAATTTTTATGAGCCTGTGAGAGATGGGATCTTAGTAGGATGTTCTCCACCACTTTGTCATACTAGTGATTGGCATGATCAAGTTGTCATATGAGAAATATCATATGACTAGTGGTGTATGGAGTAAATACATCAGGCTCATATAAAATAATGTTATTTCCAGTTATCACTGGTTTATTCAGCTTTAGGCAACATGTAAGAAATATCAATCATACAGTAGTTAGTATGTAGGTAATTTGTACATACAGTAAACATACAGTAATTTATAAAGTACAATGTTCAGTTCCACTCCACCTGTGAGGTATTAATAATACAGTGTCCAGCATAGTTCTAGGTGGGTTCCCACACCTAGCTCCTGACCTGCTGCTTAGAGGAATAATGTAATAATGAATAACTTTACCCTCTGGTGGAAGTCTTGAAGAAGATAGCCCCTGGCCACTAATGGTAGAAAACCAATGCCTGTCTAGCATAGTTTCACCATAGTGCAGTGGTATAGCAGGTAGCAGGAGATGACTGGAGATGTTACCTCTAGAGCGGTTCTTGGTGATCTGTCCTTCTGGAGGTGCAGACAGGCTATTTGTAGCAAATCTTGGAAAAGCACCTCCAGACTGACTGGAGCCAGCAGCATCTGCCTAACTCTACAATTGTTTGAGGGGAGTCTTTCATGTGTCACAGGGGGACAAAGGACCCCCATGGACGCCGCTGTGTCCCCCTTTGTCTTGGTCGGTTCTGCATCTTCAGACCCTCATAACTCGGTCGTTTATGCGTTTATAACCGCCATTTTGCGCATGCGCGGAGTTGAATATGCCAAGTTTATAATGCCCGCTGGATAGGCGCGTAACTCGCGCCGGTTCGTCTGTAGTGCACTCGGAGGTCAATTCAGTCTCCATGGCGTAACTTCCTTAATAATGGAAGTTCCGCCTTGATCTTGGGCTCATTTTGACCGTCTAATTATGGGCTTTCCATAAATGCTTTGATATTTGACCTAGCTTGCTCAGGAGCGACGCTAGAGCGACCGGACTGTTATGGCGTCGTGCTTATGTAACCCATTGTTCAGTCCTTAGAGTGCTCAGACACTCATGACGGCGTCTGTGGTGCCCAGGCACCCCTAACGGCCGTTTGCATTCACTTACAAGTTATTAGTTTGTGCACTGAACCATGAGGTCGCACACTGAGACCCTTATTTTTATTATATTGTGCAGTGGACCATTAGGTCGGACCCTTTGATGTCACAAACTCTGTCTAACTGACTCTGGCTGGTGTGCAGTGGGGCATGAACGCTCTTATACAAAGTTTGAGCGCTCTTATAGCTCTTAGAACCAACCTATGTATTAATTTCATAGATATTCTTTGATTAATACAAAATATGTTAGAATTTATGGAATAATAAAATGGTATATCATATCTGCGTGTCACATGACGAATTTAGGATAAGATCATATCTCATGTCATTTTTCCATGTCACCTGTTGTCAAATTACTATTATCCCATGTTTTTGACACTGATCTACGTGTCACATGACGAATTTAGGATAAGATCATGTCTCATGTCCTTTTTCCATGTCATATGTTGTCAAATTACTATTATCCCATGTTTTTGACACTGATCTGCGTGTCACATGACGAATTTAGGATAAGATCATGTCTCATGTCATTTTTCCATGTCCTTGTCACTAGGTTCCATGTCACATGTCAAATTACTATTATCCCATGTCTTTGACACTAATCTGCGTGTCACATGACGAATTTAGGATAAGATCATGTCTCATGTCATTTTTCCATGTCATATGTTGTCAAATTACTATTATCCCATGTTTTTGACACTGATCTACGTGTCACATGACGAATTTAGGATAAGATCATGTCTCAGATCATTTTCCGTGTCCTTGTTACTAGATTCCATGTCATAATGTAAACAGATATATAGACAAGATTCGATTAGTTCTTATGAATGCCTCCAGATGGGAGAGCAATAGGTGTTGCATTAGTCATAACGGTTCCATTTATGTTTCTCATGTGAAGCTCCATGCTGACTATGTCATCGAGTCACTCGTTTCCAAGCCTGCTGTGTATGTATGTTAGTATGTTTGTATGAGTAGGAGAGGAGCGGCATGAGTTACTCTTTTGACTTTTTACACATAGATTTAGTCCATACACGCAACAAAATGATCTGTTTGAGTTGCTCACTACAGTGAGTAGTTACAGTGGACAGTTTATATTTAATCACTGTAAGCAAATCAGTGAGTCATTTAGTGAGTCTTTTAGTGAGCCTGTAGTTGCAGTGAGCAGTTAGTGAGTCATTTAGTGAGCCTGTAGTTGCAGTGAGCAGCTTATGAAGAGTCTCAGCTGCTCACTGTAAAAGGCTCGCAATAGCGAGGTGTTTGATGTTTATGTAAAGTAACAGCGAGCGGCTTATACAGAGTTTGAGCTGCTCTCTGTAAAAGGCAAGGTATAGTAATTTGCTTAATTTTTAACCAAAAGTAGATCTTTTGTTATATATTTACACATATTTTGTTTGTATAAATATACATCCATCAGTCACCACGTGAAGGTAGATCTACATGACTGATTTAATTTTGAAAAAATAAAGGCCTAAAGTGAAAATTTTGGAACTTTTGTTTTCACTCGATCTGGATCAAGTGATAACATGAAGCCTAATTATTTAAGAAGCAGATTTTTAACCAGATCTGGATCAAGCATAAAAATACAGCTTCCTTATTTGAATATATATATATATATATATATATATATATATATATATATATATATATATATATATATATATATACCTACATGCTTTATACGTAGAGACAGGCAAACACATTGCTTTTGTAGCTATTTTAAATGAAGTTGGAGAAGGCTTTCATTTTCTATAGTGTTTCTGATGATCTGAAAGAAGGAAAAATTTTTGATTGCTTGGTTTAACCCTTTTTTTTCTATATTTTTTATAACGAGCATAGTAAAGTCTAAATCTCTGATGTAGTATGAATTTCCTATACATTTTTTTTTTTGTGAGAAAAATATGTCCCCCTTACAAACATTTGAGTCAAGAAAAAAATGAAGTCTTTTTTGGAAAATAATTTTTTTGTAGGTAATTTTGTGATATCTTTTGATTTGAAGCATGCTAGCATTTCATTTTCACTTATTATTTGACTCAGTAATTGAGCTAGATAAAAGCTGTGCCCTTTGTCTATTTTGCAGTTAAACAAAAAAATGGCTTGAAAAATACGTAAAGCACTTTCTATAGCTATGTACAATGACTTTTTTGAGGGCTGTTGTCTGAAAATATAACTTCGATGGCCGGCTTCTTTGTACAATACACGAGAATAATAGCACACAGAATTGTGGTACGAGCACATTTTGATATAGCTTTGTCCTGTCCAGCAGTTTTTTGTAGATAGCTTTCCACATTTACTGCGTTTCCCATCTAAGCAATCACACAAGTTATATGAATATTGTTTCCTTCTTTTAAATCCTGTTGGAACACTTACCTTGAAACTAGATGGTAATTTAAAGCTCAAAATGTGAGCAAATAAAAATAAGATATCTTGCATGGAATAGACCTTCTCCATGGTTTGGTTTCTATGTTATTTCCTTACTATATATAAAGGGGTGAGAGTTTGGGAGGAGTTTATTTTAGCCACTCCCTTTTGCATGGAAAATTCCATGCTACTACACATATTAATTAGCATGGAAATTTCCATTGTACTGCATAGTTTAAAATAGGATGGAAAGGAAGGGGTATGGGAGGAGTTTATTTAGCCACACCCCTTATTGTATGGAAAATTCCATGCTACTGCGCAGTTTATTTAAATAGCATGGAAATTTCCATTGTATTGCGCAGTTTAAAATTTATTTAGCCACACCCCTTATTGTATAGAAAATTCCATTATGCTATTGAGCAGTTTAAATAGCATGGAAAGGGAGGAGTTTATTTAGTCACACCCCTTATTGTATGGAAAATTCCATTATGCTATTACGCAGTTTAAATAGCATGGAAAGGGAGGAGTTTATTTTAGCCACTCCCTCTTGCATGGAAAGTTCCATGCTATTGCGCAGTTTAAGTGGCATGGAAATTTCCATGCTATTGCGCAGTTCATTCAACATGAAAACTTCTATGCTGTTGCGCAGTTTATGTTATTGCGCAGTTGAATTGTGCTATTGTATAGTTGAATTAGAGTGAGAGTTTCCATTTTATTGCGTAGTAAAATAAAAGCAGAAGTTTCCTTTTTATTACATGTTTAAATAGTAGGATTTTATGAGAAGGGGATTTAAGAAGAGTTGTTGTATAGCTTAAATTTTTAATGAGCTCCCTTGTTATGCAGATATTTTTATTGAATAATGGGGCAGCAACAACAAATTCATAAAAGATTTTTTATTTTTCATGATAACATGTAATTATAATTATATGATAGTGTAGATTATGTAAGAGGGTAAGCTTGTAAGTTATAAACTGTTCTCAGCTTCTATCTCGTGGAGGTTAATGATCCTAGCTTATATGAATTGTAATCAGGCATGCATTTAATAATTCATGTAACGGGAGGCTTATACGAAAAAAATTAGGTGAGGTTATAATATACTAAGCTATTTTATTTATAGCATTGCTTTGTTATTTAGCATGCATAAGTTGATAGTTTAAGACGGCTAAGCTAAGGATTTTACTGGTTTTAAAAGCTTTAAATGTTAAGCTATTCTATTCATAGCATTGCCTTAAAAGTAATACATTCAAGTTAATTACTTATATAGTAGTTAAATTGAAGATTTCATAGACCTTAAATGAAGGTTTTTTTTCTATGTTTTTGCTCTGAGAACAGACGATAATATATGGAAGATAGTTTTTGAGCGCACAGACATAGAGCTAGCTACATGTACACTGTAAAATAGCATTGCTATAGTTCGCAAGAGATATGACTTGAAACACTTTAAGGTTTACAGACGAATATTTCTTTGATTGTAACAAGGAATAAATGATTTGCATGCTATCTATTTTTGAAACGTTAAACCATCCTCTATGACAGTATACATAACATATATTAAACCTATAGACCACTAGTTTTGTTAGGACTATATAGATGCAACAGCACTACATTGAAGCATTATGACTGCTTACGGTTGTGAAATAGCAGCTAAGGCGTATAAGATTATATGGATTGAGTCGAGTTGTTGTTAGCCTATGAAATGTAATTAATTGTTTGTTGAGGTTTTTTCATGGGCAGGTACTTGATTGATAGACGTTGTTAAAAAATCTTGCCGGGAATAAACTCCAGCTTTGGACGTGTTTTCCAGCATGACTTATTGGTACATTGAGGCAGTAGAAGGGTTTAATATCTGTTACAGCCTTGTACCAGGCATCAGGTGACATGGACTACATCAGTGCACATAAATTTTCCTTTTTAGCCTTGCCTTTTTTTAAATAAGGACCTAAGAACATAGCTTAACCTATTCAGGACCAGCATAGAAAGTGCCTTTGACTGTAATAGACGTAGTGATAGCTTCAGTCATTTTTATATAGTTGACGTTATGATAGGCTAGCTTTTCAGTCGTTATTATATAGTCGAGTTTATGTTAGGCTTGGAATTAACTAGGTAGACTTTACCTTTAGATTTGTTTCAAGGAATTATAAGTTTGTTATATGACGAGGACAGTGATTTTGCTTTAACCTTAAAGGGTAAAGGGCTCACATTTGTGAAAAAAACTTTGGGCTTACTGCGTTTTAACTTTTGTGTTCAGAAAGTTCCATCACGTATGAAATAATGTGTTGATAAGATGCTTGATATGTGTTTAATGCTACTATGTTTGGCTTTCTACGTCTTAGATTTAGACTCATCAAAACTCTGCAACGTTATGAATTTTCATTTCACCATATATGGCTTTATCCGTCTTAACATTGAGCTCTGAGGAAAATTCCATGACGTCATGAATATCTTATGCTAGCATTCCCATATTTGGCTTTCTACGTCTTAGAATTAGGCTCAGGAAAACTCTGGAACGTTATGAATATTCATTTCACCATATATGGCTTTATGCGTCTTAGAATTAAGCTCTGAGGAAAATTCCATGACGTCATGAATATTTTATTCTAAAATTTCCATATTTGGCTTTCTACGTCTTAGAATTAGGCTCAGGAAAACTCTGGAACGTTATGAATATTCATTTCACCATATATGGCTTTATGCCTCTTAACATTGAGCTCTAGGGAAAATTCCATGACGTCATGAATATCTTATGCTAGCATTCCCATATATGGCTTTCTACGTCTTAGAATTAGGCTCAGGAAAACTCTGGAACGTTATGAATATTCATTTCACCATATATGGCTTTATGCGTCTTAATATTGAGCTCTGAGGAAAATTCTATGACGTCATGAATATTTTATTCTAACATTTCCATATTTGGCTTTCTAAGTCTTAGAATTAGGCTCAGGAAAACTCTGGAACGTTATGAATATTCATTTCACCATATATGGCTTTATGCCTCTTAACATTGAGCTCTAGGGAAAATTCCATGACGTCATGAATATCTTATGCTAGCATTCCCATATATGGCTTTCTACGTCTTAGAATTAGGCTCAGGAAAACTCTGGAACGTTATGAATATTCATTTCACCATATATGGCTTTATGCGTCTTAATATTGAGCTCTGAGGAAAATTCTATGACGTCATGAATATTTTATTCTAACATTTCCATATTTGGCTTTCTACGTCTTAGAATTAGGCTCAGGAAAACTCTGGAACGTTATGAATATTCATTTCACCATATATGGCTTTATGCCTCTTAACATTGAGCTCTAGGGAAAATTCCATGACGTCATGAATATCTTATGCTAGCATTCCCATATATGGCTTTCTACGTCTTAGAATTAGGCTCAGGAAAACTCTGGAACGTTATGAATATTCATTTCACCATATATGGCTTTATGCGTCTTAATATTGAGCTCTGAGGAAAATTCTATGACGTCATGAATATTTTATTCTAACATTTCCATATTTGGCTTTCTACGTCTTAGAATTAGGCTCAGGAAAACTCTGGAACGTTATGAATATTCATTTCACCATATATGGCTTTATGCCTCTTAACATTGAGCTCTAGGGAAAATTCCATGACGTCATGAATATCTTATGCTAGCATTCCCATATATGGCTTTCTACGTCTTAGAATTAGGCTCAGGAAAACTCTGGAACGTTATGAATATTCATTTCACCATATATGGCTTTATGCGTCTTAATATTGAGCTCTGAGGAAAATTCTATGACGTCATGAATATTTTATTCTAATATTTCCATATTTGGCTTTCTACGTCTTAGAATTAGGCTCAGGAAAACTCTGGAACGTTATGAATATTCATTTCACCATATATGGCTTTATGCGTCTTAGAATTAGGCTCAGGAAAACTCTGGAACGTTATGAATATTCATTTCACCATATATGATTTATGATATCTTGTTTAGTCTTTTATGGCTTAAGTATGTGAAAACAGGGATTAAGGACGGAAAGATCTTAAGGGTTCAAGCTCTATCATATATCTTTCTGTGCTAGCTGTTGCATGGCTAGGTATATATATAGGTGACCTTTGATTTCTTTTTCTTTTGAGAACTACCATAACGGATATTGATATCATAAAAATGATGAATACAGTGCTTATGCTAGCTCCTGTTACGATATGCCATGTTTTCTCATAAGGGTTAAAAGAGGGAGAGGTGGGGCTCACAGCGGAGGAGATGAGCCCCTCCCCTTTTGTTACAGGACTTATATATACTCGAGAGCTCCGTGAGAAGGGAGTAATTGTCTCAGCTCTCTCAGATTTAGTGTTCAAGTCAAAAGACGAAGATCCTGAGCCTAAGTCTACGTTGGATGGCGTAGATCTCAGCTTCAAGTTCAAGTTTGACGACGTTGATTTCCAGTTCAACTTGGACGTGGATTTCAAGTTGAAATAGGACTGAGTGACTGTTTTCCAGTTGAAGCTTTTCACAGAGGTAAGTGTTTTCCTGGAATCTCATGAAAATTTACATGTTTGAGATTTTGACATAAAATGCTGTTCACATGTTCCAGAGAAGTAGATAGAATTATTTTTTCAAATATTTAGTTTACTTTGTTAGGATAGGCAGGAGAACATTACGGCGATCGCTTAAAGCCTATTAATTTTGAAATCGAGGGTTGAAAAATTTTTTAGACTGTAATTCTATCAAACTAATTTATGTTTAGCTGCCTCTGTTTAGTATAGTGAGATCTCTTTTATTCGTTCTCTTAAAATTTGCAAAGTATTGGTTTGATCTAAGACATATAAATAATTGAGAGAAAATGCTGCTCACTTGCTTGTCTCAGGAACATTAACCTTGTTGGGAGATATTTCTGTTGGAGAGGTAGGGGTAGGAAAGGAAAATTTTTTCGACGTCCTTAAAGCAGACTTGGTATGAAAAGGTCCTGAGGTAGATTCAGTAAGTAGAGTGGTAGGAGGCATGCTATATATAGCAGTAGGTTTCTCTTCAGAGCTTCCCTCAGGCTTTGTCAAAACGTTCTCTTGTAGGGTTTCAGTTGAAGAGGCAGGGCTATAGGACAGGACATGTTGAGTAATGTCATTTTCAGGCAAGGTTTTTGTAGACGTTGTTGGATGATAAGTAGAGGCAGGAACAGTTTTGACAGAAGGCTTTAAAGAAGTAGTTGAAGTTAGAGTAGTTAAGCTAGCCTTCAAATAAGCAGTAGTTGAAAGCCGTGTAGATGCTCTAAGCTTCTCAAAAGAAGAAGTTGAAGGCAGAGAAGTAGACTTAGACTCCCAAGAAGCAGTTGTAGGAGGTCGTGTAGTAGTATAGGACGTGGCAATAGGTTCACTGGTAGGGTGGAAGGTAGTAGACAATATATCCTTCAGCCTGCAAAGAAAAAAGGTTAACGGAAATTTTTTAATTTAAATGACTAAAAAAACATTTTATTTTGTTGGGATAATGCTTCATGTTCATGAGATAAAATAAGCTAGGATTATTCTTTTATGCTTACAAGGTAAAATAAGCCAAAGAAAAATTCTTTACCTGCAAAGTCCAGCATCGCAAGAATATATTCCCAGCTCTGTAGTTAATTTCTCCAAGAAAGGGAAAACATTTTGATCGTAAGGAATAAATTTCCTTTCTGCTCCTTCATTTTTCTTGATTTTTATCTCTGTTGTTACAATAGATTGATATGTAAGTGGAACAGAAAGAATACACCTCACATGTGGTTCACAAGTCAACGAAGGTTCTGCGAAAATACATTGACAGTTGTATCGTATAGTTTGCATGTAGCAAACAGACAATAAAGCAGCCAAGAGTCCTAAGGTTTTCATCTTGAATGAGAATATGAGGGAAGCGTGCATGTCCTAGAAAGATAGCTCTTAGTATAAAACTTTTTTGCAGACAGATTAAATTCCTGTTTCTAGATAATGAAGCAGAGGTTGAGAGCAGCATGGTAAACAACGTCTAATACGACTCGTTTTAGTTCTTACATTTAACACTAGAGGACACATGTGAGCTACCAGGGCATCGCTGATTGATATTTATCAGAAAGTAGGCGGAAGGAACGTCAGTCAGGATAGCCGAGGGGTTAAGGCGTTCGCTTCGCTCAGCCAAGGTTGAGGGTTCGAATCCCAACTTCTCTGTGAACGCTTTGGTTTCACGTTTTTCTGAACGTCATTATGTATCTAGTTTGCTTTTAAGATAGTTCTATGTCAGTTAAATTTATTTTGAAACAGGATAGATGCTTAGTGTGTATGAAGGCTAAATTGTTAAACGTTAGCAGGTTATATGTTCTCAGCTTTACGTTGATGTGCAAGAACGAGCAGAAATATCGATCAGCGATGTTCTGGTTGCTCACATGTGTCCTCTAGTGTTAAAAGTAAGAACTAAAACGAGTCGTATTAGACTTTTGAATTATGCCTGACGCAGCTGCAACAGTATAAATGGAGCTGCCGGAAAGGGAATCATTCTATGGATTAGACTATTGTACAATCCCCGGCTCAGCTACTACAGTTATAAACAGACATGTTAATGTCTTATTTTTTTCCTTTTAAGAGAGCTACAAATGCTGAAGTTTGTGAGCTATACTCCATTCTTCAATAAAAGGTCGCAAACAGACAGGCAAAATAGCTTATAGCCACGCCCTGGTGAGAGAATAAAGAACTTGCTGTTTCATGTAGATACTGATCACCGTAATGCTCGAGAGAATCATACCTGTAGGGAAATTGATAACAGTAATTGAAGTTACTAGAGGATTTAGGATGAAAGGTTAAAAAAAATATGGTTTGTTCACAAGATACCATATTTATGACGTTGATGACTTACTATACAAAATATTTTTCAGATTTTAAGGTTTGCCTTGTGCTGAAAATCGCAGGCGTTCTACTCTACGAAAAGAATCCTAAGCCAGCTTTGCAGAGCGTTTTGATCTATCTGTTTAGCTGACAACAGACAGGCTACACAGCACAAAGCAGTCTCCAGGTGAGTGATTTAATAAATTATACAAGAGGCTAGATGTTTCATATAGACATTGATCACTGAAATGCTTGATAGAATTATTTCTGCGGAGAGATTGAGCATAGGAAAAGAAGTAACCAGATCATCAGTCAGTTACTAGGACGCTGATCATCGTAATGCTTGAGAGATTCATTCCTGTAGGGAAATTGATAACAGTAATTGAAGTTACCAGTTCATTTAGGCTTAAAAACTAAAAAAACATGCTTTGTTTGCAAGATACCATATATTACGACGTTGACAAGTAACAGTGGAATTTATTTTTCAGATTTTAACCTTTGCCTTGTGCTGAAAATCGTAGAGGTTCTACTCTGCAAAGAGACCCCCTGAGCCAGCTTTGCAGACCGTTCTGATCCATTTCTTTTCCTGATCCCAAAAGGATCTCCCTTCAAGGTTGCTATGAAAAGATTTTTATTATTTTAAGCTAAAATGATTGATGTCTATACAATATATTTTGAACAATATAGTCCTTATAGTAAAAACTGATCCTTGTGCTAAATTGGACATAGAAAGCTTTCGAAGTTCTCGTAGAAATATAAGCAAGTACCGAGGATCTATAGTTGTTTCCAGCAAAGAGTTTTCTTTGAAATTTACAAGAAACGGATATTGTTATATTTTTATAAGAAATAATTTTTCTCGAATTTTGCATGACATAAAACAGTTTGTTACTTTGCATTGCATCAATTTTTTTTCTAACTACTCTTTTATAAACTTTAGTAAGATATGTGTTAAGTTGTTGAATATTCAACTTAGCATAGAAATTCTTTTGAACGGAAAAAAAGTTAAAATATCTGAACTTTTTTTAAAATTAAACTTAAAGTTGTCTGAAAAATATTTTTTTAAGATAAGGGAATCAAATTGTTTTGAAAGTTCTTGGCTTTTATATGATCATAAAACTGCAGTTTTCAAGGAACTGTCCTATTTTTCTTCTTTCAGAATTTGCAATAAAAATATTACTTTAACTTTAGGTCACAACTTTAAGGGAAATTGTATAACAAAAGACACTACATTGTTTTTAGATTTGTGCTCAGAGATAAAAGACACTTTGGTTGAAATATCAGAAGAAAAAAATAAAATTTTCTGAAATGAAAGAAAATAAGTTGATCACTCAATTTCTTTTATTGATATTAACTATTTTATGCCAAGATAAAAGTGAAAACCATGAATATTGGAAAAAGGTAACCGAGGAAGAAGCACATTGCTTTTTCTTTGTCTCTGAATATATCAAGAAAAAACAAAAAGAAAAAAAAATTCCAAGAGACAAAGTAATTTCTCTGTTAAAAGATGAAGCTTGGTCTTCACTTTTATCTTACATGAAAAAGGATGAAGCTTACAGAGCATGCTATGCGTATTGCATGTATGAAAACAAGGATAAAAGATTTACTGTCTGCTCATAGTATTTTGGTTGAATGCATTTCTGAAATATTTAAAATAAATATTTATTTCAGTACTCAAAATCAAAGCACTGAATTTCATCCTGTAAATAATTTCAAGAGCAAAGCTATATGCATTTTTTTCAACAAAGATTTAAATGAATTTAAAGAATGTTCTCCTTCGGAGAGTCAAATTAAAATAAAAAAAGGAACTAACTTGAAAAGAAAGAAAAGTTGCGAAAATGAATCATTTTTTAATGAAGAAAATTTATCAGACAGCAGTGAAGACGAAAGCAAAGAAAAAAGTCAAAAAGATAGCTCTAGTGAAGAAGATTTTTCTCTTTTGAAAGAGGATCTTCATTTATCAGAAACTGAAGACGAAGATGAAAAACATTTTAAGAAAAAGGAAAAAAAAATTATGCCCAAAAAAGAAATAGAAGTGGAAAATAATGTGACTGCTTTGAAAGATTTTACATCTTTAGCTTATTTATTTAAAGATGAAAAGGAAGCAGCTGAAATGAACGTAAAAGATTTTTTTACTATAACAGAACGTATGAAAAAAACATGCAAAAGTAATGGAAACTAATTGTTTGCCTGAAAACTTAGAAAAATGTTTAAGGTGCCCTCAGCACTGTTCTAGTTCTGTCTTAAAAGGAACTAAGGACAAAAGGGGACCAAAAGCACCTAGAGCTAAGAAAATTAAAGTTTTTCATGATTAATTTAAATTATGTTTTTTTCTCTACAGATGCCTAAAAAAAGAAATTTGCCACAAAAAAATAAGAAATCAAAATTTGCCAAAACTTCTTCTGATTCTCATTTGCCTGATTTAGGCCATCTAGACGCAGAAGACATACCGTTTTCTGCTGTCTCTTCTTGTGATAGCTCTAGCACAGAAGGGGAATTTGAAGATAGCTCTGTCTTTCAATCTTTGCCTGATCCTTATGTCAAACTGACACCTCTCTCTTCATCTCTTTCCAAAGTAAAAACTGCAGTCTCTGCTTCTACTTCAACCTTGGATACTAACACTGCTTCGACCTTTGCTGAAACAAAGGTGAAGGTCGAGACTCCTTCAAAAGGAAACGCTACAGTCTCTCCTTCTACTTCAACCTTGGATACTAAGACTGCTTCGACCTCTGCTGAAACAAAAGTGAAGGTCGAGACTCCTTCTAATGCTGACACTGCAGTCTCTGCTTTTTCTTCAGCCTTGAAAACTAACACTTCTACATCAATCTCTCCTGAGACAAAGGTGAAGGTCGAGACTCTTTCAAGACCTGTTTCTACTTCTGGATCTAATCTTGCTTCTTCTTTCCCTGTGAAGACTGAGGGTCCTTCTCCTTCCCCCCTCAGCAGAAAACATCCTGTCCTCTCTTCTTTTTTTGCTTCTTCCCCTCCTGTGAAAAAAGACAAAGAAGACGAAGAAGTCAAGAAGATCAACTCAAGATCGTTCTGCTCCAAAGCTTCGGCTTCGGTAGTAGAACGGCCTAGCATTAAATTTCTTGACAATTTCAAACAATTTTTGAACAAACGTGCAGCTGCTCGAAAAGGTGAAGCACCTGAAGTACGATCTCGACCTGCAGCAGCCGCAGGAAGTCCTTCACAAACTGCTAGAGATGGTCGAGCAGTACTTGAGGATCGTCAGCCGGTGACTGAGGATCGTCGACCGGTGACTGAGGATCGTCGACCGGTGACTGAGGATCGTCGGCCGGTGCCTGAGGATCGTCGGCCGGTGCCTGAGGATCGTCGATCGGTGCCTGAGGATCGTCGGCCGGTGCTTGAGGATCGTCCGTCGGTCCCTGGATCTTCAGGTCTAACGGTAGGATTCCCTGGTTTGTCTGCTCTCGGAGATCTCTATGAGATCTACGATAAGGGCTACGAATTAGGATTGGCAGTAGGACGTGCTTCGAGAGAACCAGGTAAAAGATATCGTAGATCAGGTCCTGAAACGCCTCCCGCTCCTTTTCCTAACCAGCAGCGAACAGGAGCTTCTGGGAACTTACAGGTATCAAGGCAGGAGGTGACTCCTGAGAAAACTGTTACTGATAAAACGGCTACTCAACCTGTCTATCTTCAATGTCGGTCTGTTGTTGCACCTCCTGAGTATTCACAGCTTCCGCAAATTCCTCTACAAAACAACCCTCCAACAGTCCCTCCACAGTGTCCCCCGCAGTGTTCACAGTGTGTGCAAGTTCTTCCTCTTAACAACCTTTCGACAGTTCCTCCACATGGTCCACCGCAGTGTCCACAAATTCCTCATTTTAACAACCCTCCTACAGTAATCCAGCCTCTGGCTGACTCGCAGCCGACTCAGCCTAGACAGGGCATAGATCCTTCCGCAGAGCCTTCTTACGTACCTCTGTCAGCAGGACCTGGGTATGCAGATGCTCAGTCAGTTCACTTCCTAACCCCCCTCGTAGCATCGACTTCCCGCTTTTCTGCTTCAGTAGGACCTGTGAAGACGGTCTCTCAGACCCCTCCGATTGCATCGACTCGCATTTCTCAGTCAGTGGGACCTGCGAGGACGATCACCTCCACAGTTGATCCACAGGCCCCTCCGGTAGCATTGACTCGCATATCTCAGTCAGTGGGACCTGTGAGGACGGTCACCCCTACAGTTGATCCACAGGCCCCTCCGGTAGCATCGACTCGCATTTCTCAGTCAGTGGGACCTGCGAGGACGGTCACCCAAACTGTGTACCCTCAGGCCCCTCCGGTTGCATCGACTAGCGTTTCTCAGTCAGAGGGACCTGCGAGAACGGTCACTCAGGCAGTGAACCCTCAGGCTCCTCCGTCTGTTAGTCAGCCTCAGAACCTTCCTCCGAATCAAAACGATGTGAACCCGCAGCTTAACATCAAGAACCTTTTTAAAGTACCGAGGGTCAGACAGTACTACTACGAAGACTTTTGTCTTCAAAGGTTGGGTTTAGAAATAAGTGCTCAGCAAAAAGAGCACATGTGTAGGCACCGTATCTGTCCCACTTGCAAATCTCCCTTAAACGTTACAGGGACTTTTCTCCTCAACTTCAGAAAAAAAGGGATGTATTCCTGCAGATGCTGTGATGCGATCTTTGAACATCCCAATGATTGCATCAACCACATGATTTCTGTTCATGAGGGTGGGCTGAAGTAAAAATTTGGTTCGAAGAAGGCATCACAGACATATAGATTCTAAGTAGAAGAGGGTAAAATTAATTTTTTTTAGGATGGAAAGCACTGTTCACATTGACACTAGTCTTTTATGTTCACGATGTCAATACTTTAATTCTTACAATAGTTTTTATAAAGAAGCAGGAAAATGAAAGACATAGTAGAAATTCAAGTTCCTTTATTTACTTTTATAACTCCTGAAAAATGTTTGTCTTTCATAGAATATTTAAATATAGAAAAAACTGAAGACAGTTATACTTTTTTTGATTTAGAAGAAAACGTAGAATCAATAGCATTTTTTGCTTGTTTTTTTCAAAGTGATTTTTTGTTGAATTATTTATATTTAAGAGTTCAAGAAAATTTGAAGGAAATCAGTAAAATTTTAATCATGTATGCATACAATGGTATTCTATGTCATTCAATTCCTGCTTCTTTAGTTCATTTCTGTTTTTTTTTAATGAAAGAAAAATATTCTATTTATGATATCTTAGTGGACATACATTGTCAGCGTCATCATATAAATAAATATTGTTGTTACTCTTGCTATAAAGAAAAAATTTTAAAGAAAAAAATTAAAAGAGCATCTAAAGAAATTGAATATGATAAAACATTTTATTATCTTTGCGGAGCTTGTGGAGGGCAACATAAATCTTTAAAACGTCCTTTGAACAAAAAAATTAAACGTTTAATTTGTTGTGGATGTCCAAGCCATCGTTCATGTTTCTTAAAGTTTCGATTTAAATCATACACAAGAAAAGGCTTTAAATGTTTTGATTGTAGAACAAAATGGTTAAATGGAAATCCGTTGGGGAGCAAAATATTTTTAAAATGGCAAAGAAAAAAATATCTTTCTATGAGAAAAAAATATTACGAGAGAAAAATATCTTTCTATAAAGAATGTTTTAAGTAATGCGAATATGTATGTAGCTTCTTAAGACGGTATTGACTTACTGATATACATTGTGTTTGCTATATTTGCTATGTGTTTTTGTTTCTCCTTATCCTGATTTACGAACGTGTATGAGGTATTACATCAAAATATCCTTGAGATAGAACATAAGTGTTCATGATTCACTCACACGGACATAAATATCTTGTGCATCAATTATAACGCAGAGAAAGATAACATAGTCCTATATTTACTATGGATCGACTGCTTTTTTTATGCTGATGTTATCCTGATGACCATAATTACGCCACCTGAAAAGAACAGGATTTTTTTTTGTTCTGCATGCAGAGTCAAGCGATATATCATTGAAAAAACAGTTGTTGACGTGATGGATTGAATGCCATGTTTAATGTGTTACTACACTTCAAAGGACACTTATTGTTCTTTGGTTCACTCATGTGCAAACAATTACGTCATACTGCTTAAGAGCAGTAAATGTCATTTAACCTTATGTAGTTCAACATAACTGAAATTGGAATTTATCGGATCATATCTGTCATACGAAAATCGGATCATATCTGTCATACGAAATTGATTATATCATTTGGTTAAGCGGACTTAGTTGCTATTCAGGATGTCATATAGTTTAAGCTGTGTAAATAGCAACTGAAACAAAATAGCTTATAATAGTTGCTATTCATATGTTATAATAGTTGCTATTGATGTGTTATAAGATAGCCTCGGAAAATGAAAATTAATTACGTTTTATTGAAAAGCAGGATTGCTTATTTCGAAGGAAAGGTACATTTTAAAGACAACGAAAAGGATATAATAGATGTTAGTTTTCCTTCCCAGCCTTATATGTCAGTGAAGGAAGCTGGTCAAATTTTTTTAGCTTTGTCTGTTTTTGATTCTTTGCCATGGCTTAAGAAAATTAAAGTAGAAGCGCTTGTATTTTTCGCCGACTTTTTCTTGTCTTTTTTTTTACAGGAAGAAATAGGCAATTTAGTTTTGTGTAACATCATGCTTTTGCCACGAGTCCTTAAAATGTGCTGTATTTTAATGCCATATCAAACTTTTTATTTCACTATGATGGATCTTGCTTGCGACTTACTTGACGTTAGATATGTTTACGACGTAGAAATGTTAATGAAACCTAAGAAAAGAAAATATGATTACTCTTTAGATCCTAGCGATTATGTATTATCAGAAATATCAAAAGAACTAAGAAATAAAACAAGGCAAAAATTGCATAAAATGTCACTAGAATACATGCTTTGTAAATTATGCAACACTGAAATGATTATTTCTACAAAAACTAGAAACATTGCTTATATGATTTGTTGCAATAAGCCAGTACATCAAAAATGTTTTGTTGATTTCACTCAAAAATCAAATTTGTATCATAGGACTGAAACAATAAAATGTCCTTACTGTTCTGTAGAATGGATACATGAAAAACCATGGGTTGGTCATGAATGTTTGTTATGGTTAATGAGAAAATCATCTGACACTTCCTTGTTAAATCAAGAAAAAAAACCAAAAGTTTGTTTATTTGATAAGAAATAAAAAGTTGGAAACAAATATTTTTGTATTATGTTACATTTTAAATATCAAATATTTCATAACATATACAGCAGTAGCTTACAAAAAGTCTCTGAGAATAAAGAAACAAAACTACTATAACTTAAGGTAATATAGTATAACGAATAAGGCAACGAAGTTAACCTATAAGGCAGCAAAGTTATATGACAACGAATAAGGTAATGAAGTGAATGAAGGAGGCAGCGAAATCAGATGAACTTTTCTGACGCAGACTACGGAGAATTCTTTGCAGGAAAAGCATTGCGATTAATGCTTTAAAGGTAAAGCTAAAGATTTGCTTTTGTGAGTTCATTAAAAATTGCTGTTGAGTCAACTGTTCACTGAGAGCTAAAACTTAAATTTGTTTCATTTTAACATAATTAATTCCTGTTAGATACATACAATTTGTGGTAAAATTAATTGTTACAATGCTTGTATGGGAACGATTCGCAACAAACTAACATAAGTAAAAAAGTAGCTTTCCGCTTATCTAGTAAAAAAATATTAGTCATAGCCTCTAGAGGTCTTCAGTGTGCTAAGTATGGTATAGTTTAAGATAGTTTTAGGAATGCTCACTAGAGGTCTTCAGTAAGCAGAAAATGCCTTCTATAAGCCACCAGAGGTCTTCAGTGTAAAACCATGCACATAATTTATATCAGCCACCAGAGGTCTTCAGTGTAAAACCATGCACATAGTTTTAGTGACTCACACTAGAGGTCTCCGCTGATCTAGTTTTAGTGACTCACACTAGAGGTCTCCGCTGATCTAGTAAAATAATGTCAGTCCTAGCCTCTAGAGGTCTATAGAGTGCTAAATATGGTATAGTTTAAGATAATTTTAGGAATGCTCACTAGAGGTCTTCACTGAACAGAAAATATCCTGTTCATATGAGCCACCAGTGGTCTTTTTTTTCCCTGAGATAAGAAATACTTTCAAAATTATCAAAAAAAGATTTTATTGTTTAAAAATAAGATATATTTCTAAAATGAATGTTTCTTCTCCTTTTTACATAAATTTACCTTCTAATACTATTCATCCCTCCCGAGAAAATAAAACAAGCAAATTTTGGGTTAAGTTACCTTCTATTTTAATTTTACAAGGAGAATGGGAAGTGGGATTAGTAGAAGTAAACATACCAGTTTCTTGGTATAATTTCCCAGAAATTCCAGAAAGAAATAGGACTTTGGTAGTAGAAAGAAAAGATTTCAGGTTGAAGCAAGACGTGAATAAAATAACTTCATTAGATCAAATAGAAATAAAAAAAAGATATGTCGTGCAAAAAATTCCATATGGAAATTATACTTCTTTAGATAGTTTAATAAAAAGCATAAATGCAGCCTTGAAAAAAATAGACGCATACCCTGACAATGAATTTTTTCGAAAAAGTAGAGAACCATATGTAAAAACTGAGCTGCAAAATTTAAAACCTATTTTAAAGGTAGGGAGAGGAGACAAAGTTGTTATGTCTAAATATTTAAGTAACGTACTGAGATTGGATATATCTGAAGAAATAGACAACGAAGCTGAGATAGAAAACGATGACGTTATAACTTTTTCAGGGCTTCCATTGAATAGTTTATCAGATTTTCAGATTTTAATGAGCACTACTTTAAGATACAAACATTATAAATTTTTCATGCGGGAGGTGTTCCTAATTTGCATCACGTTTCTTCTAATATTTATATTTATACTGATATAGTTGCTAATGAAATTGTAGGCGATCTTCAAATTCCTTTATTGAGGACTATTCGTTGCAGTGAAAAATTCGGAGACGATATTAAGGAAGTTTTTGTCTCTCCGTACTATAAAAAGGTAAAAAAAAGTGAAATACAAGAAATCGAAATAACTATATGTGACGATGTGGGAAAGTTGGTTCAATTTGAATATGGAACAGTTTTTTTAGTTCTTCATTTCAGACCTATAAGAAATGAAAAAACGTAAAGCTTTCAAAAATTTAATCGTACAATATGATTTAACTCCTGCTCTTCACAAATATGATCCTGATTTATTTTTACTTAATCAGACCAAAAAAATAAAAAAATAAATTTTGAAGAAAAAAAAAAAAGAAGGGGGGGTTAAATTTCAATTATCGTTATGCACAGTGTTAGGAAAATATAATCTAGAAGACAATGAATATCTTGAAATTCAACCATGGTTCCAAAGTCCTGTTCAAGTAAACTTTGATTCTCATAACGTAGAGGAATTAATAAGAAGTTCCTTTTCTGTGATATTAGGTTTTTTCGATGCTTTTTTGCACATGGGGTCAGGATGGTTTTTAAGAGAAATAAAAGTGTTACGCCTCTCTGTTTTTAAATATAATCCTTTTGGAGGTGAGAAAAAAGGGAAAGAAAGCATTATTCAAAGAAAAAAATCAGTTCTTAATATAAAAGGAAGCGGCAAAAAATGCTTCATATACTCTGTTTTAGCAGGATTACATAAAATTCCTCACAATGCAAACTTGGCTAAGTCGTACGATATTTTTTTAGAAAAATTAAATCTTTCTTTTCTTTCTTTTCCTGTGAAATTGAGTGAAATTCCAAAGTTCGAAAATAAAAATAATCTTACTATAAATGTCTTTGGCCTTTTAGTATCTGAAAAAAAAGAATTTCAGCCTTTCCCTATGTATATTTCAGTCCTTTCTTCTCCCCTTACTGAAGTTTTGAAGTTTGAAGTTTTAACACTGTTTATTGGCTAAAGAAAGCACTACATATGTAGTTATTATAATCAGTCGCCAGAATACAATATATCAAAATCGACAAAGTATAGGGTATGAATGTAATGTCAACAAGTGGTTTCCATGAACTATCGAGATCAATGTTTTTCTCAACATGTACATTTCTCATTATATTCACAATCTGCCCAATGCTGTTAGGATATCACCTTTTAGACTCGCTTTAAAGCCTCCTATATTCGGTTTTAGTTGTATCTCTACTGGTAATATATCCCATATTTGGTATCCTCGATACAACGGACTGTTCCTATAGATCTCCCTTTTGGGTCTGCTTACTCTCAGTTTTATCTTATTATAACCTCTCAGTTCCCTAGTGGGAACTATAACATTTTCTTCATTCCTAGCATACTTGTACATAAGGCATGCTAATGATTTCTTACGCCTGATACTGAGAGTTTCCACTTTACATCTCATTAGGAGGTCATTTATATGTATATCTTGGGCATTCCTTATTCCCAGACATGCTCGTAGGCAATGGTTCTGTATTACATCTATATGGTCTATAATTGTTTTTGGTCCAGATTCATGCACAAAACTACAGTACTCTAGTGTAGGTACAATCATTTGTTTATATATCTTTAACGAGTTTTCTGTATCAAGATATTTTACGATGTTTCGTAACTGTTTCAACTTTGATGTACCCATTCCATCTATTTTCTTACAATGGTGTTTGAAGTTAAGTTCTTTATCTATTATAACACCTAGATAGTTAAATTTATCCACATTTGATAATACGGTTCCCTGCATGGTGATATTACTATCTGGTATATATTGTCTTGTAGAGCTACACCACAGTGTTTTTGTTTTCTTAACATTCACCATCAGAACATTTAATCTGCACCATTTCTCAATTTCATTTACATCACTCTGCATCAATGCGGTTATCATTACCGGGTCTTTTCCATTTATTACCAATGCCACATCATCAGCATAAAGAAAACATTCACAATTCACCACTTTATTGGTAATATTATTCAGATAAATATTGAACATCAAAGGACCTAATACTGTGCCCTGAGCCACTCCACAGTCCATAATTCTTTTATTAGAAGATATACCATTGACTTTGGTAGTCTGGTATCTATTTACTAGAAAACTTTTTAACCAAGCTATACATTGTTCGTCACAGTTTATATTTTGTAGTTTTGTTACTAGTATATCCAAGTTCACTGTATTAAATGCTTTTTTCAGATCCAAGAATAGAATTAAAGAGTACTCTCCTCTATTACGAGCCTCTAGTAGATACTGTACCAACCCAAAAATGGCATCTGAAGTTGACCGACCTGGCATAAAACCAAATTGATTTTTATTAATAATATCATTATATAACAGGTGTTTCATCATTTGTACATGTACACATTTTTCGATAAGTTTAGAGAATACATTGGTCATTGTAATTGGTCTCCAGTTTGATACTTCACTTAGTGATCCATCTTTTGGTAGTGGCACGACATGTCCTATCTTTAATACCTCTGGTATATTTCCACTCTCAAAAGATTTATTTACAAAAGTTGGTAATAATATATCGTTACTTAGAAGGAATTCTTTTACTATCTTACACGGTACATTGTCAATACTTGTACTTTTACTTACATCTAATGTTTTAAGGATTTTATTACAAATTGCCGATGTACAGTTGTCTAACGTGAATACATTTTCACATACCATTCCCTCATTGACATATGCTATGTCCTCGAACCTTTTTGCTAGGTCTGAACCTATATTTATATAATAATCATTTATATAATCTGGCAATAGTTCAGCGTTTATCATTGTACCGGTATCATCTTTTAGGCTAACCGTAGGCGTTGTATTTTTACCTTTCCATACCGTATTTAACATTTTCCAGAACCTTCTAGGATCTTTTTTATATTTATATAGTAGGTTCACTGTTACACTTTTCCTTTTATTTCTTAATCTCTTATTTATATCCTTTTTTAACATTTTCACTCTGTCAAGTAGTTGGTTTATATAACCTGGTGTACATTTTTTAGCTCGTCTGAACAATCTTTTCTTCTTAGTAATTAGTCTACCTACTCGTTCGTCATAGAACATATCATTTTCACGTACTTTATATTGTACTATAGGATGGTGTATATCTAGGTATTTATTAATATGGTGTATGATTTTGGTATACACATCACTTTCATTAGTATCAGGCAATATACAAATATCCCAGTTTGTATCATTTACATAGTCTTGAAGCTCAATTTTGTTGAGATTACTCATATTTCTTGACTTAATCACCTTTAATGGTTTTTTAACCTCTTTTACCAGTTTTCTAATAACAAATACTGGGACATGATCACCACAGATGTCGTCTAAGAGTCCATAATCCTTTATACATGTACAGTTTGTATAATAATGATCAAGCGTTGATTTTCCATATCTATGGAAATATGTTGGTTGTGTTCTTAGATACCTTAAACCTGTGTCCTTTAGAAAGTTGGACATTCTTCTAAATTTAATACAGTTCCTACTACGGCTGTTTACATTCATATCTCCCATGATCCATATTTCTTTATTTCTATACATTTCATATGTGACTATGGCATGGATATGGTTATAACATTCCGATACATTGCCCTTTGGTGGTCTGTATACTACCACCAATACCTTTTGTTTATGTCCCGGGTAATTTATTTTTAGGCATATACATTCTATGTTTTTGTTCACCACTGAGTTAATATTATCGATTTCAACATAGGGCATGTATTTATTGTCTATGTAACAGGCTACACCTCCTCTTTTACCACGCCTTCTGTCATTTCTGACCAATGTTTTATCATATATGTACAGTTGACTACTTGGTGTGTATGGTTTTAACCACGTCTCAGTTATACCTATAAAATCAAAACCCTTGAATTCACGTCTTACATAGTTGTATTTATCCTTTAAACTCTGCGCATTAAAGACCAGAAATTTGAAACCATTACCTTCTTGTACTGTCTTTGGATCTTTACTCATTTTTTGCTATTCGATAGTTCCACCTGTCTCCATCCACCCCTACTCTGTTCACATATGATATCCTATTTATTAACATATATACAAGTGTAGTTATTGTATGAACACTAGACATTATAGGGTTCATACAGAGAGAGTCGGTTGAGGTTGACACTCTATACCGTGTGTCCGTAATGTCCATTGGTGGTATAACAGAACCACAAATAAATAGACATTGGCACACTTGGTGAAAAAACAAGATTAGATACATAATATTAATTCAATACATGAGTTAATTATTCCCTACCACCATAAGATTTAGTACAGTCAGGACCTTTCTTTGTTGTGTCCTATATATATTTAATTCCTGTATACAAATAAACTACTACCACATACACTCATTCTTCCACAATGCAACTTGAAAAAGGACGGTCCTGTGAGCCTGTTTGTACCGTCTATTTTTCTATATACTAAACATAGATAGGTATACGTTTATTTAACCAAAAGGGACGGTCCTAAGGACATGTTTGGACCGTCTATTTATTTCTGTATATTATGCCGCTTGATGAATATTATAGTTCAAAGCTAATACATTTGGCTTTCATATATCTAGTCCCCTCCTTCATTTTCTTTGGGTTTGTCCATACTCTCAGAGCTTTTTGGGTCATGTTCCTCTTGGAATCTAGACCTTAGCTCCTCTAGGAGAATGCCTAGCATGTTTTCTCCTTTGTATGTGTCATTGTCCAGGCTACTATCATCATACCCCACACCTGCACTCCAGAACATTTCAGTCTCACTTTGAACTAGGTTTAGCTGATTTGTTTTCTTCAGTAGTTCCCGTAGGAATCTGTTCTGGTAGAATTTTTTGCTCAGACACAGTTTCATGATTTTGAGTCTCATCTTTCTCCATTTCATTCCCTTCTTACAACCTTCACCTTCTCTGCGAGCATCTATTGCATCAGTTGCCCTCATTACTTTCTCAGCAGCCTCAAAATCACCCATCTCAACACAACCAACCCATTGAAACATGTGCTCTGCAGAGCCAAAGGACAAGCCTTGGTGTTCAATTTTGATCTTATATAGATTACTGAGATAGCACTTCTCTCCGCAGAATACTATACTTGTATCGGTTTGCTTCATGAAGAGTTTGCCTATCACATATCCTGGTTTCTCACTCTCGTGTTTCAGTTTCTCAACATTGGGGTCCTTGGAACTGTCTCTCTCACTTTGATCCTTGTTCACATCTGTCTTCCTTAACACTGGGGTTGTATCTGTACTTGATGTAGAACTATTTCTTGGGGGTGTCTTCTTCAGTACCGTCATATTGCCCTTGTACTCGTTTCCAGACATTCTCTGTAGTCTTACATTGATGGGTGTCTTCACATCAGCAGCTCTTATACTCCATCCACCTTTTTCTTGAGCATCGTTTCTCTGTGGGCTAGATCGAGGCATAGTCTTTCTAACCACTACATCACGGCTGTCTCCTGGTGGGTGTGGCCCTGTGTCCCTATCTCGTGCTATCATTGTCTCTCTTTCAGGTTTCCTACTACCACTGTTGTCTGTTGGTATGTACTTCCTGGGAATGGTGTTTGGTTTATAACCGTCATACAATACATTGTCTATCAGGACTCTTGTGCCTTTTGCCCATGCATTTGCCAACCTGTTGTCCCTGCAATTCTTTGCTATACGTCTCATGTACCCTTTGACTTGTCTCACTTCTGGATCCTCATCCGGGTTCACATATACAGTCTTGTATTTACCTCCATGTTGCGCCAGTGTGGCCTTAGCCCTGAGACAAGCATCTCTACGCCAGGTCGTAGTAAAGCATATTAACAATGCTCTAGCACTTCTATCCCTGGATGTGGTCATACGTGTTGTTAATTTTATTTCAGTCTTATCCACATCAATTCTCATGGCTCTCATCAATGCCATAGCTTCCTCTATTGGGTCTTCATCGTCTTTCTCAGGGAGTCCTGTCACTATCAAATTAAATCTACGGGGTGACTTGTATTCCTCGTTGATGTTATATTTGACAGTTGCTGCATAAGTTGGGTTTATATTTTGCACCTCCCATTCCCTTTTAACAGCTTCAGCAATCTTTCTTGCTTCTTTAGCCATATCACACGCTTGTTTGATGTCAGCCTGTACATGACTCATATCTTCACTGTTTTGTAATGTCTTATCCTTTATTTTTCTCATTTCAGTTGTGACATGCGAGAATTTGACATTATTTTCCGTCTCTATCTGCTGTAGACGGTCCCTAATAGACCTGTTTGTACCGTCCACTTTTTCCTTCAACTCGTTAATGTCACTTTGTGTCTCAGCTCTATTTTGGGTTAATAATTTCATCATGTCATTGAAACCCTTTTTCATGAAATTTTTAGAGCCACTTCTCCTTTTACTAGCACAATGTTCAGCCACTTTTACCTTAGTATGTGTCCTGTGGTCATCTTCATCACTATTTGATGCCCAATCGCTGTCAGAGTCTTCTGTGTATTGGTGGTCTTCCTCAAATACAGTGTTGTCCATATTGACATTCCCCTGATATGCACATCTACTGTCTAATTTATCTGTATCTTTAATCCTCTTCTTTGGTCTGTGCGAAGGTTGGTAGATAGGCTCACTATTACTGACCAGACCGGCCATCGTAGATTCCGTATCGACCAAACCGTCCATCGTACAACCCGCGTCGTCACTCGGCGGTCTGGCCCTCTTTACAGGCTTATTACTAACCTCCTTGTGGTGTTTTCTTGGTCTTCCTCTACCTCTGGGTTTGGTCTGGATATTTTGATCAAGATATGCCTCAATTTCTGCACCTGAGGATCTCCTTGATCTCTTGTCAGACTGCCTCTTACTTTGTTGTTGTTCCGCCATCGTACCGTAGCGACTTGTATTATCGCCCAGCGCCGTTTGGATGAATTTTCTTTCGCTATTTGATATCAATTTAATTGATCATATAGCTAGATACCATCCTTATGTAGTTACTCTGGGTGTTCCTGTATGTGTAGTTCGTATTCCATTCGCTATATCTCTCAGTATACTTCCTAAAACTCGATATATAGGATGCTGCTGGTAACTACTCTCTTTTCATGGCGGAATATGTATAAGGAAGACATATTGATTTATTGTTATTTAATGATCACTATTATCTTATCAGAAATTTACATAAGTTTATCAGACCATTCTTTTGGAAAAAAACTAGGTACTTTTGTTACAAATGTTTGATATCATTTTGCTCAAAAAAAAAAAATGAAATGCACGTTAACAACAATTGCAAAACTAACGTATACAGTGGTCAGGGTTATTCTACTCCACCGAAAGGGACTTTCTTAAAATTCGTTGACCATAAATTTAAAGTTAAAAGTCCTTTTGTGATATATGCAGATTTTGAATGTTATAATCGCGCTATAAGCAAAATATACAAAGGGAAATCGTGTTGCTCCAAAGAACACAAATTAAATGCTTTTGGAGCTATATTAATTTCTAAATATGAAAAATACAGTCAAGATCCTGTTATATACGTAGGAAAAAATGTGATAGAAAAATTTGTTTCTTACTTATATAAAAAAAGAGCTGAAATTTCGTATATTTTAGATCATAAGAGAAAACCTTTTTCTTTGTTTTCTGACGATATTTTACATATAGTGAAGCAAAAAAATTGTTACATATGCGGGATATCTTTCACCGAAAAAGGTATAAGAAAAGTTTTAGATCATGCTCACATAGGACAAGAAGGAAAAGGAAGAGATTTAAATTATGCTTGCAATAGATGTAATCTTACTTACACTAGTCTTAGGATGGACAATTTAAAGATACCTATTATTATTCACAACAGCATGAATTATGACACTCATTTTCTCATCCAAAAATTATATAAATATATAAACCAGGGCACCATATCTGTAATTGCTAAATCATCTGAAAAATTTCTTACTTTAAGTTTCGAAAATTTTAGAATAATAGATTCCTTCCAATTTTTACCTACGTCCCTTTCAAAATTAGCTGAACTTTTGCAAGAGAAAGGTTTAAAAGATTTCGTTCAAACAAAAAAACATACTTCAAACAAAAAAATGATTCCTTATATGATAAGAAAAGGTGTCATGTGCTATGATTACATTGATTCTTGGTCTGTTTTGAAAGAAAAAAAATTACCGCCTATAGACAAATTTTATTCTACTTTAACAAAAAAAATATAACAGAGGACGATTACTGTCATGCAATTCATATGTTTAAAGCATTAAAATGTAGAAACATAAAAGATTATTTGAAAGCCTACTTGAAAATAGACGTTTTGCTTTTATGTGATGTTTTTGAATCTTTCAGAGAAAAGGCCTTAAGTTATTACGGTTTAGACCCTGCTCATTTTCTAACGGCACCTAGTTTGAGTTATCAAGCTATGTTAAAACATACAGAAGTTGAACTAGAGTTGCTTTCTGACATCGAAAAATATAATTTTATAGAAGGCGGTATAAGGGGTGGCATAACTAATGTTTCTCATAGGTATGCGAAAGCTAATTCTTCCGACGAAATCATCTTTTACATAGACTGCAATAACCTTTATGGAAAATGTTTAGCAGATTTTTTGCCTCACTCTAATTTTAAATGGCTAACCCAAAATCAAATTCAAAAACTAAACATAGAAAGCATTTCAGATCATAATGAAACAGGATACATACTGGAGGTAAGTTTAACTTACCCTGACTGTCTTCATAACATGCACAACGATTTTCCTCTAGCTCCACAAAAAATAGAAATAGAAGAACAAGAATTCCATATGCAAAAGAAATATTGAAGAAAACTGAAACATCCTACAAAAAAGGAGGAAAAAAGCTTATATGCAATTTAAAAGACAAAAAAAATTATGTAGTGCATTACCGTAATTTAAAATTATACCTTGCATTAGGCTTAAAGATAAAAAAAATTCATCGGGTTTTAAGCTTTCATCAGAAAGATTGGATGAGATCTTACATTTTATTCAATAACAGAGAACGAACTTTGGCTACCTCTGCTTTTGAAAAAGAATTCTTTAAGTTATTAAATAATGCAGCATTTGGTAAAACAATGGAAAATGTTAAGAAAAGAACTAGCATGAAATTAACTTCAGACCCTAAAGAAAGTGAAAATCTTATTAAAAAACCTACTTTTAAATCTCTTCATATATTTCAAAAGGACTTTGTAGGAATACAAAGCAGCAAAGAAAAAATTTTACTAGACAAACCGATATATATTGGGTTTTCTGTTTTAGAGTTATCTAAACTATGGATGTTTAATTTCCATTATAATATCATGCTGCCTAAATTCAAAGACGTACATATTCAACTGTTATATACAGACACAGATTCTTTAGTGTATTACATAAAAGATATAAATTATCTTAAAAAAATAAAAGATCTAAATAATTTTTTTGATTTTTCTAATTTACCTGAAAATCATTTTTTGTATGATGAAACGAACAAAAAGGTCTTAGGTAAATTTAAAGATGAAGCAGGGGGGAAAAAAATAAAAGAATTTATTGCTCTCAGGCCAAAAATGTATTCCATTTTATTTGAAAAGGGGGAAGAAGAGAAAAAAATAAAGGGAGTCAAAAAAAGTAGCATAGAAACTATAAGGCACAATGACTTTAAGCTTACCTTAGTCCAAAATAGAATAAAAGAAGCAGAATTCGATAACATAAGAAGCATAAAACACAAAGTATACACTATGTCTCAAAAAAAGATATCTCTTTCTCCTTTTGAAGATAAAAGATATTTGAGAAGAGGAGGAATTAAATCTTACGCATATGGTCATTATAAGATTCCCCCTTTAAAAAGAAAAATGAAAGAAATTCCTTTTGAAGATATTCATTCAAAAAGAAGAAAAGTTTGTGAGATAAAGACAAAAATAGAATAGCAAACTATCTGCAAACAAACAAAATGAGTAAATCATCTAAATATCCTACTTTAGCTTTTGGCAAAAGGAAAAGAATAGACATAAATAAATTCAAAGGAAAAATATATTTACATTTTCATGATATGGTAAAAGACAAAAGTATTTCTCTTCTTAAAGAAGAATATGATTTACTCTTTGAACTAAGGAATAAAATAGACAAAAAAATAGATAAAATTAAAAAAATGAGTGAAGAAGAAAAGCCTGGAAAGACTAAAAACACTAAGAAAAAGAAAGAAAAATCAAAGTCTCATAGTGACAGCAGCAGCGACGATAACATAGCCTCTAGTAACAGTGACAGCGATTGAAAACCTTATTGAGATAAGAGCTACAGCAAGAAAGATTACAACATATCTACGGTCAAAGTATTTTTGTTTTGAATTATATAAAAATATACATAATATGCCTGTTAAGTGTGAATATTGTGGAAGAAAAGGGAGAATAGTTCAAGATAAAAAATATTGTGAAAAATGCCAAAAAAGCATGGTTCAAGAATGCATAAGGTGTCATAAACCTTTTCATTCTCTCCATTATTTTTCTGCTGACGAAAATCATTTGAGATGTAATTCATGCCATACACAATATCTCAAAGAAAAAATGAGGAACAAAGCTAAGTCTGCTCAAAATAAATTGAAGCTAATTATCGACGAAAAAATCAGCGACACAGAAAACTCTAGCTCCGAAGAATCAGAAGGAAAAGACAACCTGACAGCCTCTCCTTTGCCTGAAGACGAAAATGAAAATCGAAGCAAAAAAAGAAATAAAAGAAAAGCAGGAACTAGCATGACAGAAGATGAAGAAAGTGAGAAAGAAGAAAAAGAAGTCAAGAAAGGAAAAAAACAGAAAACTATTTGTTCCACTAAAGGTAAAACTGTGTTGAAGAAAACCGGAAACGTAAAAAAACATGCACAAAAAACTATAGGAACTAACACAAACCAAACTAGAATACCTGATGGGTTTATTCCTATATACACTAATATCTATGCTATAGAATAATTTTTCTTTTATAAGGCAAAAAGATTTTTTTTTCATTTTTTCACGGAAATCCGGAAACTTGCATTGCTTTTAATGACTTTTTTCACGCGTAAAAATGGGTTAAAATCTGTGCTAATATGCCCCATTCTGTGAATTTATGCATTGGCAGAAAGTACACCTCAAAGGAGGAACTTGCGCTAATGCCAAGTTTTTTATGGTACATATATTTTAAAACCTATGTGTCAGCAAAAAGTACATCTCGAAAGAGAAATTTGTGCTCTTGCTCAACTCATAAGGGGATAAAATATGTCTCTACCTTTTTTTTCTTGGAATGGACGCGTATCGGATTTCCATTTTGTTTCGCGTGCACGAAAAAAGTTGTGTCATTCATTTATATAAAAATGTTGTGAAATATGTTTTGTCTGAATGCTGTTGCAAAAGATGTCATTCATTCATCAAAAATTATATCACCTACTACTCTGAGATGGTTCTCTTTTCATGTTCATAAGCAAATATTTTTCAAACATGGACAAAGAAAATATTTTGAAAAAAATTTATTTCACTCCTTCTCATCCTTCATCTTTTTCTTCTGTGAAAAAATTATATGAAGCAGCTAAAAAAATTGATGAAAATATAACGAGAAAGGACGTGCTAAATTTTCTCCGTAACACTAGAACTTATACTTCACATAAGAAAATAATATATAAATTTCTTCGAAGAAAAACAATAGTGAAAGGCATAAACGATCAATGGCAAATTGATTTAATAAGTATTTTTAACCTTAAAGATCAAAACAATGGAATAAAATATTTATTAGCCTGTATAGATTGTTTTTCACGTTATGCTTATGTTGAACCTTTAGTGAACAAAACTGCATATGTCACTCTAGACGGCTTCAAAAAATTTTTGTTAAAAAGCAATGTTAAGCCCAACTTAATACAATTAGATGAAGGAAGCGAATTTAAAGGTGTTTTTCAAAAATTTTTAAAAGAAAATGAAATAAAATTTTTCAGTACTTCTCAAGACACTAAATGTGCTATAGTAGAAAGATTCAATCGTACCATACAAGACAAAATATATAAATATCTTTCTTTCAAAAAGAGTCTGAGATATATAGACGTTCTACAGGATTTAGTTAAAAGTTATAATCATAGTAAACATAGAACATTAGGAATAAGTCCTTCTGAAGTAACCAAATCAAACGAAAAAAAAATATGGTTAAAGCAATACGGAAAATATTTGTACAGCAAAAGAATTAAACTGCCTTTTAAAGTAGGAGATAAAGTATGAATAAGTAAATATAAGACTGCTTTCAGGAGAGGGTATTCTTCTCATTGGAAAGAAGAAATATTTCAAATAGCATATGTTCTTAGAACGTGGCCTGCTACTTATGTGTTAATAGATAAAAATAATGAAATATTGAGTGGTAGTTTTTACAAAGAGGAATTAAACAAAATAAAAGGAAAATAAAAAATGGAAGACATAGAATTCCCTGTTTTTAATGCATGTATTAGAATTCCATTTTCTATGATCATAGCAGGACCAAGCAACAGTGGAAAAACTACTTTTGTGTATGATCTATTAAAAAATAATGAGCGAATAATAGAAAAAAAAATAGACTATATCATATGGTGTTATGGTCAAACCCCTCCTGCAAAAAAAGACTTCATGGAGGGGAAAAGCATAACATTTTTGAACGGTATTCCTTCTTCTTTTGATAAATATATAAAACCTGACCTTAATGGACTTGTTATTTTAGATGATTTAATGAAAGAATGTGGAAACAATCCTGAAATAGGAAAACTTTTCACTCAAACATGTCATCATGAATCGATAAATGTTATATATATTTCACAAAATTATTACTCTGAAGGAAAAGAAAGGCAAACTGTTAACAGAAACGCGACTTATTTAGTTATTTTTAATTCACCTTTAGATCAAACTGTCCCTCAAACATTAGGGAGAAAACTGTTGCCTAAAAATTATAAAACTTTTGTTAATATTTTTAATGAAGCAACTAGGAAACCACATTCCTATCTTTTAATAGATGGTCATAAAAAAACTCCTCAAGAATACAGATTTAGGAGCAACATATTTGACATAGGACAAGAGGTGTATATACCTAATAAAATATAAAACAGAAAACAACTATACATGTATGAATCAAATTAAAGTTCGTGAGATTGAATAAAATATAACAAAAAAATAAAAGTTTTTGTGTCATAGTTCATTTATAAGAATGCCACCGTTAAAGAAAAAAATGCATGTCTCTAAAAGAAAAGGAAAAAAAAGAATAAAAAAGAAATCAGTTGTAGCAAAAAGAAAAAAAAGAACTAGCTGCAAACGACTAAAAAGAAAAATCAAGAAGAAAGCAGCAAACATCAGATCAGTCAAAAGATTAGCTTTTTTGACAATGTTAGGAAACACAAAAAACAAAAGAAAAAGAGATTTATTAATAGAATATGCAGATAAAGAAGACATCGATTCTATATGTCAGTGCATTTTTAATGTTCTTACAGGAAACATTAAATTAAATTCAGTGTCTTATTCAAAGTTAAAAAAATACAAGAACACTTTAAGATATCTTATTAATAGGCGTGTGAATAATAAAAAAAGGAAAGCAGTCTTAAAACAAAAAGGTGGATTTCTTTCTCTTCTCCTCCCTTTAGCAGTGTCCTTAATAGGAGGATTGACAGATGCAAAAAATTAATATCATGGCTAGCTTCAAAAAAAGTATAGTTATACCTTTAGCAACTTACAAAAAATTATCTTCAGCAAAAAATAATACTAAAGAAATAAACACTAACCAAGAAAAAAATCCTGCTCTCGAAAGGCAACAAGAATTATTAGCGCAAAGAATGTATGACGTGAAACCATATAAGATATTAAGCACAAATCAAAATATAGCTAAAGACTCGGCTTTCATGTATTCTAATCCTACAGAAAAAAAACAAGAAATAAAACCAGGTATATCAATAATTGAGATCTTATCCAACATAAGACAAGCACAAATTCCTTACATCAAAGAAATTCTCAAAAAAATGATAGAACTGAACTATTTATGGAATGAACATGGAGAAATTATCATCAGAGGTAAACTAATAAGAAATTCTAATGTGATAAGCATCATGAAATTCTTTTCAAATGCAAGCATAAAAACAGAACCTATAGGAACAGAAGAACTTTGGGTCAATATATCTAATCATATTCCTAAATCGTGGTTTTTAAATAAGCCAAAAAAAGCTAGAAAAAACAATCGTCCTTATATAATAAAAAAATATCCTTTAGAAGATAAAAACATGGAAGACAAACAAAGAAATGAAAGCAATTATTCTACAGATGCTACAGACGATGAATTTTCTGAAGACGGCATTTTCGATGAAACACTTCTTCAAGAAAAAGAAAAGCCCCTTTTGAAAAAAACAACTACAAAAGATACTGAAGATAAAAATAACGACACCGACTATCTTTCTGCAAATGAAGAAGACAAAATAGGAGAAGCCAGCGGAGGCATAGTGAAAACTCCAATAAAAAATATCCCTCCTCTCCCGTATGAAGAAAAGCAACCTAGGAAAGAAAAAAACATAAAAGTATCTTACCCAAGCCCACAAGAAGATGTCTTCGGGAAAATTAAAAAAAATAAATATTTGTCAGGAAAGCCATCACCTTATTCAACTTGATCTGGAAGAAGAAGCAAAAACAACCCAAAATATTTTTCTAAGGAATGGGCATCTGACTGGTAGATATAAATTGTTTTGAGATAAATCAAAAAAAATAAATAAAAAAACATCAAAATGTATTCTAACGATTCACCTGAAGATATATATTATAAACATTTTTTAACTAAGCGATCTTATCCTTATGATGTACAGTATGGAAAAGGATACTATTCTTTAACCCCCTTCATAGGAAGCAGAAATCAAAAAGGTTATGGGCTAGGTGGTATTTTAAAAGGATTATTTAAGACAGTTATTCCTTTGGTGAAACCTGTTGCGGCATCAGCCGCAAAAGGAATAGGAAAAAAGAGCCTTAACAGGAGGAATTAAAGTAGCAAAAAATGTCATGAAAGGTGAAAACTTTAAACGAGCTTTAAAAAGAGAAGCTCAAGAAACTTTGTCTGATTTAGGCAAAGAAGTTATTTCACATGTAACCAAAAAAAGAAAAGTTAATAAAACGATCAGAAATAAAAAAAGAAATAGAAATAGAAGAAATTTCAAAAAAGATATCTTTGGTTAACATAAAATAACCTGAGATTACTGAAAAAAAGAGAAAAACAAACAAATATTTTTAAAGTTTGTTCATAACCTTAAAAAATGTCATTGTTAGACGAAGATCCTTGTTTTTGTGTAGCCTCGGAGTTTGATTTTACTCATGTTCCTCCAACAGATATAAGTAGAGTTAAAACTTATTATGAAAAAGTTGAGCCCACTGCTTCTCCTAACAGCACAACAGTTCAATTCACTTTAAAATCTAAACATACAGATTTAATTTCTTTGCACGACAGTTTTATTCGAGTGTCTGGCAAAATATTAAAAGCCGACAAACAAAATCCAGATGCCCCAGCTAACGATGGGACAATAAACGATAAAGCTAAAGTTTTTCCGGTGAATTATCTTGCTTCTACCATGTTTAAAAATGTGAAACTTTCTATAGCAGGAATACGAATATCAGACAGCAATGATTTGCACGGATATAGATCTATCATGGAATATATATTAAGTTATGATCCAACCACTGCTAAACACTTGGGAGCTTTGGCTATGTATTACAAAGACGATAAAGATTTTAATGAAGTAACAAATGTTAACAGCGACGATCATAATTCTGGAGTGAAAGCACGTTATAACAAAACTAAAAACGGGAAATTATTTGAAGTGATAGGACGAATTCATAATGACCTTTTTGCACAGGTCAAAGTGTTACCTGGAGATCTGCCTCTTACTATAGAATTTGATAGAGCAGATGAAGACTTTTGTTTGATGTCTAAATTAGGTACACAAAAATACCTAATAGACATACATGGCATACATTTATTCATTAAAAGAATAAGAGTGTCTGAAAAATTCCATAAAAAAATAATGGATGCTAGAATGGTTACTCCGTATTGGGATTATCCTGTAAACAAAATAGACATGAAATACGTCACTTTTGGTCCTCAAAAATCAATTTTGCAAGCCTCTCATATAGTAAACAACACTCCTCTTCCAAAAAGAGTCATCATAGGGTTAGTTCATTTAGATGCCTTTACAGGAAGTCATAATCGTAATCCGTTTCAATTTGAGCACTTCAAAGCTAAGGAAATAGAACTGAAAGTGAACGACGGTGGAACTCCTTTTTATCACTATGAATTAGATTACCCTAATGATTTATACAATATGGCCTACCTAGCTCTTATACGATCTACAGGTTCAATATTCAGAGACGATACGATAGATATTTCTTTTGATGAATTCAAGAAAGGTCATTGTCTTTACTGTTTTGACATATCTAAAAATGGAATAACGTCAGGCACATTCGAATATTCAGAAAATGGTTCTTTAGGATTTGTCATAAAACTAGAAGAAGAATTAACCCATGGAGTAGCAGCTATCATTTATTTAGAACATCATGAACTCCTGAGATTAGATTCTAGCAATATATTAAGAGCAAAATCTGAAATAGCATAATTCCTAAAAATGAATGGAGAGGAAATAAATTTTTTCTTGCAGAAAATTAAAAGAAAAAAAGAAGGAAATTATGGTGTTTATTCAGCTGATACTATACCTGCAGTGAAATCATTTCCTACAGGTTATGTAGTCAACACCGACAACAGTAACTTACCCGGACAACATTGGGTAGCTTTTTATTATGAAAAACCTCGTAAACTAGCTGAATATTTCGATTCATATGGCTTCAGTCCTATGCGAAAAAGTTTTCTGAAAGCTTTGCCTAAAAAATATAAATATTCCTCTCATTCTATTCAAGGACTTTTTTCTATGACTTGTGGTTTATATTGCTTGTTCTTTTTAGAAAAACGAGCTGAGAATAAGTCAATGCAACAAGTTATATCTAGCTTCACTTCAGATCCTGATTGGAATGACAGTAAAGTAAAACAATACTTTTTAAAGAAAAAACAAAATAATCGAAGGAAAAAGAAATCCTTGTTTTGTAACAAACAAATTTGTTCTACAAAAAATAATTTTTTAAGAACAACACAAAAAAGAAAAAAAAAGATTAATGTATTATTTCTTTTTCATCTTGTCTTGGAAATTATTTGCCGATTTGTTGGAACTGATCATCATAAAAAGATATTTTTTTTTAAAAAAATGAGCGAACATAAAACAAAAGAAGGAAGCATGAAAAGTTTAAGCAAAATAAATAATTTGATTTCAAACGGGAAAGTAGGAGCAGGAGGAATAGTTTTTACTCTTATTTTAAGCATCGTAGTCATTATCTTAGAAACGCGTAAACAATCTATCTCCCCTTCTTTACAGAAAGGAGATGAAATATTTTTGTCTTGTACAGAAAGCGGAAATATTTATCATAACAATGAAAAAACTCAAACTTTCCTGTCTTGTTTTGTAACTAATGTAAATCACAGAAAAACATGGACATATCCTGTCATAGGATCTTCTGTTTCTAACCATGACTTAAAATCTACTCAAATAAATGAAAACCGAGATATTAATAACATAATGTACGAAAAAAATAATCAATTACTAACTACCATTGCAAATCAAGAACATTTGCCCGACTCAAATGTATTCACTAAAGAAACAAAAGATCCTGAGATACTCAAATAATTATAAGAATGAACATCTTTCTCGTGTGAGACCTAAAAAAATATATAAATTAAGATTATTTCTCAAGTCTTAATCATGGACACAAAAGGGAACAATATGATTTTTGAAGTAAAGCGCAATGAAATACTTGAAAAAATATGCTTACATCAAGGCACTTATATATCTCTGTTAGAAGAAGAAAGACGTGAACACATTAATATCATAAAAGAGGAAGAAAAAAATAATCTCCATCTTACTTTACAATTAAGAGAAGCACGAAATGAAAATATGAATTTAATGGCTCACAGGAAGGCATACAACTTAGCTAAAGCAGAGAGAATATATAACATCAGGAGAGGTTCTTATCCGTATGGTCGTACAGTAGCCGACGGTGATGACTCAGAAGAAGGCAGTAAAATTGTAGCAGACGGCGAAACTTGTGATGTGCCAGATTCTATGCCTTCTGATGTTTTAATGGAGACTTATAGGAATAAGCCAAATGAAGCTTTTCATTTAAATTCAGAAAAAAAACATGAAAGTGATTAAGAAATAAAAACATAGATGAGATAAGTGAACAAACAGACTTTATGTGAACATTGATCTGCGTCAAAGTAACATGAACAGTTATTCTGATTGGAAGCCTTCGCTAGAAGACGGGGTGTGTCCTGATTGCATACATAAGATAGAAACCCTTGAAGAAACAAGAAAAAGGCAACAAAACCAATTTCGCATTCTTAGAGCAGAGAGAAAAAAGAATCAAGAAATAATAAAATCTTTAGGAAACAAAAATAATATTCTTGTGCAACGAATCACAGAAAAACAAGAGAAACTTTTGTCTGGCTTCATGAGCAGAACACTACGCTGATATGGGAAAGTACACTTTTAAAATAAAAAAACTGTTGAAACACGCAAACTGGGAAGACGATATAGCCATTAAATACATAAAATCTAAAAAAGAAAAAATAACTTGCAACAATTCTTTCTTGAAACTTCTCTTGCAACATTTCGAACAGGTTTTAAGGCATAGACAAATGATATGTTTCACTTTTTACCTTTTAGAAAACGTATTTGACAAAAAAGATAAAATGTGTTTAACAGAACGAATAATGGTGCATGACTTATCTAAGTTTTCAATGAGAGAAGCCATAGGTTACACCTTTAAGTTCCATACTAAAAATGGACCAAAAAATTCCCAAGAAAAAACAACTTGGGAAAATGCTTTATTTCATCACTATGAAAACAATGATCATCATCCTGAATATTACAGAGAAGGAAATATGAGAAAATATGCTTTAATTGAAAGTGTGATAGACATGTTTGCTTGTCATGCAGAACGAGATCTGAAGCCTGAAGAAATAAATGTTCATGGTATTTTAGACGGAGATCTTTCTATCACCAATTTTTTGGACATAAATCCAATATACTTAGAAAGATATACTGAAGAAGATAAAGAAAAAGTGAAAGAATATCTGTCTTCGTGGAAAGATATTTTGTCTTGCAACTTATCTAAATAAAAAAAAATGATTAAAAAGAAAAATATTGTTAGTCTTAAAATATATAAATTTTTTTTGTTTTTGTTTCTTTTGTTTTGTACTACATATGGATTCATGAGCGTTATATACTATTTCATATATGGATTAATAACTACTATAATCTTTTATCCTGTTTTCTTTTCTTCTATGTCACTATGTCTATTTATGCTTAGTATACATTTACCAGATATACCTCTTTTGTAACAGTCTGGAACTTAATTTTACTTCCTTGAGATAAAATATAAGCCTCATGTTAAGAGCATCTAAAGTTCTTCATAAGTACATATGTTGAGGAAGTACATGTGTTATTTAAATCATTGGTCTATGTATTTTTGATTTATTTCTTTTCCTACTTTTGATTGTCACTCTAATCCTTTGAAGGTAAAAAATGCCTTTACCTACTTATTACTTTCAAGATGATTTAGGATATTCAGATATCTTTCTTCAAAAAATCTCTGTATCGTTAGCACGCCAATGGATGACCTTAGGAGTATATCTTGGCATCCCTCATGCTAAACTTGAAAGCATGAACAAGACGAAAACTCCAACTGCTATGGGCATAGAGATGCTGAATAAATGGTGGAGAGAAGTTCCTTACTACTTACGAACAGAAGAACTGATGAAAAGTTTAAAGGAAAACCACAGAATAGACTTGGTGGAATTAACTGAAAATTTCTTCAAAGAAAAAAAACTAGAAGAGTATGACGTGGAATCGACCTCCGTGCAAATGTATTTCAGCTTATTGAGTGAAAAAATGTCAAGAGACTGGAAGGACATAGCTACATATCTACATATCACGTCTGACGAAAGAAGAACAATATCGTCCCAGCCCGAACAAGACATAGCTCAATTAACCTTCAATGTCTTAAAAATGTGGCAAAGATCTAAGTACAGTGCTACTCATCAACTGATGAAAGCAGTATACGACATGAAAAGAAATGATGTGCTAAACATGATATTCCTTGAATTCGATAAAAGAACAGGAACAAACTGAAAATGAAAAACTGTCTTTACACATGTGACAATCAAAATAAAATCATATAAAAAATTATTTCATTTTGTTTGTTTGGTTATTTACTTACTTGAGAATCATAACAATAGGCATCACATCATGTCATATAAAACTGAACGAAAATGTCTGTTCTAAAATACAGTAAAATAGCAGGTTCCTTCTCTCCTACTGAAGAGGAAAATAACATAGGGATTCAAATGTACAGTTCATATAACCATACTGTTCCTAATAATACAGCATGTACAATTACAACAGAAGTTAAAGTTGCTGTCCCTAAAGGTTATTATGGTATAATTTTACCTCTATGCAAATCAAGAAAACATAACTTTGTGTTAATCAACCAAAAAATAATAGACGAAGATTACAGAGGGTATATTACCATTGTTTTATTTAACTTCGGAGAAGAAGACCTAAAAATAAAAAGTGGTGATCCTGTTGCGCGACTTGTTTTACAAAAAATTTATCCTATAAAATTAGAAGAACGTTCTAAGCTTGAAAACACTGAAAAAGGTGAAAAACTCTCTCAATCAGCTTACAGCAAAATATATGAAGAAATTTACAATGAAAATCTTAAATATTACAGCAAAGATCGTCTTAAATGAACTAAAACAAAGAAAACATCTCTGTGAATAGCGTTATATTAAACAACAAAACAACTGAAATAACGTTCAGCAAAATGACGCGTTGTCAAGATTCTTTCTATATAACTCTTGTAAAAGACAAACCAAATACACTGTTAGTAACAACATGTCAAAAATCTGCTTTACTACCTGCCTCACCTATTCTCCAACCTATTATGCATTATGTTAAAGCATCAACAAAAGCATTGAAGCCAACCAGATCCACAAAAAAATCTGCAGGGTTTGATTTATATAGTGCTTATGATTATATTATTCCTGCTAAAGAAAAAAAATTGGTACAAACTGATATAATACTTTGCATACCTACAGGATGCTATGGTCGCATAGCACCAAAATCAGGACTTGCTCTCAATCATTTCATCGATGTAGGAGCAGGGGTAATAGATGAAGACTACAGGGGAAAAATTGGTGTTTTGCTGTTTAATTTTGGAAATGAAGTCTTCGAAATAAAACATGGAGATCAAATAGCTCAAATAATATTAGAAAAAATTCTCATCCCTGAGCTAGAAGAAGTATGTACACCTGATAAAACCGAAAGAAATGATCAAGGTTTTGGATCAGGCAAAAAGATATCTGCTTCATTGAAAGAAAAAAAAGACTGTGAAGAAAGTGATTCTGGAGAAAGTGACTCGTCTGAAGAATCAGACATAGAACAATCTCATTTAGCTGATGAAACGTCGTCTGAAGAACAAGAATTTTATTCGGCGGAAGAAGAACCAACTGATGAAAAAGGTTCTGATGAAATCGACCCCTCCAAAAATGAATTAATGTCTTTAGAGGAATTCTTAAAGTTGATTCTAACAAACAACTAAGTGACGAAAATTTACAATGGCATTGGTTCAATGAATCACATTATTCATGAAGTCGCTCTTTCTATGTAAAAAATATTCTAATAAAAAGTAAACTAAGCAAGAATATTGTTGTGATAAACAGAATAAAAACATATACAAAACAAGCAACAAAATGGAATATGATACAAACATGGATTTATACTTACTTAGCACCTTAGAAGATTGTTTATGTGATTATTGTTTAACTCAAAATAATACGTTTCCATATAAAAACAATAATATTTTTCCATATGAAAATACTAAAGTTATTACTTTTATATTAAAAAATGAAACTGCAGAAATCTTTTTGAAAAAATGGAAAAACGATAGTATTCAATCTTCTCCCTTATTAAATAAGGTAATAGAAAGTTTAAAAGAATTCGATAAGTTATTGAAAAGTTTTGAAGTTGATTATTTTGGAGTCATATGGAAAAGTCGAGAAAATTCAAGGCATAGCAATATATCAATAATATTCCATGGAAATGCTTATGTTAAAATAAACCCTAACAGTGCTACTACATTAAATACAGTACTTGAATCTAAAGAATATAAAAATGTGGTAACACTGTTAAAATCTACAAGTTTTAACCTAAATTATCAAACAATAATGTACAGAAGCGAATTTCATTGTTTACTAGAACGCATATGTAATTCATTCTATGCTTTTCTCTTCATCAATGATGAATTTATGTTTCATTTTTTGGGCTGGAAGAACATAAATAAAGCAGTACATTATGTAATATGAATTGAAACTAAAAAAAGAATGTTGAAACCTTTCTTTGTGTTGTATCTTTTTATTGACTTTCAAAAAACAAAATACCTTTGTAATAATCTCTTTTTATTGACTTTCAAAAAACAAAATACCTTTGTAATAATCTAAAAAGTCAGTAAATAATCAAAAAGAATAACAATGAACAACTATACAACAAAAGTGGACGAAAAGCTACTCAGCCTCTTAAAAGATTCCAATTATCTTATTCATTGTTATTGTAACTCTGACTATATAATATGTCTCAAAAAGAACAATTCATTATTATTATAACTCTGACTATATAATATGTCTCAAAAAGAACAATAAAGAAAATATAAAAATATTATAACTTCTCGTTTTACTTGCAATCTACATTTTTTCAAAAATACAGGTCTTTTCTGGATATTCCTAAACATACGGTCTTCTGTAGATATCTTAAAACACTGGTCTTCTCTGGATAATCCAAAATATCCAGAGAATACCGTCTTCTATAGATATCTTAAAACACCGGTCTTCTCTGGATAATCCAAATATGGTGGTCTTTTCTGGATATTATCCAGAAAAGACCAACTATTATACTACTCCTAGGCCTATGGGCATAGTCGGAAATTAAATTGACTCGTTCTCCAAAACTACTGAACGGATTCCTATGAGAATTTAAATCTGGACTCCTTGTTAGCATAGGAAAAGTCGCTGGTAGAGAATGGTTAGAATTTTTTGTAAAAATGGCCCCCTTCAAGCCTAGGCGTATGGGCATTGTCGGAAATAAAATTGACTCGTTCTCCGCAACTACTGAACGGATTCCTATGAGAATTTAAATCTGGACTCCTTGTTAGCATAGGAAAAGTCGCTGGTAGTTACAGAATGGTTAGAATTTTTTGTACAAACGACCCCCTTCAAGCCTAGGCGTATGGGCATTGTCGGAAATAAAATTGACTCGTTCTCCGCAACTACTGAACGGATTCCTATGAGAATTTAAATCTGGACTCCTTGTTAGCATAGGAAAAGTCGCTGGTAGTTACAGAATGGTTAGAATTTTTTGTACAAACGACCCCCTTCAAGCCTAGGCGTATGGGCATTGTCGGAAATAAAATTGATTCGTTCTCCGCAACTACTGAACGGATTCCTATGAGAATTTAAATCTGGACTCCTTGTTAGCATAGGAAAAGTCGCTGGTAGTTACAGAATGGTTAGAATTTTTTTGTAAAAACGACCCCCTTCAGGCCTAGGCGTATGGGCATTGTCGGAAATTAAATTGACTCATTCTCCGCAACTACTGAACGGATTCCTATGAGAATTTAAATCTGGACTCCTTGTTAGCATAGGAAAAGTCGCTGGTAGTTACAGAATGATTTGATTTTTTTTGTAAAAAGACCCCCTTCAAGCCTAGGCGTATGGGCATTGTCGGAAATAAAATTGACTCATTCTCCGCAACTACTGAACCGATTTCTCTGAGAATTTAAACCTGGACTCCTTGTTAGCATAGGAAAAGTCGCTGGTAGTTACAGAATGGTTAGAATTTTTTGTAAAAACGACCCCCTTCAAGCCTAGGCGTATGGGCAATGTCGGAAATAAAATTGACTCGTTCTCCGCAACTACTGAACCGATTTCTCTGAGAATTTAAATCTGGACTCCTTGTTAGCATAGGAAAAGTCGCTGGTAGTTACAGAAAAGTTAGAATTTTTTGTAAAAACGACCCCCTTCAAGCCTAGGCGTATGGGCATTGTTGAAAATTAAATCGACTCGTTCTCCGCAACTACTGAACGGATTCCTATGAGAATTTAAATCTGGACTCCTTGTTAGCATAGGAAAAGTCGCTGGTAGTTACAGAATGGTTAGAATTTTTTGTAAAAACGACCCCCTTCAAGCCTAGGCGTATGGGCATTGTCGGAAATAAAATTGACTCGTTCTCCGCAACTACTGAACCGATTTCTCTGAGAATTTAAATCTGGACTCCTTGTTAGCATAGGAAAAGTCGCTGGTAGTTACAGAATGGTTAGAATTTTTTGTAAAAACGACCCCCTTCAAGCCTAGGCGTATGGGCATTGTCGGAAATAAAATTGACTCGTTCTCCGCAACTACTGAACCGATTTCTCTGAGAATTTAAATCTGGCCTCTTTGTGAGTATAGGAAAAGTCGCTGCTAGTTACAGAATGATTTGATTTTTTTTGTAAAAACGACCCTCTTCAAGCCTAGGCCTATGGGCATAGTCGGAAATTAAATTGACTCGTTCTCCAAAACTACTGAACGGATTCCTATGAGAATTTAAATCTGGACTCCTTGTTAGCATAGGAAAAGTCGCTGGTAGAGAATGGTTAAAATTTTTTGTAAGAATGACCCCCTTCAAGCCTAGGCGTATGGGCATTGTCGGAAATAAAATTGACTCGTTCTCCGCAACTACTGAACGGATTCCTATGAGAATTTAAATCTGGACTCCTTGTTAGCATAGGAAAAGTCGCTGGTAGTTACAGAATGGTTAGAATTTTTTGTAAAAACGACCCCCTTCAAGCCTAGGCGTATGGGCATTGTTGGAAATTAAATTGACTCGTTCTCCGCAACTACTGAACGGATTCCTATGAGAATTTAAATCTGGACTCCTTGTTAGCATAGGAAAAGTCGCTGGTAGTTACAGAATGGTTAGAAATTTTTGTACAAACGACCCCCTTCAAGCCTAGGCGTATGGGCATTGTCGGAAATAAAATTGACTCGTTCTCCGCAACTACTGAACGGATTCCTATGAGAATTTAAATCTGGACTCCTTGTTAGCATAGGAAAAGTCGCTGGTAGTTACAGAATGGTTAGAATTTTTTGTAAAAACGACCCCCTTCAAGCCTAGGCGTATGGGCATTGTCGGAAATAAAATTGACTCGTTCTCCGCAACTACTGAACGGATTCCTATGAGAATTTAAATCTGGACTCCTTGTTAGCATAGAAAAAGTCGCTGGTAGTTACAGAATGGTTAGAATTTTTTGTAAATATGACCCTCTTCAAGCCTAGGCCTATGGGCATTGTCGGAAGTTAAATTGACTCGTTCTCCATAACTACTGAACAGATTCCTATGAGAATTTAAATCTGGACTCCTTGTTAGCATAGGAAAAGTCGCTGGTAGTTACAGAATGGTTAGAATCTTTTGTAAAAATGACCCCCTTCAAGCCTAGGCGTATGGGCACACGTATAGCCCAACATACATACGATGATGACAGTTGAACATAGACTCTACAATCATTGAATCAAAGCATCTATGACTGTGTGCCGGCCTCTCCATCACACATGATCCCAATATAGAAGTATAAACCATACTACCTTACCTTTATCATCAAGTCAAATCCACCGCCATGTGCAGTCCGCTCAGTCCACAAGCTGTAAGCAAAAGTCAAACTCTATATATGCTGAAGGCACATCATAGAGTTTGGGAAAAGGTTGGGGCCAGCGTGGTTTCTCCGGTATCCTGATGATCCGCTGGTGACTGTCTGTTGCCGGCGAGGCCCTAGTGACTGGTCTGAGATACGAGTCTTGCCAGACGCTCTCACACACCTGCCGCCATGAGAGTCGACTGGCACGCGCGAGGCTGCTATGAGGCTGAGTGAGGTGAGTGTTACTGCATATCAATACTCAAAACAACTAAGGTTGTTTTTCATCAATAATGAAGTTAATGAACACCACTTGTAAGTTCACAGGCACATCACACTGAGATCAGGTCAGACCACAGTAGACCAAAATGAATAAACTATGAGAAAAAACCCACTGAGGTATGCAAAAAATCAATAAATTCCCTGAGATCACACCTGGTTAGGCCCCGTGAGGGCTGAAACACTCTGTGACCCATTGGTTTTAATAGGATTATGTGATATTCAATCTGACAGAGTCGGCCATATTGTTTCCTGACGATCACTGACACCCATACTATTTTGTTATTTCAAGGTTGGAATTATTAACAGTTGATATTGGGGTACATTTGTAGAATTTTGGATCAAAATCCCTGACCTGATTTTTGGCATTGGCCAATTATATTGCTCAAAAGGTATAACCTGACATGTCCATAAACTGAGAGGTCATATACCTGAGCATACCTGTGGTCATATCAGACTCAGAGTGTAGTGTTAAGAGAGTGAAACCTACGTCCTTTTGATCTTTGGCATGTTTTGGTTAAGGGCGATGAGACCTCTCAATTAATGTTTACACTGAAAGCCCCAAGGTTGTGAGACTGACGATACCCAAATCTACAACCTTAGGTAAGATTGAGCACCCACAGTACTCGACCTGATGGGTTTAGGTCAACACACTCACCTAAGGTAGTCAAACTGATTACATAATGTTGTTAGAGTGACAACCTTGGTGCTGACTACTTTGTGTCCTCAATCTGACTACCCAAAGCTGTAGATTTCGGTATGTCAACTTGAGCATCTGAAGTCCTCAGCGGTGAAGACCTTCAGTTGAAAACTGAAGGCCTGATCATCAAACCTGCCACCTTGTGTGTTTGTTACATATTGTCAACAGAATGCCATAGACTTATACTGGGGAGATGTAGAGTGAGGGATTTCACTCCCTGTAAGGTGCTGCCCCCTGTCTGTACCTCTTCTGATGACCATAGGTCCTCAATCGGCCCCTCAATCTAACGAGTTTAAAGATCTGGGGGGTTTTGAGTGTACCTATTCTTATAGCAATACCGAGTTTTCTGTAACTTGTCTTGTTTTTAAGACCTACATTCTCACTGTTTTGAATGACTTCCTGTAATATGCTGATATTTGTCATGCATAAAATTAGAATTTGCTCGAGTCTGTAATTTCCCACCTGAATACGTATATAAGAACACTAAAGTGTCAACACAAGATTTAGTCCTTCAAACAGATACTGAAAAGTTTCAACCTGATATGACATCATGTGTTGACACTTAATCATTCTTATATTTATCAATAAATGTTTTTTCAACAAGAAATGAAGAAGAAAACTTCATTTATTTTACCTCCCATCGTCATTCACGCCTGTCACACTTTGCAAAGCTCACATGATCTCAAACAGCACTCTCTAAACACCGAGTGTTGTGGGAAGTTATAGGAAGTGTCAGTTGTGTCACATGTAAAATCTGCTTGGAGAATGTAGGGCTGGATCCCGCTAGTTATGTAACATGCAGACGTAATCAGCATAACCAAAACAACAACAAAATCGGCTGACAAACAGGAAATGCCCTGATACGGGAAAGGTTTTTGCCTGATACGGAGACATTTTACAAGAAGTACCTTGATACAGAGACCATTGTAAAAGTCTTCACATTCCCGTATCGAGCACAAGGAGTTTATTGATAAATTGTTCAGACTATCGGTTTCAGAGAAGCAAATCCCACTACACAGCAAACTGGAAGTCACACATGATTGTGGTCAAAATAGAATACCCCAGGATCATTGGATGGTCAATAAACAAGTTAGAAATATGCCAATAATCATGAAAATAGTGTAGATGTAGCTAAATGCTTGCTGATTTGGATAAAGTAATAGTAGAGCATTTCTTACACATTTTTTCCAGAGGCTAGATTGGAAATTGTTTACATCTGCATAGTATTCAGTGCAAAGTTACACAGAATTAAGGCACTTTAATGCTAACGTTCAATGCTAAAGATTTTCGTGGTCAATTCATGCTTGAAGTCAACCTAGGTTATGAAGGATATATCAATTAGGTCTGTTATCTCAAAATAGTGGTAAACAAGAACTGTTTAGAAATAAGTTACAGGGATGATTTTCCATAGGGTGTTATAGAGTGGTCCGCTGTATTCAGTCTGTGTGTGTGTGGGGGGGGGGGTCCCTTTATGAGACCTATGTACTCGACGTGTGGGTGGACCACACAGACCTACTTCCAATCGACTTACTACTCACAACTGTCCTAATGCAACATTATAATGAGAAATAAACACAAGACCCTTTCATCCCATTATCAGACAGGTTTGTATAAGTATACCTTACATTACTGGGAACTCAATATGTTGAAACAAGACGAACACTAATTATTGAGTAATGCTCTATGTGTACACATCCCTTTAAACTTAGTAATTTGACCGTCCCCTGATGTGAATAAATATTATGTCAAGTAGACAGAAGGGTAAAATGACTACCAAACGTCAATACAGATTTAATACATGGAGCTACCCGATCTCTGTTGTTATGCAACAGTCATTGCATGGACCAATCATGTTTTGTGATAAGGTTGGGGTGATTTTGGAGGGGTTAAAGGAAAATGCTCTTAAAACAACAAAGTCCTGTAATGCATTATGCAAATAATGAGGCATAGCACATTGAAACATTATGCTGAACTTACATTTGATTTACCTCTGCAAGACAAGTATAATTTTGCTGAGAAAATCCTCCCCAAATCGAGGTATAAATGACTAGTTCCTGATGAACATGGCAGTGAAAACACCATCATAATTTATGCAAATAAACATTGATACATGAGGATACCTGAAGTAAGCAGAGAGAGTTAGAAGTCATAGAAACAGGCAGAACACAGTAAGGACAGACACACGGGACAGAAGCATAAAACAGGAGCCGCAATAATAACCCTACACAATGTGGGGAACCCTATGGCAACTATTTTTGTGCACAATGGGGCTACTTGTCACACTCTGTGCCAGTAAGAACATCATCTATGCTCTCCTACCTCAGTCTTCCCTAAATGCGGACCCTTTGTATTGTGAGACACTTGAATCTGGACACCACCTGATATCAGCTTTAGCCTGTCTGAGTTTGGGCCGTGAGACATTGGTGGGTTACATGGAGCAAGTGGTAGGACCTGATGGTGTATCAAGTTGTTTACAATGTAGCATTGTACCAGGAGCTGTCATGACTTTCAATACTCCTGGCAAATTAGTCTGGATCAATGAAGAACTTTATCCTGGTATGTATATTTGGTCTTTTCTTCACTGTATCAAGATTTAATTCCCAAGGCTGCAGTAGGGGAGGGTGTCAAAGTTGTGAAAGAGCCTTCGCAGGAGGTAGGTACATTTCCAGAGACCGTCCTTCTTTTAAATGAATATTGTCACATAATCTTAATCGTGAAACACTTCTTTTCTAGCTCTATACATGTGATGTTGGCCTGTCTTGGGTGTCATATTATATGTATGGAATGATTAATAACTTCACAATTCATGCCACACATGCACATTGAGTGTCTCCCTTTAGCAAAGACAGAGATCGCCTTATACAATGTCATGTAGTATGTAAGATGGCAGATTGGCAGATAGGTATCGGCGCATTCAGCCTTGAGAGGCATAGAGTAGAGGTGTTTTGGTGTACTGTATAAGCAACATATTGATTTCAACCAAGTTTTGAAAAAAGGCATCAAATTAGTTCAAAATGATATATATGCATTGCATCCATCATTTTGACTTTATTTGATGCCTTTTTGTCAGAATTGATGGATATCGTCACATTCAGAAAACAATGCATGTAGTCAACACTATTCTGTGCTTTTCTGGATAAAGGTGCATTGCTTGTTTTTTTCCTAACATCTCTATTTGATGCCTGGGTCATTTGCTTTTTTCCCTTATCATATTTATTTCCCTCCTCAAACAGTGCAATACATGGCCATGACTGCTGCCAATGGAAGGACACTGGAGGGAAGAAACATCAGAGCCATAATGGCCCCAGGGGCAGATATAGTCCATCCAGGGCCTGGTCTGGAACTAAGTGGAGCAGATAGCTGTGTTACAGTTGACAGTACGATGATAATACATGACTTTGAGGCTATTACTCTTGCTGGGCATGTTTCTGTAAACCCATATACTCTTCAACCAGGGATACACTACATTCTATCCATGTCCACCACCATTAAAGGCTCCCAGTTCATCTTCGAGGTGAGCTACAACTTGTCAAGTTATTTCCTGCGCACTGCAGTCACCTATCAGCAAAACACCTGGCTAGTTTCTTACATGAATAAAGATATCATATACAGGAGCAGATTCCTCGCCATGAGCTGGAGCCCTACTGATGGTCTGACGGTTTATTCCATTCTCATCAAAGCTGGAGAGGACAAAGCCCCAACTGCAGCTGCATCAAGGGAAACACTAGACCCCACCTTAATCCTTGGCTGTGATTTTGATAAGGAGTTCCCTGGTACAGTTAGCTTTGGTGATTTGTTTGTATGGGACAATGTGAGAGATGAATCTTACTTTGCTGAATACGTGGATGCTGCTACTCTATTGCCACGTTAATATTATAGGGTTAGGGCTGTACATAACATATATACTGACAAGCACCATCCATGGGTTCCTTACTGTAGTTGGGGACAGACTGAATATTGTTTTGGTCATTTATCATAAATAGGTCTCGGCTGTACATCACTTTTATTGAAAGGTTTGAGAAATAGGGAGAGGGGAACATCTGTAGATACGCTACCCCCCTCAAGGCAGCATAGTGCTTTTGCCAATTGGGTCCTTCTGTTGGCATTGTAGTCTAGTGAATAAATGGAGAGCCACTAAGTGATGCCAAAGTGTTACATGTATGGATTTGTGAATTATGTATAACATGATTTTTGTGTGAGTTGTAACTAGATCAGAAAGATTTAACATGATAGCTTGCTGTTACGTTAATTATGCCAAACGATTTCTCCTCATAGGACAAAGAGTGTGATCTCTGCCTCGTAACAGGACCATGAACTCCTCACTATGAACCATGAACTGATACTTGCATTTGATTTTAAACACTGTATTTCGATAATTACTGTATGAATAAATTGTAATTACAAACCGAAAGAAAAGGATTACCTGACGTGTCACTGAGATAGGCCATTTCAGGCCTGAAGAAAAAATGATTCAAGTGTAGGACAAAAGTCCAAGTCCTTTAGCTGCAGCTCTCTGAATCCTACCCTTAGACCCAGTAGTCAACAAAAGTTAACTTAAAAGTTGAACAAATACATAAAAGAATTATTTTTGCATGGCTTAAGGGAAAATACCCCCCTAATGTCATTCAGCAAGACACCTTTCCAGGGTCTAGAGTATAGATGTTCAGGGTGTTGCCACAACAACGGATTTCATATTTAACTGAAAATATTTCGAGGGTAGTTACCCCAACACCTATACATTATCCACAAAACTATCTTTCAAATACTCCAGGGTTTAATCTAAGGCCCCCAAACTCCACGGGAGGCCCCATCTGCCAACTTTCTTTGATTTTCGACCTACATCAGCATAAATCACTATTAATTCAAACTTGTGCTGATTTCATTCAATATAGAGCTTGCACCACCAATTAAAGGGCATCCCTCATTGACACTCTGTTTGTGTGTCATGGAATGATGCTTCAGAAGTTGATTCTAACGCTAGATAGTTCATATCAAAGACAAGATCTTCGAAAACGGGGCTTAGTGCCCCCTTCTTCCAGTCCATGTCATATTACTATCTAGATATGATTGGTTGCATTGTGTCTCCAGTGTTCCATCATCTCGTATATCATCTCCTGTATACTGTACTGCTTTTGACAAGAGCCTTTTTAATGGTTCTTCAAAGTAGTGTGCCTTGTTGTACTACGTTGATATTCCTCTGGATTTCAACGCCACTCTCCCTTCTGTTTCCATAATTCAAGCATTGAGAAATTCAGATTGATAATGGTAAACCATTCTCTTCCCAAGGGCTATGTCATTATGTGGGAGAATGTATCAAAATGATTAGAGACAAATATGATAAAGCATCTCATGTTTGAAGTCTGTGTATAGATTGCAGATTTCCACACCGCCCAAAGCCCAGAGAATTAAGATATTTCCCCAGGAACAATTCTTTCAGGTACAGGAACAATTCTTGCGGGTACTGGGCGATTCTTGCGGGTACTGGGCGATTCTTGCGGGGTAATACGGAGCCCCTAATAGGACCTACCAAAAATAATTTTTTTCCAAAAAAATTATTCTTGCGGGTACAGGAGCAATTCTTGCGGGTACTGGATGATTCTTGTGGTTACTGGTAATTCTTGTGGGTACTGGGTAATTCTTGCGGGTACAGGAACAATTCTTTTGATGCCTAGAAACAATTTTCAAGGGCACAGAGAAGGTCTTGCAGGTAGAGAAATAATTCTTGCAGATACAGAAACAATTCTTGCGGGTACAGAATCAGTTCTGTAAGGTGGAGAAACCATTCTGTTATGTGCAGGAATTATTCTTGCATTTCCGGGGTCCAGACAATTCTTGCAGGTAATCTTCTTAGTGACCATAGAATGACATCTCTTGAATGTTAGGCAATATCTATGTGGGTAATTCTTCAATTTCAAACCAACAAAGTAAAAATTTTCCTATTCCTGCAGGAATCCTTCTATATTAGCAGGAGGGTTCCTGTACCCAGAGGAATATGCAAAAAAAATCTCTTTGGTATGTACCCGCAAAAATTGTTCAGTATCCGCAAGAATTGTTCAGTACCCGCAAGAATTGTTCAGTACCCGCAAAAATATTTTTTTCTGGTGATGTCCTTTTAGGGGCCTCTTTTGGCATGTCCTCTTAGGGGCTCCGTAGTATCCAGACTCAGGCAATGTCGCCAATATGAGTATGATTTGAGACTCAGTCTGATCCTGAGGTGATACTCTGGTAGATCCTGAGGCTGATCCTTGGATATACTCTGGCTCTGCCTGAGTATCATCCAAGGGTCAGGGTGAGTCTCAAATCATACTCATTTTGGCGACATTGCCTGAGCCTGGATGCAGACTCAAGTGAGTAAGAATATTTTCTCAGTGTTGTTATGGAGATTCTAAATGTGTCACTCATCAAATTTCGTTTTCTCTCTCTCTCAATTATGGTTTTTAAGTTGACTTTTTTTTATATGAATAATGTGGGTCCTAGGTTGACAGCTTTTATTTGACACAACCTCTTTCAGGCTCGCTTCTATAGGGGAGATGAATTCATTGTTTTTGTTTTTTGTTTTTCTCAATTGTCTGCTCATGAATTTAAGTGTTCATTAACTGATGAAGTGTACTGATTATTGCCCGGTGGGTAGTGCAGACCAAAGAAAAGTCACATTAGGTTTTTTTGGCCCAACAAATTCAATGAATGTGGGTCAATCTGCTCAGAATAAGGATTAGAAAAAGGACCATTAAGTGTTTTTTTACTGAAAAGAAAAGTAAGAGACTTTGCGAGAATGATGATACTGTCTGTATAAGTATCACTGTCTCCTCCTAGAGCCACGATATTATGCCTGATGGGCAGACAATTTTTAATAGTTGTCAGAAATACGAAGTGTCCAGCCTCCCAGACTAGTTTTTAGCAAGACACCAAACCCTCTCCCCACCAGGAGGGTGTTGCTCTTATAGTAAAAGGAGGAGCTGGCTAAAAATGCCCTGGTTTCCAGTCCTTTCTTTTCATGTAGCTATAACTTGTCCCTTTTGTTGCTCACAAGTGGTCATTCAAGTATGGTGCTAAAAAAGGGGGATTTGAGTAGGTACCTATTTGGGAGAAGTCAGTCAGTATAATATACTATAGAGTGTGTGACATGAGTAGGTACCTGAGAGTGCAGCTCTCTCTGTTTTAAACAAGGCAGGTGACTTTTCAGACTGGTGTGGTGAGTGCAAGTACTTTGGTGAAGCAGTGCACGACTTGTTTAGAAAAGAGGGCACATACTCACACCTCTTTTTACAGTAGGAGCAACACCCTCCAGATTCCCCATACTCAATCCTTCTTTGGCCACTACTGTGGCCAGTGGGGGGAGAGAGTGTTAATCCTAGTCAGTGGGGATATAAGGTAAATAGAGATTTCCTTTTTAGCTGGAATTGGTGTGTGTAAGCCTGGCATCAACCAACAAGAAGCCATGACTCGATAAACATGCAGGTACTCAGTGTTGGTGCAAGGAGAAGTAAACGGACTCCCATGAGTGTTAGCATCGCCGGAAGTAGTGGGTGTCTAGAAGAAAAGGCTGCTCCTATGTATTGCTTCTTCCTTCTCATGATGTATGGGCTAGTTTGATAAAAAAATATTGGTCAAACAAGTCCTGTACACCTTTGTTTGTGGATTCTTATAAATGTTGTACCACTGTGTTGCAGCAATTAAGACATTGGTCCTGGTACGATTTGCTGGGCTGCAACATTATTCTAGATATAATTTGATATGTATTGTCATACGTTATGCACATATTTCCCTAGCTAGTATCCTTATCTTATAAGCACATAGCTAGCTTTCCTTGAATACCATTCATTGAGCAAGGGAACATACATTGCGGTATGTCCTTAGGCTTTTGCAATCAATTTCAAGTGAGAGGCCCTATGCCTACAAGCCTCAAGCACAGAGCCTTCACCCTTCAGCCCTTTTAAAAGGCTTTTGGTCCATATTCCTATACCCTCATACTTCAGTTCACAGAAATTCCAACCTATTCTTTAGTAACCTAATCTTATTATTTCAGAGATCCATGTTTCACATCTTTTGTATTTTGAAGTGAGGTGGGACCAACATTCCTACTTCTGTTGAAGGGGAGGAGGCTTATGATCTAAACACTTCCTAAATTCTATTTGATGGATACTTCAATCAGATGAAAGTATTGTAGGGGTCGGCAAAAACGAATCTGGAGAAACCGGGGATCGAACCCGGGACCTTCCAGCCTGCAGACCGTTGCTCTACCACCGAGCTACTTCCCCGTCTGACATTCTCTACCTTCCACCTACGCCTGGATTGGTGTGATACCGATAGGGGACATGTGATTACCCGGTGACCCCCCACTGTAGGTCAGCCAACTGGGCACGGGGACTCACATAATCACGTTCCCCTACAGTATTTTTCACAGATTGTAGTTTCAAGTCTCACAATAAATACAATGACTTTGAATCCTTTGAGAGGCTGGAGGCTCAGGTCATATATTTCATATTGCATTATGGGAATAAGAATTCATACAGCACAGAATGATGTAGGTGACAATGCTAAAGGCACACATGCACAAATCTCATCTGGTCCCGTGGTACAACCATCTATATCCAAGCCTTAGGGTCTGACTATCTAATTCCCGCTGACATGAAAAGTACATCTGAAACCCAAGGGAGAAGAAATCACATGTTGTTTACCATGTCATGGCATGCTATGTGTTACTGTCAGCCTCAATTCACACAGACAGGTTGAATCCACCAGAATTTGTAGAATCTTCAAAGGACTGGGTAGCTAATTATGTGACCTCCCTGTATTGAATATGTTTTAAATTTTGAGTATTTACTTGTAATAGCAATGGGTAATATGATATCATAACTTTGTGAAGCTAGATCTTTATTTTATTTTCTTTACTTTTATTCAACATATTATGGCCTAGCTCACTGGACATATTCATTGCAAAGCATCCTCTACAGTAAATAACTATGATGATGACAATAACGAGAAAAGCCTATTACACTATTTATCTTTTATGCCTAATTGTTAAAATGCCGTTTAACAATTAGGCTTATGTAGAATTATACATGCCAAGAATGGATACAAAGCCTGTTTTACAATATAGGTACATATCAAAGTTCTATGCCTCCACACAGAGCGTGCACACAATGATCATCGATTTATGTGCCGATGTAAGGACTGGTTCATGAATGCAGCAGCCAAGGCCTTTATTTTGTCCATTTGTGGATAGACTGCAATATTTCCCTTCCATTAAGTAGTTTCACACAATTTTCCTTGGGCTGTATAGAACATAATCCTTCCTGCCTGTGTCTAACTTTGAATACAATACTGCACATGTTCTGGCCTTTGGTTTCAGGCAATGGATTTGGCTTTAGTGCCTTTCCTGATAAGTCGTATGGTATAACATATGAAACATTGTTCACAATTCACTTTGCTGGTTGACCACCGGGATATTATCTGAGGTCTCAATTTCTCTGGCACTACACTTTTTGCTGGTCAAAGGCCTTTGCCAGAGGTATTATCTCATAAATCAGCTTGATAGATTTTGTCCATGTCAAATGGGAGTAGTCCAATATGATCGTACAATGATTAGGTACCCTGAAGTATGATGGAAAATAAAGAATGTGATGATCTAGAGTTAGACCCCCTTGGAATGAACTGTAAGAACCTAAACTTACACATCAGATCCTGCTAATGGCTAAGGGAAGAAACCAATACAAAATGATTGCTATAGAATGACACAAAACAATTGCTGCTGCAGTTAAATCAATGTATTTTATTTTATTGGTTTACAATTTTATACAGCTGCAAATAAAAAATTGGATTTCTCAAATCTGGAGGGTGTACTTTGAAACCTCTCCAAGTGGATGCCTAGCATCGGCGGTATTTCTTCTTCCCTTGCTCTGGTACCCTGGTGAATAAAGGTAGACTCCATTCTATTGCTACAATCTCTCTCAATATTTCACAGATCCTTCAATACACTATTGCCATAATCCTGCAGTGTTCGTTCTGTTCTCAGTAAAGCCATGTCATGGGACTATCCAGTTCGGTGGAGGACCTAATGAAAGGGTCCTACTGGCAAGAGAACACATTCAAAATTGGGACTTTTCTACTTCCTTCATGTGCAATTGTCTTAATTCGAGTGCTGGAGTTACTTCCTTGAGACTCTACCCTACAACTGTTACAAGACTCCAATGCTATTCCGATGGGAATTTTGTTATGACTTCGAGTGTTCAGTGGATGTGGGTTAAGAAATACCCTCCAGTGCCAATGATGGACCTGGCCCAAGGGACCTATAATCACTGACCATGTGCATTGACTGGGACATATTAATTTTGTTGCAGTTATTACTGATTTTGTGTGATTTCCGAGGAATCAACGGTCGCAGAATCTTCTGTAAATCTCACATATAGAAGGTACACTTGAGCTCATTTTGTGTAGTTAAATGGTGTTATATAGTATACTTTCCTCACGTAAAGGCGACCTCCAACTTTGTCGAATCCTATATATTTTTGACATACACTCTAGGTCTATTTTTGTATGATGCACACCTTAAATACAGAATATTAGATCTATGTACTGTAGTCCATTAACTACTGTGTCAAGTTTAACCCAAAGACACAATCTATAACACTTCAATTCCTGATATAACATAATTCTTAATTTCTGACTTACATTTTCTCTTAGAAAACATGCTGAAATACATACATTAGAAAGTGACATGAGGACTGAACTCATTAGGGCAGTTCACAAAGAATAAAGAGCGAACCATTCATCCTTCCCCTATACGCTAGGTTATTTTTACCACTCCCTATTGTCAAGCGATGAATTCAATAAAATAAACTAGCAACTCGCCAGTAGAATTACAACATCTTTATTATTAAGCAGATGATAAGGCTCCATCACTGACATAGAAAGATGTATCATTTTACAATACATACTGATAGCTCATATTGACCTAAAGGTTAAATGACAATTGACAAGCTTGATACACTGAGTTCCATATTGGCCTTACCTCTCAAGATATACAGAATCCATCATGAGTGTCCAATGAGTTGCTCCCTCAGTTCTACACGGGATGGTCGTGTGTAGACTGGCTCCAAGCTAACTAACTGTATCTCCTACTCTAGCCCTGCGCGCTCTCTGACACTGGGGCCCTGTGCTCATTGTTTATATTACTCTTATCTGGTGAACGGATATTCCCTAGGTTTCTGTTTCATATCACTATCCGATCCTTTAGGATAACAGGCTAGAGGGCTCGTTATAATGGGGAGAGTATCCTATTATTTAGGGTACCATAATGTAGAGTACACTCTTATGGTGAGTGTAGGTTTTAAATAGGCGATTAATAATTGGTTATTAATTTAGTGTAATCTATAGTCTAACACTATCTCTTCATGGTGCATTAGATATACGGCCCCTTCATCAATCTGCACCATGCACATTTTTTTGGCACATAAGTGTCCAATTAGTGCTTATCCAATCCACTATCTCTGTCCCTTTTTTCATTCCTTAAGTCTCCTCCATGGAGCCAGTCACACACTTTAAAACCACATCTACGATTCGTCAACCCTAAAGTACGACTGGATTCTCTCATCTGACAGAAATAGAAGACTGGGGAACTGAAGCCGTTGAAAGGAAATTGCAGAGAATGTCAGAAAAAAGAAAGCTATAAGAAGAGTGGAAAAGAGGAATAGACCTTGGGCCTAAATAACATCTAGAGATAATTTAATATCAATATGGGAATACCGAAATTGCAGTAAGATAGATTTGCTGCTGAATGAGCATTACTAAACTTGTGAAATGTATGATATCTATAACAAAACGTGATGTAAGGTGACAATTCTTCATGGGCGCATGCAAACTCCTCATTAAGGCTTATGATACATCTTTGTCTGAGTCTGAAATTGGGACTCAGTCTATCTAATTGCAGCTGACATAAAAAGTACATCTGAAAGAAAGGGAAAGGAAATCACATGCCGTCCTCTGTGTCATGACACATAGTGTGTTTCTGTTAAACTCGATTGATACAGACAGGTAAAATTAGTTAGAATCTGTAGAATTTCCTATTCCTATTTCATGTGAGTGGACAGTATACCTGTTGTATAGTGCTTTATTTTTTCAATCTAAATGTGTTATAACAGTGGATAGGAATAACATGTTGTGAATATGGATGATCCTGCTATTGTAAATCTAGTTTTTTAACAAGTTTCCAGGTTGCAATACAGCCAACAATGTTGCGTTAGAAACATAGATGGGCAACTCTCATCACAGTTTTTGTGATGGGCGCTGCCATTATTTGGGTGACATCACAATCACTGTGTAATGCCATTTATAACATCAGAGGGTGGCTGTGATGTCACACAATAGACCTGGTGGGCTCTCATAGTAGACTCTATTAAGTCGGCAACTCCTATCCGTGGTCCGTTTTTCTGGTTTTATATAGACATTATTCAAGACATCAAAGCTATGCTTGTTGCATCATATTAACAACAATGCCCATCAAGTTTACAATTACTATTCTGATTAAGGCCTTATTTCACTTCAGTCAAGTTTGCAAAATGTCACACAAAGTTGACTGAAAAAGTCCACTTCGGGTGACTTTCCCACTTTCTGTGACAGAAAAAGCAAAATTCTGACTTTTCCAGTCAGCTGTCTGTTACCTTTACAGACTTTTCCTTTTTTCATGATTCCATTTAGACCTTTTCATTTGGACTTTTCAAACCTTTTAGCAGACTGACGGTCAGTGTAACCAGGTTTTTAGTCAAAGTCAAACCTTTCCAGTGACTTTTTGACTTGTCTCCAATATTTGTTTCAATATTTCAAAAAGTCCGATTTTGTCAGTTCATGTCTGACTTTAGACTTTTTCAGTCAAGTCCCACTTTTCCAGTCTTGACCTTTCCATTGACTGATGGCTAGTGGAATCAGGTGTACTGACCTTAACTCTTTCCTGTCAGCTAGTGCATTAATGCACTACCAGGTAAAATATGGCTAGTGCATTAATGCAATATGAAGAAGGCATTTCTAGTATTTAATAGCCGTATCCTTTACCCTATCCATGATTGTTTTTAATGAATAACACCAGGTATCATGGTATCACACGAAAGGAAATTACATACAGATTTCAAATCAGTCATCTTTTAAAACAGATTCTTTCCCTATGGTCACTGTAACCCCATGTACCAATATACCTGACCTTGGACCTCAATCTGCCGTATTCTAGGGACATTTAACAATGAGAGAGCCGGCTGGAAAGAGTCAAGTCAGAGGTAGACAGAAATTGTTTGAGAACTGACTGAAAAGTCTGAAAATTAACTGACAAAGTCAACTTCACAATGGAATCAGGTACCACTTATTTACTCAGACTTTTTTAGTCGACTAATCTGGACTTTGACTTTAACTGTCTGAAATGGAATAAGGCCTTTAGTTTCTTTTCATTAACTTTGAAACGAATTACCCATAATAGACTAGGCCCATTTCACTGTTGGCTGTGTATGCTTATTGGTATGCGAGTATGTATCAAGAGCTAGTAACTGTTATATGCATGCCTATCTATTTGTGTATATGGGTCTTTTATGTGACAAAAATATCTGTGTACTATAGCCTGAATACAACAGGGTCATGTAGATGTCAAATATTTATGCCTTTGCAAAAAAATGGACACACACACACACACACACACACACAAGATAATCAGCTTATATGCCAATAAACACTGGTTTGTGCTGCAACAGCCTGTATTTTGTCCATTTTGTGTAGACTGGGATATTTCCCTCCCGTTAAGTAGTTTTACACAATTTTCCTTGGGCAATACAGAACATAGTCCAACCTGCCCCTGTCTGGCCTCCCATGTACAATACTGTAAATGTTCTGCTTTTTTGGTTTCAGGCATTGGATTTGGCTTTACTGCTCTTCCATATTATATCTTTGGTATTAGATATGAAATATTGTGCACAATTTACTCTGGTGTTTTAGCACTGCAGCATATAATCCGGGATCTGTGTTGCTTTAGTACTATATTGTGGTGTGGGCCAAAGACTATTGACAGAGGTATTTCCTAATAAATAATTAGCTTTGAAGCAATTATTCAGTCAGTACTAAATATAGTAAATATAGTAGGACGAGTGATGCTAGAAGGAGAGACAACATGTTATGCTATGGTCAGACACTAGTAGGGTGTTTATTCACAGGACAACTAAGCCTTATTTACCTATTGCAGACCACCCAGCAAGCACAACGCCATGGGCCCCAGATGGGATTCCCAGATGAGTTAAAGCTGGTAAATGTCAGGGCAGCCAGCTGGGTCCTATGTGGGCTAGCCCATTTCACTGTATGATCAGAAGGTTGATGGATCTAGTCCGAACACAACTTCACCATTTTTCAGATGGAGACCCATGCCCACTTTATAAAGAATGAAATGAAATAATTTTCCATGTTTCAGTGTTCTCCTTTATTTTATTCTCAAGTATAATGGGATCTATAGACATATTTAGGAATATTGGTAATGCTATGAGAGGATGGGAAAAATAGCCATCACATGCTCAGACTAGATCTATCAACCTTCTGCTCATAGAGTGATATGGGCTAGCCCACATGGGCCCCAGCTGACTGCCCTGACATTTACCAGCTTTAACCCATCAGGGCAAGTCCAGAGGACCAGAGGAATCCCATCTGGGGCCCATGTGATCGTGCTGGCTGGGCAATGTACTTAAAGAGTCATGACATGTCAAATCCCAGGTGCCGCTGTTTTCAGCAATGTCAGGTTGGTAAATTTTCACGAGATCAGCGCCATCATGGCCGCATACACGCGACCTCAAGATTGGTCACTATACACAGTGTGGATAAGTGAGCAGCTCATGTAAGGTATTGATGTATGTTCACATTGGCCTCTGCTTGCTGTCTCATGTGTAACTAATAAACCTGTAATTTCGAACACCAAAGTTTCTGATATCACATGAAAAATTATGTATCCCCTAAGAGATTATTTTATTCTTTTCGGTTGATGTCAGACACATTGCTGTTTAAATTTGTAAGTATGTGGTTTTCACCTGTTGGCAGTTGGCACCTGTTGAATGCTATATAGTATCACCTATTTGTATGGGGAATGTATCAAATATACAAAACGTGTCCTTTGTTCTCAATGCCCACTGTGGCATAAATATGAATACATGCAATATTATTACACTATATTAATATAATTAGCCAGAGTGGAAAATGTTTCCTGTAGATTCCTCACAGTAGGTGGAGCTGTTCAATCTTGATGTAGATGTGAACTGCTCCCTGTTTGGTTGCTCAAGGGTCTCCAGTGAGCTCCCCTCCAATTGGCTCTCCTCCTGATTGCCCTGGATAGGTCCATTTGTTGACACTCTACTTTAATAGGGCCCTTCATGAATAAAGACTTCAGAGATTAACTGTAATTCGTGCTGCTCACACCAAGTCTGCAATTTTTGCTTTTAATTTTAGTGTTAAGACTCACTACGAAATGAAGTTTCACTGTAATTTCTCACAAGTCATGTAGATGGATGAAATTGTAACGTTTTTGAATAAACATGGGCAGGTTGTTTGTAGATGAATAAATAGATAATGAAAAAAACAACAACAAAAAAACAACATTTATAATAGGCCCTTAAACTTAGAAAATTATCTCTATAGATAGACCAAATACTACAGCAGTGGTTCGTCTGTAAGCATTGGGGTGTAAGTTATGCGCTGGTTTTCGGATAAGTGCCTGGAGTAAGGGGACAATGAAATCAACAGTATTCAAGCAGGCTTTGGTCTAAAATAAGGACTCTTCCCTTCATCCCAGCACTCTTGTTGTAGAAATGCTGAATGTATCACTAGTCAAATTTCATTTCCTCTTATTAAATTGCGGTTTTTAAGTTGGCCCCTTTTTGGATATTAATGATATGGGTCCTAGGTTGACAGCTTTAATTTGACACAACCTCTTTCAGGCCTTGCTTCCAGGAGAAATGAATCCATTTTCTCAAATCATGCTGAAATCTGAGTGGTTGTTAACTGATGAATGGTCCTGATTATTGCCCGGTGGGTAGAAGAGACCAAAGAAAAGACACATTAGGTGTTTTTGGGCAAACAAATTAGATGAATTAGGATCAAGCAAAGGACAAGTAAATGGTTTATTACTAAATAAAAAAGCCAAGGATACTGTCAGGATAATTATAAATACCCATGAACACTTTCTCCTCCCAGAGCCATAAAATTGTACTACCAGATGTACACAGAGTTTTGAATAGTAATGAGGAATATAAAACAATTATACTCTTGTTCATAAGTTCTGTATACTAAATTGCATTGTGTCTTATTAAATCATAACCCCAGGTCTAAAATGTTATATAGGCCTACACATTAATCTTGATATCTTTTCCTCTTAAATTTTGTTGGGCAGATCTTGGTGCTCAATGGCATGCAGTCGATTACCATTAATGCTCATGGCATCTCTGGCTGAAGTATGGATTTACTGCTTGCAGTGTCCACCTCCCTAGACCAGGGTTTTAGCAAGTCACCTTAATCTCAGTCAGTGGGGATATTAGGTAGATTCCCTTTTTAGTGCAAATTGGTTTGTGTAAGCCTGGCATCAGCCAACAAGGAGCCATGACTCAGTAAATGTGCAGGTACTCAGTGTTGGTGCAAAGAGAAGTAAACGGACCCCGGAATCATGAGTGTTAGCATGGATGGAAGTGGGGAAGAAGGTGTCTAAAAGTTGGGAACCTAAAACTTAGTTTTTCCTGAATTTTCGCTAAGAAAGGCTGTAGTTTAACCACAAATTATCCAATTTACACAATATTTGCAGCAAATTAAAGATGAAACTCATTGCTTTCATGCCAGGGTAGATGGTATTTCATCAATATAGTGCACAGTTTACCAGTGAAGTACAACATATGGATTAAAAAAATAGCTGTTTTTCAAAGTTTGGCCCTATATATTTTCTGAAAAATATTTTAACCATCAGTTTTTCATAGATAATGCATAATACTGACCCATCAAGTTTATAAATGAGTAGGCTTTACTGTCCTGCCTCTATGGTGGCTCAATACACTATGGGAGACATGTGATTTTTTGTTAGTTTGCAGAAACTGTGATTTTCAGTAGAATTTTTGCTTGGTTTTGATATGGAACCACATAGAACACCTTATATGGACGAAATATCCATTTTTGTGTTCTACTTAATCATCTTTAAAGGCATGTGAAATTTCTAAGTGATACAACTAGTGTGAGAAGAACTAGGCACATCTCATGATTCTTATCTTCTGATGACGCTTTTGTTGCTATTTACAGCTAAATAGCTTAATAGTGCATCTTAATAGGCCTCACATGCCTAATATGGGGTTCTAATTAGAGAATAGACAACGATCTTCTTCACATCAAGACTGTCTGTTGTCCTATAATGCACGAATGCATCTAAGTGCTTTGTTTGTGGATTCTTATAATTGTTGTACCATTGTGTTGCAGCAATTAAAACATTGGTCCTGGTATGAATTGCTGGGCTGCAACATTGGTCTAGATATAATTTGATATGTATATTATTACTTTATGCACATGTTTCACTAGGTTTTGTATTTATCTGAAGCCGTGTGTCCACATTGCGCCACAATTGGTGGGCGACAGCATTCCTGACAGATGAAACTCTTTTCTGAGAAGGTAATTTCAAGTCTCAGAATAGATAAGGTCCCTTTGACTCCTTTGAGAGGCTGAAAGCTGAGGTAATATTTTTGATATTATATTTTGGGAGTAAGGACTCATACAGAACAAATTGATGTAGGTGATAATGCTATAGGCACACATGCACAATCCACATCTGGTCCTATGGTACTACCACTACATCTATATTGAACAAGTAACCAATGGATAACTCATGACGCGTGTGGGTTAGTGAAGGATAATGACACGAGGCCGCTCACTACGCGGCGCCACCGTCCAGAGGGACGTTTACTTCTCCTTGCACCAACACTGTAAATATAGTAGGATGAGTGATGCTAGAAGGAGAGACAACATGTTATGCTATGGTCAGACACTAGTAGGGTGTTTATTCACAGGACAACTAAGCCTTAATTACCTATTGCAGACCACCCAGCAAGCACGACGCCATGGGCCCCAGATGGGATTCCCAGATGAGTTAAAGCTGGTAAATGTCAGGGCAGCCAGCTGGGTCCCATGTTGGCTAGCCCATTTCACTGTATAATCAGAAGGTTGATGGATCTAGCCCGAACCCAACTTCACCATTTTTCAGATGGAGACCCATGCCCACTTTATAAAGAATGAAATGAAATAATTTTCCATGTTTCAGTGTTCTCCTTTATTTTATTTTCAAGTATAATGGGATCGATAGACATATATAGGTATATTGGTAATGCTATGAGAGGATGGTAAAAATAACCATCACATGCTCAGACTAGATCCATCAACCTTCTGCTCATAGAGTGAAATGGGCTAGCCCACATGGGCCCCAGCTGACTGCCCTGACATTTACCAGCTTTAACCCATCAGGGCAAGACCAGAGGAATCCCATCTGGGGCCCATGTGGTCATGCTGGCTGTGCAATGTACTTAAAGAGTCATGTCAAATCCCAGGTGCCGCTGTTTTCAGCAATGTCAGGTTGGTAAATTTCCACGAGATCAGCGCCATCATGGCCGCATACACGCGACCTCAAGATTGGTCGGTGGTCACTATACACAGTGTGAATAAGTTCTGTATACTAAATTGCATTGTGTCTTATTAAATCATAAACCCAGGTCTAAAATGTTATATAGGCCTACACATTAATCTTGATATCTTTTCCTCTTAAATTTTGTTGGGCAGATCTTGTTGCTCAATGGCATGCAGTCGATTACCATTAATGCTCATGGCATCTCTGGCTGAAGTATGGATTTACTGCTTGCAGTGTCCACCTCCCTAGACCAGGGTTTTAGCAAGTCACCTTAATCTCAGTCAGTGGGGATATTAGGTAGATTTCCTTTTTAGTGCAAATTGGTTTGTGTAAGCCTGGCATCAGCCAACAAGGAGCCATGACTCAGTAAATGTGCAGGTACTCAGTGTTGGTGCAAAGAGAAGTAAACGGACCCCGGAACCATGAGTGTTAGCATGGATGGAAGTGGGGAAGAAGGTGTCTAAAAGTTGGGAACCTAAAACTTAGTTTTTCCTGAATTTTCGCTAGGAAATGCTGTAGTTTAACCAAAAATTATCCGATTTACACAATATTTGCAGCAAATTAAAGATGAAACTCATTGCTTTCATGCCAGGGTAGATGGTATTTCATCAATATAGTGCACAGTTTACCAGTGAAGTACAACATATGGATTAAAAAAATAGCTGTTTTTCAAAGTTTGGCCCTATATATTTTCTGAAAAATATTTTAACCATCAGTTTTTCATAGATAATGCATAATACTGACCCATCAAGTTTATAAATGAGTAGGCTTTACTGTCCTGCCTCTATGGTGGCTCAATACACTATGGGAGACATGTGATTTTTTGTTAGTTTGCAGAAACTGTGATTTTCAGTAGAATTTTTGCTTGGTTTTTGATATGGAACCACATAGAACACCTTATATGGACGAAATATCCATTTTTGTGTTCTACTTAATCATCTTTAAAGGCATGTGAAGTTTCTAAGTGATACAACTAGTGTGAGAAGAACTAGGCACATCTCATGATTCTTATCTTCTGATGACACTTTTGTTGCTATTTACAGCTAAATAGCTTAATAGTGCATCTTAATAGGCCTCACATGCCTAATATGGGGTTCTAATTAAGCGTTGGTTCCACAGCCATACAATCGGTGGGACGATTTATAATACATCAAAAGTATAGAAAAAAATTTGTCGGATTATTTATGCCTGTGGAACCAGCGCTTTAGAGAATAGACAACGATCTTCTTCACATCAAGACTGTCTGCTGTCCTATAATGCACGAATGCATCTAAGTGCTTTGTTTGTGGATTCTTATAATTGTTGTACCATTGTGTTGCAGCAATTAAAACATTGGTCCTGGTATGAATTGCTGGGCTGCAACATTGGTCTAGATATAATTTGATATGTATATTATTACTTTATGCACATGTTTCACTAGGTTTTGTATTTATCTGAAGCCGTGTGTCCACATTGCGCTACAATTGGTGGGCGACAGCATTCCTGACAGATGAAACTCTTTTCTGAGAAGGTAATTTCAAGTCTCAGAATAGATAAGGTCCCTTTGACTCCTTTGAGAGGCTGAAAGCTGAGGTAATATTTTTGATATTATATTTTGGGAGTAAGGACTCATACAGAACAAATTGATGTAGGTGATAATGCTATAGGCACACATGCACAATCCACATCTGGTCCTATGGTACTACCACTACATCTATATTGAACAAGTAACCAATGGATAACTCATGACGCGTGTGGGTTAGTGAAGGATAATGACACGAGGCCGTAGGCCGAGTGTTATTAGCCCTCGCTAACCCACACAAGTCATGAGTTATCCATTGACTACTTATTTTATACCACGAAACCAATAAATAATCTATATTATACCAATAAATTCAAGTTGAAAACAAAAATTATTCCCCCTCCCCGGGACTCGATGCCAGCCATTGTGTGTACAGATCGGTACATACACCTCCTCGCCCGGCAGCGGATAGCGTCAGTGCCCGTCTCGGCTAGCCTTCACAGCGGCACACGGCGAAAAATAGTGTACATACACCTCCTCCCCCGGCAGCGGACAGCGACAGCGCACACAGCGAAAAAGAGATGCGTCTCGCTGTTATGTTTGTGTATAATACAGCTCGTCGTCCGGCAGCAGACAGCGGCAGCGCACACGGCGAAAAATGACGCGTCTCGCTGTTATGTTTGTGTAGAATACACCTCCTCTCCCGGCAGCGGACAGCTACAGCGCACACGGCGAAAAAAGATGCGCCCGGACCTGGGCGCGATCCATGTACCTCTGACGGCTGAGCGCAACGTGCTAACCGCTAGACCACCGCGCCTTCTCTGTTCACTGCATCTCCTGGTTATGTTTGTGTATAATACACCTCCTCGCCCGGCAGCAGACAGCGACAGCGCACACAGCTTCGTATCATAGCAAGACCTGGTTCTAACTGAGCGTATCTCGTCAGTCCCTGTGGCGCAATGCATAGGGAGTTGGATTTGGGATGTGAGACTGCAGGTTCGATCCCTACCCTGGCCTGGAAAATTTCGTGGGTTTTAATATGTGACATGTGACATGGGAGAGGTGTGCCGTTATCCTGGATAACCGCACGCCTTACATGGATAACCGCACGCCTTACATGGATAACCGTACACCTTACAAAATTGATGTTACAGCCTAAAGGGTGTGCAATATCGACAGATATGTGGATGGGAATAGACCCCAAAAAGCACTGTGTAACCCACAAATCGTGGTATAAACAAGCCTAAGGCTCTGACTATCTAATTTCCACTGACATGAAAAGCACATCTGAAACACATGGGAGAAGAAATTACATGTCATTCTCCTTGTCACAACATGCTATGTGTTGCTGTCAGCCTCAATTCACACAGACAGGTTGAATGAATCAGGATTTGAAGAACTTTCACAGGTCTGTGTAGCATGTAATGTAATATCCATGTGCTGAATATGGTCTAGGTGTTTTATATTTTGAGTGTGTATACGTAATAGCAATGGATATGATTAATGATAATTAATGTGTTTATTATCTCTATGATGATATCATAACTTATCTAGTTCTCTTACTTTACTTTATTTTCATTCAGGACATCAAGGGCTACTTTGTTTAACATAGTCATTATAAAATGTCCATTACTGATACAATGTGTATGATAATGGTACTGATGCTGTTGTGTGCTCTTCGGTGTACATTATGCGTATGCAGCCTGTACATAGTCCTATCATGTGACCATTATGAACTATAATTATACATTCATGTATACACTAGAATGACTAAACAGCACTACAATATAGATGTTAAAGATGTATAGCTTTGCACAGACTGTGCACGCAATGACTATCTGTTTAAATGTCAATGAAAGGATTGGTTCATGACAGCAGCAGGCACGGACAACACTTTGTCCATTTGTGGAGAGACTGTAGTATTTCCCTTCCGTTAAGTAGTTTGAAGAGCTACTCTTCCATCCCATGCATGTTCACTTTATTGTCTGCTCTTGTGTAAAAATATAATGAGTACCAAGTTTAAGCTGTTAATACTATTTGAATGACCAGAAGCTTCTGCTGATTCTTTCTGTTCACTTAAAAGAAACAATGTGGTAAATATATTAGACGTAGACCCTACAAAATGGCAGTAAGTTAGATTTGCTGCTGAATGAGCATTGCTAAACTTGTGAAGTTTATAATGTCTATAACAAAAGGTGATGTAAGATGACAATGCTTCATGGACACATGCAAAATTCTCATTTAGGCTTATGATACATCTTTGTCTGAGTCTGAGGCTGTGACTATGTAATTGCAGCTCACATAAAAAGCACCTCTGAAACACAAGGGAGAGGAAATCACATGCCATACTCCTTGTCATGACACATAATGTGTTTCTGTCAGACTATTCACACAAACAGGTAAAACCAGCTAGAATCTGTAGAATTTCCTGTTCCATCTGAATAGACAGTACTTTTTATATTTAGTGTATAATATTTTGAATCTGTATGTGTTATAACATTGAAAATGATAAATATGTTGTGAATTTGGATGATCTCACTATTGTAAATCTAACTTTTTTACAAGTTGACAGGTTGCAATGTGGCCAACGATGTTGCATTAGAAACTTGGCTAGCTAACTCCTATTATGTTTTCAGTTTTTTGTTATGGGTGCCATCATTACACGAGTCACTGCCTAATGCCATTTATGACATCAGAGGATAGCCATGACATTACACCATGTCCCAAAGAATGTTGACATAGAGGAACCTTGTGGGCTCTCGTAATGGACTGTATGATATTGGGAACTCCTATCCGTGGTCTTGCCACATTTTTCTTGTTTTACAAAGACATTATTCAGGATATCAAAGCTATGCTCTTTGCATCATATTCAACACAAAGCATCCATAGAGTTTACAATTATGATTCTGATTAGATTCTCCTTAATAACTCTGAAATAAACTACTCATAATAGACTCTTCCACTATTTGCTGTGTATGTATATTTGTGTTGTATTCATCTCTGTATAAAAGATAAGTGGGTACCCTAAACTAATAACAGTAAAATGCATATCTCCATTTGTGAATTTGGGGTTTTTATGCGACAAAAGAACCTGTGTTCAACAGCCTGAATACAGCATGGTCAATGTAGATGTAAAATATTTATGACTTTGTACAGAATGGACACACACAAAGTCATGATTATCAGCTTATGTGCTGTAGCGTTCTACCCCTCGATGTTATATCGAATCTTTCGATAAGCAACGAAGAACAGCTATTCAGGTTCCAGTTAAAACTTTATTGTCTAATAACACATAGGCATCAGCCGTTCTCGATCACAGTTACAGGTGGCATCGACGTACTCAGCACGTCGTTTGGCAGTGATCGCTGACAGTTGCTTCCACTCGTCGACAGCCCTGGCCGTGTCTGGGGGTGAGGATACGGTGCTCTCCACGGCACCGGCATCGACCTCCGACGGCTCGGTTCCAGGTTCCGGTGGAGCAGTAGACTCGCTACTCCTCTCCCGGGCTGGAGCCTTCTTGGCTGCGGACTCCTTTTTGCTACTTTCCTTCTTGGGCACCCTAGGGATCTTGAAATCCTTCAAGGTACCCTTGGATGCCTTCGATTCAGTCGGCTTCTTGCCTTTAGAACCTGAAGGGGTAGCACTTTTCGATGGAGCAGGCGTCGACGGCTCGTCGACCTCCATCTCATCGGGAGAAGAGTCTCTCGAGGCGGCAGCAGCTGCGACCTTCAAGTCGCGCTTCTGCTGCTTAGCTGCCTCCTTCGCCTTCCGGCGGAGCTCCTTCTCCCGCTCCTGGGACTCAGCCAAGGCTTTCTGTGCATCCTCGATCTGCTTCAGAAGGGCTGCACTCTTAGCCGAGGTAGACTCGAGCTCTTGCTCGGGTCTGGTCCTCTTGGACTTCTTCTTCTTCTTCTTCTTCTGCGACTTGTGGCTCGCCGAAGAGCTGTACCCTGACTGCTCGTCGGACGAGGACCCCATGGTTCTTCCTGAACTGCCGGGTTCCACCAGGGAGAGAAGACTCCGGGTCTCGAACCGTTCTCAGACGGGACGAGACGTCGAAGAGGATCTTCGAGGTTTTTCGATCCGCACTCTGGCGGGTCGAAGCCTCGAAGGTGTCTTCGATGTACCTCGAACCGCACTCAGGCGGCTCGAGGGACCGAAGACTGGAGTCTCGAGTGAACACGAACCTGCGCTCACACAGGTCGTGTCCCTCGACACTAGGCAGGGGAGACCTCCTACACTCAGGTAGGAAGTCCCCAGACGGAGCGTACCAGCTGGAATAAGCTAGGCTTAGTCCAGCTTATCTGCGTCCGACTCTCACGAGAAGGGCGCAGATGTGACCTCCGTGGTGGGCGACGCGGCCTTTTATCCCTGTGGCGCACGTCTCTGATTGGAGGAAGGGGCTACGTGACCGAGGAGGGCGAACCCTATTGGTCCACAGCGCATCACGCCATGACCAAATAAGGTATTGCTCAAAAAATAGAACGACTCACTCTCCCCCTACCGTCACGCTCTGCTTCTCCAGTCGCAATGTTTGCATATGCCGTTATTTCCTATGCGGTCTATGGGTTCCAACACTATTAACATGGATTAATCTGGGCACCCCCTCCTTCATCAGACTACCGGGATTAAAAAAAATGGTTCCAATATGGATCTACCCTTCGGGCAGTATCCACCAGCCTATGCTGGGAACCCGTCCTCACAGTCAATAAAATCAGAGGCTCCAAATTTCCATGTTTCCAGTGTCAGTTTGTCTCAAACTAAGAGGCAATCGTACGACTTCTCGTTGTGTAATTTTTTTATTCACCGTCGGCTTCACGTCCACAGACAGATTTACTCAAGAACGGCACCCGTTATTTTAAAGTCTCATTAAAAACACAGGTTAGTAAAGCTGCTGCTTAGTATTGTGCGAAACATCGATTACTGAGTAGGGTTTAATCTAGGGCTTTTCCTGATTTTAACCTTTACTACAGGAACGAGTGTTGAGCCTCGGGGCGGGTTACTATCACCCCCTCCTAGCCCGCCGTCCTTTGATGTGGCTGGGCCGACCGGGCTATTAACCCGTTTCCGTCGGCGTCTGCCTCCCATCACTTGTGACGGTGTGGATGCAGGAGCCAGAGTGTTTGCTCTGGGTTTCCTTTCATCCTCGACACTCGCTGACCGTTCCTTTGATGAGCCTTGGCGCTTAAGCCTCGCTCGAGTCATAGGTCCGGACTGGAGTGACTGATCTTTCACTTCAATCGAAACGTTTCGATGTGAAGTTTGTTCAGTCGTTCGCACCTTCGAGGGGGGGTCGGGCTTCCGACATCCCCTCGAAGGCTGTTTAGATGTTTTCGACTTATCTCGACGGGCCGGTCGACCACGGCGCCGCTTTGATGGTTTACTGGCATCCAACACCTCCACCTCGCTCAGTTTTCGAGCTTTTTGCTGTCGTTTTCGATGACCCTGCTTAGTTTGTTCTTTAGACTGGACTTCCGGCCGCGACCTTTCGACCTCTATTTCGACCTGTCCAGAAACAGACTTAGCCCTTTTCGTAGCCCTACGAGAAGGTGAATCATCATCAAGTTGTGGTTGCAACAACTCGACAGTTTGTGATAGTTCTACGCCCAACCACCGGCGTACTCTATCAACATTGCTCTTTTGCAACCGTCCGCGGGATGATCGAAGTAATAATGTCGACTCAGAGAGGACAGAATCTACAACGAACGGCCCATCCCAGTTGGGGGCAAGCTTCATAGCTGCCTGGGGGGTGTGGTACCTCACCACCTGTTCACCAACTGAGTATCTTCTCTGCTTTAGCCCATAGTCATACCCGACCTTCTGGCGTTCCGCAGATTTACCTAAGTTTTCCCTTACCATGCTATAACTCTCCCTCAATCGGTCACGAAGTTGTTCCACGAAGGTGACGGAACAAGGGACTTCGAGTGGGTTCTCGATTGAGCCGAAAATCACATCCGCTGGCATGAGAATTTCTTCCCCGAATACCATCATATTTGGACTGCATCCAGTAGAACTGTGCTCAGAGCTGTTATATGCGGACACCACATATTTAGCCTGTTCATCCCAGTCGTCCATATGTTTGTCTACCAACATAGTCAGACTCTGAATCAACGTTCTATTGAACCTTTCCACCTGACCGTCACTCTGTGGTCTGTATGGATTGGTTCTCTGTTTTACAATCGTCAAATATTCACACATCTCAGAGAAGAGTCGAGATTCGAATTCTCGACCTTGGTCGGAATGCAGAAGCAACGGGACTCCAAAGGTCAAAACCCATTCGTCCACGAAGGCCTCTGCACAGGTCTCTGCCGTGTGATTTGGTAGGGGAATAGCGCGTACATACTTGGTGAAGTAATCTTGGATTACTAACATGCAAGTATTCTTGTTTGGCGTGGGTGCAAATCCCGAGATGATATCCATAGCTATCCTCCCGAATCTCACCCCGAACAACTCTTGGTGCAGAGGAGACTTACCCATGCCCTCGCCGGGCTTTACCAGGCAACAGGTAGGACAGTGTCGAACCCAACGACCTATGTCCTTTCCCATCCCGGGCCAGTAATATCTCCTTTTCACCTTTTCGAGCGTTCGTTTACGACCAAAATGTGCCGCTGTTCGGTGTCCGTGGCAAAAGGAGAGTACCTCACCCCTCAGTTGGCGTGGTACAACTACTTGAATCGTGCGTCTAGCTCGACCCGCCTCGACTTTCCAGCGACACAACAAGCCTTCACGGAAGGTTAGTAGAGGCCATTGCCCTACTAATTTCCGTACCTCGGCGCTCTCGATCGATACATCAGGCCTAGTGGGTTTAGCCCCCTTAACTAGCCATTCAGCAACTCGTTTGATGTCAGCGTCCGCTTTCTGAGCATCAATGAGTTCATCGAGAGACCAAAATGCAACACCCACCCGGCTGTCTACTAAACCACTTACGGCTGCCAAAACAGCATTATGACTGCCGCAGTCTGTGCAATCCGACCTCTGGCATAGCCGCACAGGGATACGACTAAGGCCATCGGCGTTTAGATGCTTGGCCCCACTTCGATGTTCGATCTTAGAGTTTTCGAGACCGAACTCCGAAAGGTGGGCCAGCCACCTACCCATCATTCCCTCAGCCTCTTTGAAATTTAGGAGCCATTTCAAAGACGAATGATCGGTGCGGATAGTGAAGTTACCACCATAAAGGTAGTGCCTAAACTTCCTGGTGTACACGACAACTGCCAACAGTTCCCTTTTGGTAGTGCAGTAGTTTCTGTTGTGTTTTACTTAGAGTGTTGCTGGCAAATGAGATCGGGACCTCCATTCTATCCTGCACCTGGGATAGAACAGCCCCGATCGCTGTGTTGCTAGCATCAGTGTCCAAGATAAAACGACCGTCGGGTGTGGGGAATCGAAGAACAGGTGTCTCCCTGAAACTTCGTTTTAACTCGACAAAAGCATGTTCGGCTTTCTCCGTCCACGCGAATGCCTCGTAACGACCTCTACTACCTTTAGGTTTTTGGATCACTAAGTCCTGCAAAGGACTCACGAGTTCTGCAAACCCCGGGATGAACTCTCGGTAGTAGGAACAAAAACCAATGAAGGATCGGATTTCCTTCACTGTAGTGGGCCTAGCCCAAGTCATTACATCGCTAATTTTCCCCGGGTTGGCTTCTATACCCTGTTCAGACACGATTCGGCCCAGGTACTCGACTGAAGTCCTAAAAAGTTGACATTTTTTAGGTTTCAACTTCAGTCCCCACGCCCGAATCCTGTTGAAGACTTCTGCCAGATTCGCCATTGCTTCATCCGTCGTTTTGCCGAAGACGATGATATCATCGAGGTAAACCAGGCAACTTTTACCTAGCAAACCTCTCAACATCTCCTCCATCATTCGCTCGAATGTGGCGGGGGCGTTACACAAACCAAACGCCATGCAATCGAACTCGTAGAGCCCCCTCTGGTAGGAAAAAGCGGTTTTCTCGACGTCGTCGGGATTCATCCCGATCTGCCAATATCCAGATTGGAGATCGAGACAACTAAACCACTTAAGTTGTTCATCCGCCGCAGCCTTCTTGCTGAGCGGAATCCTTCTATAAGGGACTCGGATAGGTTGTGCGTCACCCGTGTCGATGTTATGCAGACATCGATCGGTGCGCCCTAACGGCTCATCTGGGGATTTAAAGACATCCACATGCTTACGTAGTAAGGCGGACAGCTTCAGTCTTTCCTCTGGCTGGGTCAGGTGGGTGTCGCCATACATGTCTAACAGCCAGGTAGGGAGCTCCCCCGTGTGGGTGCTCGCGATTTCTGCCGTCTCGATGTCTGCAGCTTCTTGCTCGAGACGCATCATCACGGATCCTACCTCCGGTGACGAGAGTTCACCGTTTCTGTCAGCATACTGTATAGTACCGACCACCTGGCCTTTCTCCAGGAAAATGTCTCGATTCAGTGGATAACAGACAGGAAACACTGTTCGACGAACATTGCTGACAAGGGCAGCCTCACCAACCAACCCAAAGCATCTCAGAGTGTTCAGGTCGGGTTCGACGATGCCCTGTCGGTCTCTTTCCAGACCCTCGGATTTTACCAAGACATCACACCGATGTCTGGCAGGTATCCTAGTGGTCTGTGCTACTGAGGCTATCGATGACACTCTCTTCAGTTTACACTGATGGTGCTCTTCTACCGGCTCGGTCATGACCAATTGACCCGTCCTTGGGTTCAGGATCATACCGTATAATGCCGCGAAGTCGAGCCCCAGAATGCCATCGTCAGCCACATCGGCCACTATTGGGCTAAACACATAGTGGGTCGATGCGACCTTAAGAGGTAGAACCAATCGACCATAGGTCCGCATTTCGGCTCCAGACGCAGTGCACGCCGTTATTCCCTCGTAGAGATTATCTGACGGCACCACTAACGTTTTCGCGAGTTCTCGAGAGACAATGGTGTGGCTGGCACCAGTATCTATCAGGAAGTCCAGAGAACGCCCTCGAATCTCTGCAGACAGGTACCATCGTTTCCCCGACAAGGGGGCGGTTCCTGCTAGCATTCTCAACCCTACGTCAGTACTCAGATCGATCCCCCTCCTCTTCAGAAAAGAGAGACAGGGATCATCTGAGGGAAGCTCTGTTGCGCAGACTCTGGCCAGCTGCCGCATCAGGGCTTCTCTCCCGGCGTCGACTTTCACTTTCGATCCAGTCGAACCCTCGACCTCGGAGTTCGGGCTGCCAGCGCCCTGTTCCTTGGCCATTGAGGCTTTTTCTACACCGACATCTTCGGAACCCGACCGGTGATCAACCGGTGCCGCTGTGGTAAAGGGCTGGGACGGCCCTACCGGGACCTTACCTAGTTCCCTCGAATCTACTGTCGTCTGATCAGGAGTGCCAGAGGTGCTGATACCTTGGCTTTTCGATGGTCGGGCAGCTCGATTGCCACGTCCAGCCGCCCGCCTCAGTTTTCCATCGCGTCAGGTGGTAGTCCTTTAATCGGCTCGGGGCAAGTTCGTGCGAAATGCCCCTGCTTCTTGCAGTTCCAACACTTGGCATCGGACGGAGGGGTACTCGGCTTCTCCGAGCTAGTACCAGGGACATCCCCCCCCTCGATAACCCTGAGTAAATTCTTCAATTGGCTCAGCGAGAAGGTCTGCTCCTGTACCTTGGGTTTGGAGGCCTTGTTTGGTGTTTTCGATTTACCAGCGGATTTCTGACCTTTCTTAGTCTTACTCCCCGCCCCGGGCTTCGAGTATGAGGAGACTTCGCCCTGTCCTTCCTCGACCAAAGCGGCGTCGGCCAACGCCGACAATGCATTTGTTGAGGTAGGATTCACCAACTTCGGCAGGAGTTGTCGTTTCCGCAACAACTCGTCTGCCAAGTCCATGAGATCCTTTAGGGACATGTAAGTACGCCACTCCCGAAGAACGTCTTGTTGTAAATCAACGTCATACAATCCTCCTATGAACAACTGGTTGACTTTGGTTATGAGCCATTCAACCGAGAAGTCCACACCTGGATAGGCATCGCCGGCAAGACGTCTCAAAGCAAAGCCATAGGCTCTAATGCTTTCGTTCTTGCCTTGGCGTCTCTTCTCCATTGTAACAATGGGGTCTTGAAGGCTAGAAGTCATGGCTTCCGTTACCATGTCGACCAGTCCCTCCAAAGTCCCATCTCCATGCTCCTCCCATAGCCACACAGTATCAGCTGCCGGGCCATTCAGGAGTAACATGAGGAGTTGAGCTAATGCCATACTCGAGGTCCATACATTTACTCGACGGACGTGATTGAATCCGTGGTACCAACGGAGCCAATCGTCCTTCCATGTAAATGGAGGGCACTCGACTGACCTAGTCCGGGCTGGTTCATGCCCGATAGAGGTATTTTCAAACATTCTACTTGATCTCCTGACCTGATCAAGAGCGAATGTTGTGCCCCTTCTAGGTATTTGATGGTCCATCCCCATGTTTCTCATAGTCGTGTCTGCACGACTGTGATTCATCCCGCAGGGGTTACCAGGCTCGGCGTCACTCAGGCGTGAAGCTTCGAACCTGATATCCCTATATTTGGGTGGATCAACATGTTGTTGGGTCGTGATAGGGGTCGAGAACTGTCCGATCACTTCACTTAGACCATCGGTGCGCGGCATTGAAGGAACTGGTTGGGTCCGGCGCGACCTCGAATCTACTTTCGAGATGTCGTCGATTGCTCCCACCATTCTATCTATCTCCGCTTGCTGTTTCGAACGTTCCGCCTGTCTTAATTCCGATACTAGGAATTCCAGGCGGGCATGTTCGGGTTTCGAGAGATCTCGTTGCTCGCTGATGGCAAAGAGTTGCTTGGCCTCCTTCATGGCATGGTCAAGCCACTCTCTGTAGTCAGGGTTTTCGACTAGATCCCCTTGAGTAGCAACTCTAGTAGTGCTGCATTCACTACCTTGTTGCTTATCTCGAAGTCTAGCGGTACGCAATTTCGATTCCGTCTGCTCCTTCAGACGTTCTTCGAGTGCGAGTTCATCACGAACTTCTTTATTCACCCTGGCTTCATCAGCCTTTCTGCGAGACAATATCTCTCGTCGGAGCTCATCGATTTCACCACGTATGGCTCCCAAAGTATCCGAATCCTTCTGATCTTTCAGTGACTGGGCTACTAGGGATTCAGACTTCAAGGAATTAAGCTCGGCCTCATGCCTCGCTTTTTGTTCCATTAAGACCTGATATTCCGCCATTTTGTTTGCGTGTTCGATTCGTTCCTCACAGCGACGACGCATTTCTGCCTCGTCCCTGGCTCGAGCATCCTCGTCAGCTTGCATCTGACAGAGTAACGACTCCCGTTCCTGACGTAGCTCTTTCACCTGCTTTTCATAAGCCGTTAGGTGCTCAGCTACTTCTTCAGTATGCTCGGCTGATTGTTGGTTCAACTTATGCCACAACTCTTGCAGTTGTTCCTCCAACATAGTCTTTTCTACTTCTTGTAGTTTCAACTTATGTTTAAGGGACGTCTGCTCGTGCTGGGCATCCCGAAAATCGTTTCGAGCTCTCTCGACACATTCTCGGCGGCTTGTAGCAAGGCGATCGATCTTTGCTTTTAGCGATTGACAATCCATTGCTGTCAACCGACTACGCTCGATCTCTGACTTCGTTGCAAGCAAGGACTCCTTTTCGCTAGAGAGCTGCTTGACCTTCTCTTGAAGATCAGTAAGCTCTCTATTTGCGATCTGAGTCTTGTTCGAAGCCTCCAACGCCTGCTGCCTAAGCTGTTCCAACTTCAGCTCTATTTCTGTACTCTTCTCCTGAGCTTTCATGGTGTTACTCGCGAGAGCATCCAACTGTTGGCGACCCTGGCGCAGTTGGCGTTGCTGCTCTTGTAGCAACTCCTCGTTGAGTCCCCTGCCACTGTCAATACTTCCTTGTATCGACACGGGCGAGGGACCCTCGAAGGACCAACTGCCAAGGCCCATTGGAGTTCCCACGGGCGAGGCTGATTTTTCTACATAGGACAAACTCTGTGTCCTCAAGAAGTTCTCAGCCGCCGGAGAGAGTTGAGTCGATACTCGCCAATTGAGTAGCCGGCTCCTTTGATACAGGCCCAACGGGTCAGACGATGGACCTAATATCAGCGAGTGGTTCAAACCACCACCAATTAGTGGATCATTCCTATCCACTAAAGGGCCTGTAGTCACTTGATGTTGATGATTGGGGTCATCATCTCCATCCAAGTGACCCTGCATGTCAAACTTAAGCTCGCAGTACCTATGCGGACTAAAGTTAACAACTGGTCACGGCACCAGTGTAGCGTTCTACCCCTCGATGTTATATCGAATCTTTCGATAAACAACGAAGAACAACTATTCAGGTTCCAGTTAAAACTTTATTGTCTAATAACACATAGGCATCAGCCGTTCTAGATCACAGTTACAGGTGGCAGAGTTTGAACTCTATTGCAGGTTCGACACTAGGCCTTCTAGTGTCTAGAGTTAATATTCCACATGAACTAATACATGAGTATTAGAATATGGTAGCCGGGCAGCCGCCGACCATTGCTCACAATGGTCAGTCGGGGCTGGACTGACCCTGAGGAAGGCCGTACAACGGCCTTATATACACCGGAGTCGAGGGCCACGTGACCAAGTGGTGACGTGGCGCTGGACTCCAGCGCCCCCAGGCGTCGGGTAATAGAGGTGCTCTCGACGTCGCCCACGAGGACCACGAAGGTACCTCGAAGATGACGCGGGACCACCACAGTGCCAATAAAAACTGGTTTATGCTGCAGCAGCCAAGGCCTGTATTTTGTTGATTTCTGGATAGACCATAATATTTCCCTCTAGTTAAGTAGTTTTACAGAATTTCCCTTGGGCAGTACAGAACATAATCCACCCTACCCCTGTCTGGCCTCCCATACAATATTGCAAGTGTTATGGTTTTTGGCTGTAGGCAACAAATTGGCTTTACTGCTTTTCCAGATACATCTTGGGTATTAGATATGAGATATTGTGCACAATTCACTTTGATTGTTAACCACTGCAGTATATAATCTGGGATCGGTGTTGTTGTAGTACTATATTGTGGTGATGGACAAAAGCTATTGACAGAGGTGTTTTCTAATAAATCAGCCTTAAAGCAATTATTTATTGTTTAGTCGATGACATTCAAAAGGGTTAAGGTGTTACATCAATATGAGTAATCTTCATGGGGATCAGGACTGTTAAGGACTGTCTCATTATACATAGTTTGTGAAGAATTTATTTAATGTGTCATAAATGAACTGTTTGCGACCATTCATTCAGAAGAAATCTAGATTTACACATTAACTAATGCCACAGAATACCATTATCATGAAATCAAATATCATCATTACCTCCCAGTACATGATAAAAAGAATAATATGATCCCTATGAATTCAGTTATGTATGGCGCACTCATAAACAAGAACTTACAGCTTGTAAAAGGGCAGCCTATTTTCATGACCAGTTAAAATGGTGAAAAGGTAGGATGAGTGATGCTAGAAAGTGACGCAACATGGGAAGAAGCTAGTAGGGATATATATATATATATATATATAAGTTATTTCGCTGACAGGGAATAATATATACCGGTAATAACGATAATAATAATGTTGATATATACAGTGATAATAATATATGATAAGTAGTACAATAAATGATCATATCACAGACACATGAGTTTGGTGGGTTACTGACCTTGGGGCTATCAGCACCATACATGCCTTTATTAAAACAACTATAATAATTAGTTGACAATAAGCATAGTCAGTAAAGTGCATAATATAATAACAATAATACAGTAATAACAATAGTAATAACAATAGTAATAACAATAGTAAAAATTTAAAATTCAAGGGAACACCCAGCGTGGTGTTACCTGTACAGGTGAAAACGAGCCAATTGACCGTTACCTTGAAAATCCTCTCTTATATACTGGAGGGGTGTTGATCATGACGTCATACTATGACATCATAGATACCAATGCGCGCTGCAAGTAGTCCCTAACCGTTCGCGAATAATTATATAAATATACACGAGTGTATATAGTTCCATAAGTTATTTCGCTGACAGGGAATAATATATACCGGTAATAACGATAATAATAATGTTGATATATACAGTGATAATAATATATGATAAGTAGTACAATAAATGATCATATCACAGACACATGAGTTTGGTGGGTTACTGACCTTGGGGCTATCAGCACCATACATGCCAAAAACACATAAAAACACGCCAAACACATGTGAAAACACATACCAATCAACAATGCAATTGAGATTGGCAAAGTCTATCTAATTCCAAAAGTTCATTTTTATGATTATGTAAATATGTAAAAACAGAATTAGATTTCCAATTCACCTTCTTTTTAATAGAATCTACACTAAGTCCTGCATCCTTTAACATAGTAGCACCTCCGTGCCTGAGAGAGTGAGTGGAGACTGGACCTTTGATACCAGCACGTAGAGATAAAGATTTTAATCTCGAATTAATATACTGGTATTGTAGCGAAACACCATTAATATTAAATAATAACTCCCTCACACCCCTACCTGAGCACAATTTTTTCAAGTCTTTACAAGGACACAACTTTGAAGTATCATCTCTACATAAATATATATTAAAAGAATGGGTACCAAGCTGGTCCGTTTTAGAAGTTTTAATGCGAAGACTAGCATAACTATCAAAAACTTTAACATCACCTACCCTCAGTGTATGGGGGGAAGATACAACATGTCCTATCCTGAGGACACCTCTATAACACAATAGAATAGCTAACCAAAACTTCAAGTCAGCCCTGCTGGAAAGGTCCAAATACGATCTAATACATAACATTTCTATAGGACTCAATGGATGAATAACTTTAGTAGGAACAGCAAAATTTCTATCAATACCATCCAACACCTTTTTAAGCATGAAATTACCGCTATGGTCTGAGCCACCCCTAAGCTTCTGATGATACCAAATGGAGGATAAATAATTCCGTACAGAAGAGGGTTTCATATATTCAGATAAATATACTGCATAAGTAGCAGCCTGTGAGGGAGAACAAGGAAATTTAGGTAATTTAAATTTATTACAAAATTTTTTGTACCTGTTAAGCTGTTGTTTCCTTGCTCTCCTCGTATTCTCTGATACACCTTTCGTTAAAAGACACTCTTTTCTTTGCTGTAACCTTTCCCATTCTGGAATTAAAGCAACACATATCATTTTCAAGAAGAGAGTCTACACATTTGTCCAATACACCCCTGTAAGCCAGTCTAGAGAGTTGGTCGGCCAGGACATTGTCTTCTGACTTAATATAGGTTGCATACACCTTCACATTATTGATGAAACAAAGCCAAAAAATTTCTCTAAGCCATTCCATACAAAGCTTATTTTTTGACCTACCGGTATTAATCATAGCTAGAACTTGCATATTATCAGTAACACAGTGTATTCTTTTATTTTTATAGCCAGAAATCCAACGTCTAAGTCCCATAAGAAGGGGGTATAACTCGTATACATTTATATTCCTATGGTGGTTTCTCAAATTGTCTAGTATTGGTGGTTGGGTAAAATGACCACTACCTAGATTAAATCTATCGTAAGATGTCCAGTCACCATATAAATAATCTTTATCCATCCAAGCCCCGAAGCCTTTCATGGAGGAATCTGAGTACATAGGTGTGTCAATATCATCATTTAGAATTAACCTCTTACAGTTAAAAACTCTACAAAAATCCAGCCACCACTGAATATCCTGGCGAGTGCAAGCTGAAACCCTAATATAACCACCGGGCCGTGCCCGAGCGCAGAGATCGAAAATTCGTCTACTAAAAGTTCTACCACCCTTAACCACCTGTGAGCAGAACGACATTAAACCACCTATCCTCTCTAAATTCTTTTTAGAAATAAATTTCTTATTAACGTTATCCAATAAGAGATTTTCCATTTTTACAACCTTTTCAACAGGCAAAGACAGTTCCAACTTAACTGAATCTATGTTAATGCCTAAGAATTTACAACATTGAGATGGTTCGGTTACCTTTTCTTTGGATACTACAAAACCCATGTACGCCATACACTTCATTAATAAATTTCTTTGTCTAAGACACTCATCAAAAGTATCAGCAATTACAATAAAGTCATCCAGATAATTTACAATTTTTTCTACACCGTAGAATTTTGCCACCTCCACAATAAAATCAGAGATTTTATTAAAAATATAAGGGGCACATTTCAGGCCAAAGGTTAATCTATTGCTTACATAATAATCCTCTCCATGCCCAAAATCCCATCTGAAACCTTGCATGGTCGTGTGAGGTGCATACACATTAATAGACCTATATGCTGACTTCAAATCTACAACGCTCATGAAATCATTCCTATCCAACTGAGCAGTCACCGTGCTGATATTATTATAAGAAAATGTTGAGCTAGTGGTACCCATAAAATTATTAATAGATATTTTATCAGGCATGCTACAGTCAGTTATAGGTCTTAACTTGCCATTTGATTTTTCTACACCACCTAGGGCATGGATACAACGGGGTTTATCTACACTTTTAGAGACTAGACCAGCTTCTAGTTCATCTAACAATATACCACAGTACTCACTATAAAACTTTCCCTCGAGGATTGACTTATAATTTCTGCAATCATAAGAAGTATTGCAGTCAGGATCCACTATCCTGAACCCCTCAACAAAACCTTGCCATAAGAATAGCGCCTCCTTGTCATTTACATTAATAACTCCTTTTTGGGTTAAGAATGGGGCAACTCTGCAAGGTAAAATCTGGGAATTTTTTCCATTGATATAATGAACACATATACATGTACCTTCTACACACTTGTCATATACCCTGATGCTGGGTAAATCCGTGACATTAACAGTAAAAAGTGGCTTAATACCAACCTGTATTGGGTTATAACCAATAACATCTATATTATTTTCCAACGAATTAAATTCTTTGAAAGTACTCTGTTCTGCTAGGAGCTTAGTTGAAAGAATACACTCCTTAACCATCTCCGTATCAATTAACTCCTGTACTGGAGTTTGTGAGGGCGAGTCGATATCTACCAAACTTACCATAGCTTGGTCAGGCATCAAACACATTTCATCACAAGCTATGGGACACCGACCCCCTACAGTTTCCTATTCACTCCTGGCCTTATGGCACTCAGTTTTACCATGACTTGAGGAGTTGCAACCACTGCAGATATGTTTGTATTTACATGGGTCTCGTACACAACCTTCTGCTCTATTAAAAGCATAGCATGGGTTATTAGACGATCTCTGTTTGCCTACATTTTTAGGTTTAGCACTATAAGCTTTCTGGGCCTGAATGGTCCCATCATATGCCAAATGACGTAGTATATCTGAATTTTCAATGGTTGAAAAAGCTTCTATTCCACTATCATTTGCCCTGTCCCTCACTGACTTATCATAGGCTACCAGGGCTGAAACCGTATATATTTTGGTGCCAGACTTCTCAATTAATACCTGAAGGTGCTTAAGCATACCCTCAACATCGTCACCTGACTTGTAGTACTTCAAAATAAACTGCAAGTTAACCGACATCAGTTTCTCAATAGTGTCAATTTTTTCCTTACGTTTGGTGAACTGAGAATGATCAAACTCACCAGATTTTACACGGTGATGATGTCTAGAGTACGCTGAATCCAGTGACGACCCTCTAGATGTGCTTGGACTGCATTGACGAGCAGAAATACTGGACTTAGATGATCGTCTATGTCGCTTGTGGTCAACTTGCACCCATTCGTCCTCAACGTCAGACGAAATTTCGCATGGAGACGCTTGGCGGGTAGCCCTAGCAACCGGTCCGCGTCCTTGACTACGTGACGTCATACCTCTCTGTTTGTAAACATCCGCACGTGCTCTGCTGGAACGACTTGACGCATTGACGAATCCTCTGTCCCGATCGTCCTTTCCATTGACGACCTCTTGTAGAAGTGATTTAATGGTCGACAGCTCGTCTTCTAATACATCTAGCCTCGTCTGGTCAATAGACGACCCTCCCACAACACCTGTAGCCGTTCGGGGAACCGACGGTGTATCACCAGTAAGTGAGAGAGTCGAACTACTCGTCAATCCCAAATTGGCCGATTTTTTCGTCTTTTCCACCGATTTAACCGATTTTCCACCTGGTGTATTGGCCTTCGAGCCTTTAGCAGCCTTTCTACCCATTTCAATGGTAAATAAAGGCACCAGGAGCCCCTCAAAAACGGTTAAAAATTTAAAATTCAAGGGAACACCCAGCGTGGTGTTACCTGTACAGGTGAAAACGAGCCAATTGACCGTTACCTTGAAAATCCTCTCTTATATACTGGAGGGGTGTTGATCATGACGTCATACTATGACATCATAGATACCAATGCGCGCTGCAAGTAGTCCCTAACCGTTCGCGAATAATTATATAAATATACACGAGTGTATATAGTTCCATATATATATATATATATATATATATACACTATTTATAGAACCACGAAGCACCATTTAGATCAATGCAGATCAATGTACTTTAAGAGTCATAAGGAAAATTGAATCCTTTAACGTGGTATTTTTTCCCTCTCTCGTCACTTCCTAACACTCCACGATTCATTAGATATATCACCACTTCATCAAGCTGCACTGGATAGACCTTTTTAACATTCATCTCTATCAGTACATAGAAGTGATTAGTGATAACTCGATTTCTTATCACTGTCTTTTTTAAATCTTCTGGTTCCTCTATTTCCATCGAGCAAGGTTCTATCAAATGCCTCCGATTTTTTAATCCTATTTTACCAAGTCTCAAATGACTGGATTCTCTCCTGTAATAGCAAAATGAAACATTAGCAGCAGAATATCAGGAAACAGAAAGAAATTCATTGGTATGCAGAGAGAAAGAAGAATATCTATATACGATCTCCATGTTAGAACTTACATGAAAATGCTAAAGGTTAGACATGATAAGAACTTATTATCTATGATGTATGATGTTTCTTGTGATCCAAACTGTGTCAAACTCCCTGCCAGGAACTTGCGCGGCAATGTTAAAAAACAGTTAAAGGTATCCAGATCCAGGTGTTTGACGTATGATAAGTCACCACTGTACAGGGGGTGTGTCCTTTGGGACAAATTGGATGCAAATACTCAGCAGATAGGCAGTAAGAAAGAATTCATGAACAAAATCTGAATGTATTTGGTGTATAACCGTCACTTGATAGACTACGCAATTATTTTTGAAAGATGTAATATACATGCTGCCTGCGGATAATCGACTTGTGCAAATCATGGTGATACACACAGCCCCTAAGAGGCTTTAGTTATGTCTTTAGTAATATCATAATGATCTACACCCAAAATGATGCCTGCCTGATGTAACTTTGTACAACCTGCTTGAGCGCTACACTATTTCTTTCCTGTTGCCGTATTTTGGCCGATCTGAAAAACGTACATGTATGATTTCTGCCAATAAACTTGTTAAAACTCGAACTAAAAAAAACTCTATAATTGTTGTACCACCGTGTTGCAGCTATTGAGACATTGGTCCTGGTATGATTTGCTGGGCTGCAACATTGGTCTAGATATAATTTGATACGTATTCTCATATTACTTTATGCACATGTTTCACTAGGTTTTGTATTTATCTGAAGCCGTGTGTCCACATTGCGACACAATTGGTGGGCGACAGCATTCCCGACAACCAAACAGCTTTTGTCGTCCGTTTCTGATGGTAATATCTAACATGTTTGATTTTTGTCATCAGGAATGGACAACAAAAGTGCTTTTGTCATTGGGAATTCTGTCGCTCACTAATTCGATTGCCCTTTGGACACAGCTTTATAAGCGAATAGCTTGCTTTCCTTGAGTACCATTCATTGGGCCAGGGGACATCTTCTATACTATGTCCTTAGGCTTTTGCAATCAATTTCAAGTCAGTAGATGCCTCATAACAGGGCCTTCAGCTCTTTCAGTCCTTTTAAATGTCTTTAGTCCTTATTCCTATATGTACCTCATGTTTTAGTTTGTGGCAATTGCGTCATTAGTAACCTAACCTTGGTAGTGAATGGTTAAACTTCAGAGATCTATGTCTCACATCTTTTACATTTTGAAATGAACATTCCTTCTCCTGATGAAGGGGATGAGGCTTGTTATCTAAATACTCCTTATATTCCATTTGATGTACACTTCAATCAGATGAAACTCTTTTCTGAGAAGGTAATTTCAAGTCTCAGAATAGATAAGGTCCCTTTGACTCTTTTGAGAGGCTGAGAGCTGAGGTAATATTTTTGATATTATATTTTGGGAGTAAGGACTCATACAGAACAAATTGATGTAGGTGATAATGCTATAGGCACACATGCACAATCCACATCTGGTCCTATGGTACTACCACTACATCTATATCCAAGCCTAAGGCTCTGACTATCTAATTTCCACTGACATGAAAAGCACATCTAAAACACATGGGAGAAGAAATTACATGTCATTATCCTTGTCACAACATGCTATGTGTTGCTGTCAGCCTCAATTCACACAGACAGGTTGAATGAATCAGGATTTGAAGAACTTTCACAGGCCTGTGTAGCATGTAATGTAATGTCCATGTGCTGAATATGGTCTAGGTGTTTTATATTTTGAGTGTGTATACGTAATAGCAATGGATATGATTAATGATAATTAATGTGTTTATAATCTCTACGCTGATATCATAACTTATCTAGTTCTCTTACTTTACTTTATTTTCATTCAGGATATATCAGGAAACAGAAAGAAATTCATTGGTATGCAGAGAGAAAGTAGAATCAGCATGCATTTGGAACAGTAATTTCTTTAGTAATTAACGGTAAACAGTAGCTTCAGGTAATAAATTTTCTGGTATTTATTTCACATAACTATTTTCTGTCACTCCCAAAGAACTGAGAGGTGTGTTCAATTGGAGGAATGCAGGCTGTATTGTATTGGAGCTTTGATAGTGCCTTCCACAGCATCATGATGTGTTGTATAATATGTAAACAGGCTATTAGCACAATTTGCCATTCAGAGTGGCGGTTATGGTAAGCAGCTGTCGCTATAGCATTGTATCAAGTTATGAAGGGCAGGAAAGGAAAATTAGTGGTCATCCTCATGAACTGGCTAATGACACGTGCACTCTGACTCTGCATATCCCAGTGAAGGCAGTGCCTCCACATTGCTCGCTATACACAGTGTGGATAAGTGAGCTGCTCATGTAAGGGATCTATATTATGCATGTTCACATTGGCCTCTGCTCGCTGTCTCATGTATAACTAATCAACCTGTAATTTTGAAGACCAAAGATTGTGTTAGCTTGTAATGTTTACTATCCCCTAGGGCATCCTTTTGTGTGGATATCAGACTGATGTTAAAATTTGGTATGTGTGTGGTTTTTACCTGTTGTGCCTATGGCAGAGGCTGATGAATGCTATATAACCCATTTGTACTGGGGCAGGGCTGTAAATGATATACAACACAGGCAACAATATGGGCTCCCCAGGCTAAACACCCCTTTCAGTACAGTCTGAGTATCATAAAAAGCTTATACCATGAAAGATGAGAAGTCCATTGTTCTCTATCCCCATTGTGGTATAAGTATGAATATATGTGATACTGTTTCACTCTACAATTAGCCACAGAGGCAAATGTTTTCTATCTCACTGTAGGTGGAGGTACTCAACCCTGGAGAAAATGTGAGCTGCTCCCTGATTGGTTCCTCAAGGGTCTCCAGTGATCTCACCTCCCATTGGCGCTCCTCCTGGTTGCCCTGAATAGGTCCATTTTTTTACACACCACTATATAAGACCATTTTTGAATAAAGACGCTGAAGAGGCTTATGTCTACCTCAATTATCGTCCAGACCCAGACGCAGGTCTACTAGAGAAGCAGGACCCAACGTACATCACACAAGACGTTCCATGACTGTAGTATATCATTATAGAGCTCTTAAGTTTATCATGGCGGGTGTGTCAATTTGTCCTTTTTGGTGACATTCTTTGTTTATCAATTGGACAGGCATCAGTCAACCAGAAAACTTGTGTGGACAATTTGGTTGAATTAAGCAGATATATTTCATGCTATTTGGTAAAATTGGTAATATAGGTTAGTCTGAAATTGGTGAATTGTATTCTTATTTGGTTAAACACAACCAACCCTTTCTTCATGGTTATTTGTTACAAAAATACTGTAGACATAATTGTTAGGCAGTTGGTATTTAGCTCATGTGTAATTGGTATATACGGTTTGGGAAAATGTGTAAAATAAAAGATTTATTGAAAAGCTCTAGAAATATAGTAATCGAAATAATAATGACATATGCAGTACCAGGAGGTTAATTCAAAAGGCTCTGCCATCGCTACCTATGGGATTTTCTAGTGGTGTTAGGCCTTTCAGGATTAGCAAATACTATGCAGTCCTTCACTATTCCAGTTCCACTTCTAATGGATGTTAGTGTGATAAAATAGTGGTTTCCCTTGAGAGCAAGTACACCTGTGTGTGTGTGAGGGGGGGGGGGCATTCCTCAGCATAAAATTGAAATCACCTGCTTAGAGTCCGTGGGGGCTCTTGAGGCTACTCATGAGTTAAGTGCACTTGAATGAATTCTCTCTGCCTCCTGGAGGGCTCATGAGTGTACTCATGCATTAAGGGCATAGTGACGTCATGCTTCCCTTCTCTCTCGTACTTGGTGCAGGGGGGGGGGCACTATACTTCTAAGCAGAACCTTTATTTCTCTGTAGATCTGTTGCCACTGTGCACAGTGTGTTCTGCTTTGAATAGTGAAAGCAGGGCTGAGGCTAACAGACCTCACTAAAAATAGCTGGCAATCAGAAAGGAAGGCAGGCTGACCTTACCATCGCAGTAAAGAATAAAGGATGGAAATCACTAACATCTCATAGGTAGCGATGGCAGAACCTTTTGAATTAACCTCCTGGTATTGCTATCATTCGCACGATTCCACATTATGTATATTATAAAAGGCATAGATCAACATCCAAATCATGTTTAATGAAATTCATTCTAAAATGTCAACCTCCAAGGTACTAGATCTCTAAACAACCCCATGTTTCCCCAGGATTTCCTTCAAGAATTAACTATGCTGAATGTTATTGCATGTACTTTTAGATCTATAATTTAGGCATCATACTGCAGAGATGTACTCAATGAATATGAGTCAGTGGCTTCTTCCTGTGTCCACTGGGCACATAACTGAGGTATACAATGTCTAATATATATGTCAATACAAACAGGACTTTTTGAAGCTATTTGGCCAGTGGGGGTAAGACATGACAGCCAGATGATATCTATTTTAGTAGGTAATTTTAAATGCAAATGCGGTCCTACCATTGGAACACAATGGACCTCATTCAAATTTGCACGTGGTTTTCAACCTGGAAATAATAATGATGATGATGATAAAGATGATGACGATGATGATGATGATGATGATGATGATGATGATGATGATGATGATGATGATGATGAAAATTAGTTCCTATCAACGGTGTCGAACAGATCTTTTCCAAATGTACACGTTCTAAGGTAATGTACAACATGACTTAATTGTGCTCGCTGTCTCTCTGTCTCTCTGCCTCTCTCTCTCTCTCTCTCTCTCTCTCTCTCTCTCTCTCTCTCTCTCTCTCTCTGACACACACATCATGCAACTGAAATGTGCAGTGTAACTTCATAAGATCCTTTGATGTGGTAGTTGCATGTTCGTTTTCTTTTTCTTTAAAAGGTAATAGATATATTTTATCAGAGCCCTTGACCTGCTTTTGTTCTCTTCGTGCAACGAAGATGTGGCTCTCTTTGCTCATAATTATACAATTATTGTGGAGATGTTCTTTTCTATGTCCTTTAAACCGTTTGAACTGGCTTTTTACAAATCGGATGACCCAGAAGTTGCGATACACGTTTTCCGTATTATATACCTGAGGCCTTTCCTTAAACATTTTAGATACAGTAAAGGGGATCTCCCTACGCATACGCCCTAAAGATTAAGGGATTAAGGGGACATTAATGCAGTCTGCAAATCAGTTAATATCCGCTCTACCATACCATTTGTTTAATGTCCCTTTGAAAATGACGATTCAATTTAGAAATAATGAAATCATCCTTTCAAACGGAATACAAGATCATAAATGATAAATGCCAATGTAGATATCCCTTGTGCAAATTAATGCTGGGGTTTGACCTCATCTTGGTGATTTTCTGTTGTCCTGAGGTGTGTGTTTATAAAGCCATTATGTACCTATAATCTAAATTTTAAAGCAATCTGATACCTCTAAATCAGTGAAAACAAAATCATATCTCTCAGATAGATTTAGTGTCCCCCGGACACTAACTCACCTGTTCAAGTTGCACACCATTTAGACAGTGCACCAGTCTACAGGTACTTATACTAAGGATTGCCACTTATAGGTGAATGGCATGAGGCAGGGGGCTTCCCTGAAGTATTGTATACATTTTTTTCACAGAAAATTGACCCCCATCCCCAGTGTTGCATTATGTATGCATGGAGGAGACTCCCACCCCCTTAGTATGTCATACTCAATTGCCAAACTGACCCCCCCTTCCCGCATCCACCCGTCTTGATGCACATACATTAAATGATTACAAGAACTATTTATCAGTGAGAATCCATTATTCTGAAACAAATCAATTAAATAGGGACTAAGGACCGAAATAGTTCATTTTGCGGCATACTTCCCAGCAAATTGTCGTTATCTGTCGCCATGATTGGTCATCAATGGTGACTCCTTTCTGAGTGATAACTCACTGCGTCATCTTTCGCCACTGTGTGTCAGTCTCACATGGCATGGCAATTTATCACAACAGTCACCAACATGATCTCACTCACTGCGTGAGTATGTGCCACCCCATGTCATCCCTCACAAAGCATGGTGACTTATCACCACCATCGCCAACATGGATCTAACTCACTGCGTGAGTATGTGCCACTGCCTGTCAACTCTCACTCAGAATGGCGGCTTATCACAAGCATCGCCAACATGGATCTGACTCACTGTGTGATTATGTACCACTCCCATGCCACTGGCATCAACTCTCACACATAATGGCGACTTATCACTACCATTGCCAACATTGGTCTCACTCAATGCGTGAACTTGTGTCACTCCATGTCAATGCTCTCTAAGGATTGCATCATCTGTCACTCACTCTCACTCAGAATGGCAACTTATCACCACCATTGCCAGTCTTTGTCTCACTCAATGCGTGAATTTGTGTCACTCCAAGTCAATGCTCTCTGAGGATTGCATCATCTGTCACTCACTCTCACTCACAGTGGCAACTTATCACCACCATTGCCAAAGGTGTTGAGACAGCACCACTGTTCCACATGTAGCCTATCTAGGAAGTGTGGGCATGAAGTATAAGTCCCATACGTATCAAATGTGCTTTGTTTCACACTGATTTCCATGTAATACTTCAGAGTTGAATCAAACAAGATTATATAGAGAGAATATCAATTGAATTTAGATAGAGGTATCTCTAAAATGAAAGCAACTATCCATAAACACCTTTTCTCTGGTTACAGGAAAAATACATAGGGAAATATCAACATGAACACCTTGTCTGTGGTTAGAGGGAAGATACATATGGCAATACCTTCTCTGGCAAAACATACTTTGATCTGGCAGATGTGAGGCTGCATGATGACCAATGTCGATGATCATGAGCTTTTCATCTAACAAGGTGAGTGATCACCAGCATCGCCATCACTGGTGAGTCTGAGTGATCACCACTCTCGCCATCCATGGTGAACCTGCGCTATGACATGGTGCGTGTTTCATCTAGCGAGGTGAGTGATCAACCGCCTTGCCATCCCTGGTGAGTGTGAGTCATCACGATCCTCGCCAACCATGGTGAACATGCTCTATGGCATGGTGTGCGTTTCATCTAGCGAGGTGAGTGATCACTCGTGTCGCCATCCCTGGTGAGTGTGGGTGATCAAGATCCTCACCATCTGTGGTGAACCTGTGCTATCACGAGGTACACGTTTTATCTAGCGAGGTGACTGATCACAATCCTTGCCATCCGTGGTGAATGTGCATTATGACGTGGTGTGCGTCTCATCTAGCGAAGTGAGTGATCACTCATGTCGCCATCCCTGGTGAGGATGAGTGATCACTCATGTCGCCATCCCTGGTGAGGATGAGTGATCACGATCCTCGCCATCCCTGGTGAACATGTGCTATGACGAGGTGCGTGTTTCATCTAGCGAGGTGAGTGATCACCCGCGTCGCCATCCCTGGTGAGTCTGAGTGATCACCATCCTCGCCATCTGAGGTGAGGCCATGTGATCACCACCATTGCTATTCCTGGTGATCTTGTGCTATAGCGACGTCGTGTTCCATCTAGCGACATGTGTGAGCCACTTCACACAGGTTGACGAGGAGTCACAACAATTTGCTGGGTTGTTAGGGGAGGGGAAGCTTCATTTTGGGACTAGCTCTAGTATCCTCAGTAATGGTTGAAAACCTATATCAGTATTTGTTGGGGAAATGGGGGATAATACCTCACCCCCTCCACTTTAATATTGATATATGGTTGATTCATGATGAATACCCCTAGCTCTGCTTCAACTATCACCTAGGTGTGTACAACCCATATGGAAGCCCCCTTACACTTAGGCTGCTGCTACATAACAGGCTGGTCAACTGTCAGCAAACATTGCCTACAGTTCAATGGTTATTCTTAGACACTGTGTCCAAGTCAAGTCAAGTTCAAGTTTCAAAGATTTTTATTACAGAAAGATTTACAGATCACCTTTTTGATGCTCTACCTGCATTCTAAACTGCAAGCCAGCTACGTGAATCTGGCTTTAAGCTCTATGCAGCTAATTTCATCAGTGTCATAATAAATTACGATGAGTTTATCGTCTTCTAGTAAGTCACGTATAACAAGTCAAACCTTAAGGGTGCCATTTCTGAACTAACATACTATCCGCACCATGGTATTTTATCTCATACTTAACAAGATATTTTATGTGAACACAAGGCTTTATAAGCCAACAACCGGTATGGAGCAGCCACTATTAATACCTCAATAAATTTCCAGATGCTACAAGACATCACATGACATACAATCCGAGCCAGACTGGCCATCAATAACCTAGTGTGCATGGAGAGATGCACTAGTAATATGTTCTGTGATACAGTCATACAGGACTATACATAGACAAATACATTACTGGACAATTGCTGATGGCGTTATACAGGGTTGGGCTTTTGAGCCATGTATAGCACGTGCCCCATCAATGGGCAAACTTACTTATTTATTCCCTTAGTATAGCCATCTCATGTTGTCAGGCCTCCAGTACACATAGAAAAACTTGAGGAGTTTCTTTTTTTTATTTCTCTTTTAAACTTATCTTTCTCAATCACTTATCTGACTGTTGGGTCCAGTGCATTCCATTGTGCAAATGTTTGGTAAACTGGATCATTTAACAGAGCTGCAGTTTTGGGGCATGCCTGAAGTATTCTAGGAGCATCAGAGGTTCTGGTATTAACAGATGGTAAAGACAATACTTGTCCACTAAATACAAGCCTGTGGCATAGCGACAGTTGCAAAAAGATGCAGCGCAGATCAAGGGGCATCATTTTAGCTTTTATATAGAGCTGTTTCACCGGTACCGTTATAGGGTCCCATATAGACAGACATATTCTGATACCAGTGTTACATAATACATGTATTTCTTTTTAGCATGGGCGCAAGCACACCAGTAGTAAACACCAATCCATAATCAAAATACGGCATGATCACCATTTTCATGATGAACATGGCCGTCTCTTGGTTAACACAATATCTCATATGGGCCAGCAGCCATGTTTTTGTGTCTAATCGATCTGCACATTACATTAATTTTTTGTTGAAAAGAAAGATTATGGTCCACAGTTATACCTAAGTATTTGTAGACCTCAACCTTCTCCAATAGTTGGCTCTTAATATGCAGACCCACTACTGGCTCATATTCTTCCAGTACCATGTATTTAGATTTGGATGAATTGATAGTGAGCCCATTACTGTCACACCAATTTACTACCAAGTCAAGGTCTCTCTGCAGTATGTCCTCTAGCCCCCGTACCATATCACTTTTGCCAATAAGCAGGGACAAATCATTTCTATTTTGCCTATATTTTGACCAATATTGACCTGATTCAACAAAATGCCTACCTTTAGTCAATCTGCTTTCATTTGGCCCAATTTATCCCATCTTGGGCCAACTTCATCCCAATTTTCCTGTTATTGACTTGTGTTGACCCAATTTACTCATGTTGGGTCCATCTGACTCAATTTGGCCCAATCTTTGACCAGTTGATCCATCTTTGGTCAATTTGACATCTTTTGGCCAATATTGACCTGATTTCACCAAATATATCCATATTGGATCCATCTTACCCACTTTTATGTCAATCAACCATTCTTGGGCCAATTTGACTTCTTCTGCCCTACTTTGACCTGATTCAACCAACTTGTCTTAATCTGAGTCAATTTGGCCCAATATCTGACCCATTTTAGGCCAATTTGATCTATTTTGACTACAAGGGCCTCTTTGGCAATTGTATGATTCCTAGCATTTAAAGCGCATGATAAGGTTGTTGAAAGGTATTATGATGAGATAGTGCAGATAGGGTTCCTTTTATAAAGATACTGGCTGGATATGTCGTAATATAGAATTGTTAAAGTTCCTACAGATAACAGTAGTTCATACAGATAGTGTTTGTATGGTTACTACAGTTAGCTTTTTTCTTAAACAGATATAGTGGTTGGATGGTCAGCTGTTGATATAGATGGTGGTTGTACAACAGGCCTAGTTGTGACTAGCTCACTCTAATTTGGGCATACAGACACCAACTCCCCAATTCCCAGACACCATTCATGTCATAAATTTTTGTTGTGATTGGTTTACACTTTGCCTCTACTAAACATAGAAGTAGCCTGGGCACCTGGCTTAGTTTCACTTTATCTAGGACCATGTGGAATAGCCTTCCTTATCATTTTCTTCAAAATCTTCTAATCTCCCCAACTTACACCATTTAAAGTAGCAGGAAATCACTAATAGGATCATATACTTATATAAGTTGTGACTAGTGTGTGAGGTGAAATAGCTCGAACCCCAGCTTTGAAAATTGCCGCTATATATATCTTCTTTGGCATCAACTTTCCCCACCCCTTCATGTATACTCTCAACCCAGCCGATATAATCACTGGTGGTTCATTTAGATATTTCATAAGTGGAATGTGTTCAGTTTTTCTTATCATGCAGCTTTAATGGATAAGAATCGTTCTTTACCACAAAACTATTTCTGCTGACCATTTTATCATTGCATGGCCAGATAATAAAGGGCGATGTTGCTGTTTTTGGCCCGATGCCGCCCCCTGCAATTGTTTCATTTGAGGTTAATCTCTACAGCATCTATTTTCGAATTAATCATTATGCAATTTAAGAAATGTCAACACTTCTTACGGCAACTTCTTCTTTAACGAAAAAATTTCATTGTTTCATTACAATGAGATAAAATTAAAGGTGCATACATAGGTCTATTATTACCTGCGACGTTAATATGAACGATTTCTTGATGATACATCCTGTTCCTTAATCATGCCAATTCTCTGAGAGCACACACTTTGGTGCCTTTGCAGGGTTACAAGGTTCAAGGTTACTCCATTGACAAGCGGACGAGAGGAGGCAATTTGTGAGTTCTTGGAACTTCTTTAAGAAAGGTGAGAGTTATGAGGCATGCAGTTTTATAGTGTTCATTCCAGGGACAGTCAAGCTAAAGAACACTGAAGGGCCCGGGGCTATTTCATAACTTTTGACATTTCCTTCTAAAGTTATGAATAATTGACGCCCCCCCCAAGGTCTTTAAAAGTAAATGTGTCAGTTGAGTTCAATCCATTATCATTCATTTTTCCTACAACCCTTTTAAAAAGTAATTTCGACCTATTTTCCTTTGGCTAGTCACTCACCTCTGTACTGGGTCCTGGCAAGTACTGTGCTGGATCACTGCTCTCAAAGGTGATTGAAAATAAAAGGGTAATTAAAAAAAACTTTCTTAATGAAAGAGGATGTGAGAATCATTAAAGAAAGATAACATCCATCTGGATTGTTGGTGAACTGCTTCTATTTCCTGCAATAACTCAGAGTAGCACTGGAAGATATTTCAGAAGGTTTGGTGAATATTTCTGATTTTAAGCTGAAGTCAGTGCATTTTCAGGCAAGAATCCTGAGTGTGAAAATGTGGTGCAATTCTAAAACAAATACTTATGAGACTTGCCTCCTGGCAAACATTCTGTCTGGCAAGTTTTCTAAAGACCCAGCAAATTGGTGTCAGTTTGAGCCAGCATGTGCCACCAAGTGTGAGCAGGTTTCGCGTGATAACACGGAGCGTCAGCTCGAGCCACCATATGTCAATAGTCACGATATGTGACATATTGTGACACATAGTGACTCATCTCCAAAAGTAATAGGATTATGCAGGGTGAGCATGTGCCAGTCTGTGTCAGTAGTCACATTGACTGACTCATGGTGACGCATTTCATGATTCGTGTGAGGTGAACCTGTGTGAGCATGCGCCAGACTGTGTCAGTAGTCACACAGAGTGACATTTGCTCACACATTTTGCTATCCGTGTGAGGTGACCCTGCATGAGCAGGCACCAGTCCATACCAGTAGTCACACAGAGTGACTCATAGTGACACATACGGATATTTGTGTGAGGTGACAACATGTAAGCATGAGTCAGTCTGTGTCAGTAGGTGTCAGTATTCACTTAATACCACACATATTGACACATTTATGAAGGCATGAAGTGACACATGTGTGAGAATGTGTAGGTCTGTGTCAGTAGTCACACTGGTTAGCACATGGCAACATAGGTGTCAGGTCAGAGAGAACTTGTATGGATTCACTCTATGTGTGTACTTTGGGGCAGGGGGAAATCAGATAAATGCTGATTCAACTATATTGCCTAATGAATCAATGTGTTTATAGGTGATATGCATTGATATGTATGTAGGGAATCTAATGATACCTGAAAAGATGAATTTAAATTTGGCTTTGGCATAATAAAAGGTAGTTTCATTTGTCTATGGGACTTAACACTGAATTGGAATCATCAACATCTCATGTAGTATTGAGGCATAGATTTGTCTTGGTTTCATAAATGATCAAAAGTTTGATGCATGGTGATCAAGAAGGTGGCATGTATTCAAGAAACATGTGTAAAAACTCTTGATATAAGGACAATTAAGATTTGCATTGGGTGATAATAGGGGCAGTATGCTGCATTTGATCCAAACATGATAGGTTCTGACACATGTGTGAATATGTGTCACTCTGTGTCAGTACTCACGCATTATGACGCAAGCTGACTTACAGTGACACAACCCAGTATTTCCTTTATGGTGTGTGCGTGACCATGCGTCACTCGATGTCAGTTCTCACACATTATGACGCACACTCACTCACAGTGACACATCTTACAAGTTCCATGAATTCTGATTGGTTAATTTCAAATTCTTAGCCCCTGATTGGTCCATTTCAGATTTCCCTCCTTTTTCTTAGTTCCTTTGTTCTCAGCATTTGTAACTTGGGTTTCACAACACACAGGCACAGGAGGCAAGGATACCACATACAAGGTGAGTAGTCTTACAGTCCTAGTACAGATTCTTATTGGAATTCCAGAAGACCTGCAGTTCTACAGAAGCACATATTGTCTTTTTCTTAATCTATAAATTTCATGTTGGTAATTTCCAGGCTGGATGGGTTGAGAATGCAGTACATTTTACTCCATTTCTATCTCATGGCACATAAGTGATATTTTTATAACAACAGGGGGGCTGGTGGGTTTGACAGGGGGGGTAAATTTTGTTCAGCCTCTTGTCAGTGCATTACTATAGGCTAAATGGGCATGTTCGTGCATGGTTTTTCAAAAACAATTCAACCCTTCTAGGGAGGGCAAAGTTATTTTACTTCTTTTCAGTGAAAAAGCCTGTATGTCTCTATAGGTTAAAAGGGTGCAATTGCACACAATATTCAGGTCCTGGGGGGGGGCAAAAAATGTTGACCTTCTCAAGGGGTGGGGAAATTTTTTCAACCCTTTGAGGGGGAGGCAAAATAATTTACTTCTTTTCAGGGAATAAGCTTGTGCATTACTACTGAGGTTGAAAGGGCGTGTTCATGCATGATTTTCCAGACGTGGGGGGAGGGGGAATTTGACCCTCCTTGCTTCCACATGAAAATCCACCACCCCCTGTTGTTAAAAAAAGGATCACTCTCTTCTGTGGGAGATTCAGGTGTGTAGAAATATGTGGTACTGAAAATGTGTTTATGCTATGCTTTATTGAATGTTCATGTCTGTTGTCTGGTTTATATCTTGACAGGTATATGAAGAGCACCTCAAAGAATCAACCATGGAGAAAGGCCATGCAAGATACCCATACAAATCAAAAGGACATGGAAACAGGATGAATTGATGATATTTGATTTTGAATAAAAGACCCCTCCCCCATTCTAAAGGGATATTGAAATGTCAGTATGCGTGAGTGTGAGTGAGTGTGTGTTATGGCACGTGTGTCATTATGTGTGAGAATGTGTCATAACTCATGTGTCAGCTCTGGTGAGGTTGCGTTATAACACATGCGTCAACATATGTGAGGCCACGTGATAACACATGCGTCAGTATGGGTGAGGCTGTGAGTCATAACACATGTGTCAGTATGGGTTAGTGTGCGTTATGACACATGTGTCAGCATGGGTTGGGCTGCGTCATGACACATGTGTCAGTATGTGCCAGTCGGTGTCATCAATGACACAAGGTGGCTCAATTTTTTTCTGTAGAGCGCATGAGTTAGCACTCACACACATTGACTCAGAGTGACACCAATTTGCTGGGGAGGTATAGATAGTAAATTTTACATCCTACCCAGCAAATTGGTGTCATTCTGAGTCACTGTGTGTCAGTACTCACACTGGTGCTGTATAGAAAAAAAATGCGCCACCAGGTGTGACTGATGACCCATACTGACGAAGTTTGAAGTTTTAACACTGTTTATTGGCTAAAGAAAGCACTACATAGGTAGTTTTTATAATCAGTCGCCAAATACAATATATCATATAAATAGAGTACAGGGTGTAATTGTAATGTTATACAGGTGGTTTCCATGAACGTATCGTGTACTCAATTTTCCTATCACATACATTTCTCATTATAATTCACAGTCTGCCCAATGTTGTTAATATTTCTCCTTTTAAGCTCGATTTAAAACCCTCTTTATTGGGTTTTAATTGTATTTCTGCTGGTAATATATCCCATATTTGGCTTCCTCGATACAACAGGCTATTTCTGTAGATTTCCCTATTTGGTCTGCTCACTTTCAATTTTTTCTTATTATAACCTCTAAGTACTCTGGAGGGAACCATAATATTATCTTCACATCGAGCATATTTGTACATATAGCATGCCAATGATTTTTTACGTCTGATATTAAGTGATTCCATCTTACTTCTCATCAAAAGATCAACTATATGTACATCTTGGGCGTACCTTATCTTCAGACATGCTCGCAGGCAATGGTTTTGTATTACTTCTATATGGTCTACAATAGTTTTTGGCCCAGACTCCTGGTACAATCATTTGTTTATATATCTTTAAAGAGTTTTCAATATCGAGATATTTTATAATGTTTCGTAGTTGTTTCAATTTCACTGTACCCATTCCATCTATTTTCTTACAATGTTGTTTAAAACCTAGTTCTTTGTCTATTATTACACCCAAGTAATTGAATTTATCCACATTTGATAATACAGTACCTTGCATAGTAATATTACTTCTGTGTATAACTTGTCTTATAGAACTACACCACAGAGTTTTTGTTTTCTTAACATTCACAAGAACGTTCAACTTACACCATTTCTCAATTTCATGCTGACACATGTGTCATGGCACATGCAAACCCATACTGACACCTGGACTATAACACATACTGACTCAGGCCTGACACATGCGTCATGGCAAATCAACACTCATATACTGACACCTGGGCTATAACACAGACTGACTCATCCTGACACATGCGTCAGGTTTTTTCCCCTGGGATAGGGATGGGGAGGAGGGGGTTTGGAAGGGGGTGGGGGTATGACTTTATTCTGCATTCATTTTTATTTTGAATCAATGTCATCAATTGAGCTGCATATCCATGTCCATGGAAGGGTTTCCTGTAGATTCCTTTGTTCACTTTTTCCATTTCTCAGAATTCCTTCTTTGTGCCTGTCAAATAAAAATTAAACATTTAAGTTCAATAATGCATTGCACAAATACCTTTAATAGAATCAGCACAGTAAGATTTTTTACCCTCCTCACCTCCCCCCCTCCCCCAAAAATATGTCCTGAGATATATTTTATTTTTTGGAGGGGGGGGGGGCTAGAATTTCCCCCTGAGCCAAGTACATACCCTCTCCCTGAATGAGTTGACCTTTAATGGGGGCAGGGGAAGATAAAATTATTTGGAGACAAAATCACCCCCCCAATACAAAAATAATATTCTTGCCCCTCAAACTGACCACAACCTAGTCCACCACTCTCCAGGCCACCAGACTTGCAAGTTACTGACATATGCTGTATCAACTGTATCAATACTGACTGTAAGAGACTCTAAAGATTAAGGTGGGCACAAAAGAAGATACCATGATATATTACTGTAGGTTACTTAGAGTTCTGAAGGACTGTAGGATTACCCACCTTGTCTTCTCTCCTTGCTGTTCTGTGTCTGTGTGTTGTGAAATACTGAGAACAAAGAAACCAAGAAAAGAGCGGGAACTTTGAAATGGACCAATGAGGGACCAGGAGTTTGAAATCAACCAATCAGACACAATACTGATGCAGTACTGACGCATGGTCACACGTGTGTCAGGTATTTCCTGAAGAGAAAATTTCAGGGTGGGTCACTGTGAGTCAAGGTGTGTGAATATGTGTGAGTATTGACACATAGTGACGCATACTGACGCATGTGTTAGAACCTGTTGTGTTTGTTGAAGTGAGGCACTTTGCCCCTATTATCACCCAAAACAACATTTTAATTCACCTCATATTATGAATTCTTACCTGTTTCCCATGGTAATATGGCATCACCTTGGGCAGCATGCACCATACTTTCAAGGAATTACTACACCATGTCTAATCTAAACCTGATTACCACAAAGGAGGTCGATAATTGAAACTCAGTGTTATCTCCCATAGACAAAGAAAATTGTCTTAAAATACACCAAAAGAGAATATAAACATATGTTTTCAGTCACCATTATATTCCCTATATAAAGATTGATAGATATCATCTATAAACACTTTGATTTATAAGGCAACATCAATAGAAACAGCAATTTCCTAATTTGGCCCAAACCCAAAGTGCAAGTATATAGTGGAACTATACAATTTCCCCAGTCTCTTTATACTGACACTGCTGCCATTTCGAGTCACTCCAGGTGAGTACTGACACATAGTGACCCATGTTCACTCAAGCGTCAACACCTATCTTTTGAAAGATGAGTCACTATGGGTCAGTCCGTGTAACTACTCACACAGACTGGCTCATGTTCACACTTGTGCCATCTCATGTCTTGTGGAGATGAGTCACTAAGTGTCATAATGAGTCAAACAGTGTGAGTATTGACACCTTGTGACACGAGCTGACGCACTGGTGTTATAACTCGAAAGGTGCTCACACATGGTGGCTCATTATGACACACACTGACTCCAATTTGCTGGGTAAGTTGAGTTTTATGAATTACAATATTTTTCCTAAAGAAAGAATTTGAAGGGAGTGTCTAGACTTGAAGGAAGAGTAAATCTTGGTGAGAATTGCAATTTTCACTCTCTTCATGAATTTAGACTCTTTTTAATTTTGTGAATTACCACCCTAGAGGTCAATTGAAGGTATCGAGGTTAGTTTCACGGCTGCCACTCTCACTGTATGAAGTCGATGGTTATTGAGGAGAATCATTGGAGACCAAAATAAATGCTCTTAGTGACAGCCACTTGTGACATAAAGCAATGCATGGGATCCAAAGGAAAGGATGTAATATAACTTAGACTTTGGCAATAAGAAGAGAATGCATCATTATACACAAATCCCACACTTGCATACAACCCTTACGAATCTTTGCCCATATTAACTGCATTCTGCAGGAGGGTTTTAGAATGGGTGTGCATTTGTCCACTCGATTTGCTTACATGCCATAGGGCTTGTAGTTTCTGATGATAAAAATGTAAGTTGGATATAAAGTCTAGGTTGCCATTTCCCCCCATCATGTTGGTCTAATGTGATTGGTGAATTCCGAGGGCCTGAACATTTCCAGCGCCCCCCTTCTCTGTGGGTAGGGAGCCAGCCCCTCCACGTTCCAGTCCACCTTTTCCTATGGCCTTGTATCATCCAACACTAGGGAGGTTTAGCAGCCACTGCATGAGCAATAAAATGCAGACGTACAGCATAACTTCAGCACCGGTACGTCTGCGTTAAATGAGCTACGGGGGGATGTACAATGTGGTTGCTAAACCTACCTATTGTTTGACAGCTCTCTAAAGCTGAATTGGCGTGGCTAGCGTGTCAAGCCAAGTGTGCTGAGGAATATGTGTCTCTGGCCAGGGGTCAATGGAATAACAAAACATCATGTCAGTTTGTGTGTATCTTTTATTGTCATACCATTGTAGGCCGTCCGGATCAACCAATCACCCAAAATAGTCAATCTATCAATACAGATCATAATGCCTCAAATCAATTATCAAATCATTCATGCACATACATTGTGCTAACCTTTCGATTGTGTTATTACAAAACATTGGATTACATAATAACATCAATTTATTCTACTATTAATACCATTCCTGTCGTACTTGTAGCATCAATACACGGTTTCAATATGAAACTAGATTCACCTTTTGTAAACCATGCTCGATCAATCTCTTTGAAAATGTTTATAACGCGTTCTATTGTTCCTTTTCAAATATCAAATTCAATCTAGAATTGTATGCTGTAATCTATCAATGCTGCAGATCTAATGCCGAGAGGATAACATAGCATTACATATGTCAAAAAAGGATATATATATATTCCATCTATACAGGTTCAGCATGGAAATGACTTGCTATCGCTTAGATCCCAAACAATAATTAATGTTTTCTTTAGCTTACCTGCCCATATCAATAGTTCAGTTTATCATACATTCTGTCATCCATCCTAAACGGAAATATAGTTGTATGTAGTGCAAAAGTCAGGTTGTTTTTCCTTTAGTCCCTTAGAAGATTTAATACTGTTTTGTTGACATTAGAAAGAAATACAATCCATGCTATTTACTGTCTTCATTTTGAAATGAAAAGAGTAATTGGGAAAAAACCATTACCTTTGTTTTCTATCGGTTCATTCTCTTCCAACAAATACAAAGTCCCTTCACTCAGTTTCCAAGGTACATTTTCACAAGTTTAATGGAGAGGACGATCTGAACTATCTATAGCTAGTCTAGATTTCAAGACCATTTGACCTGATCCATAACCCTTACACATAGTATAGCTCTCTCTAATGAAAATGCAATAAAGGGTGTCTTACATTGTTTGAGACAGAATCCGATGCTTCAGTGGCTTAGATTCTAAAGCAGAATAACCACAAGGCTCACTCTCTGCACTTAGCTACACCTTAGGGCTGTATAGAATATGTTGAAGAAATTATCACATAATTCATCATTATGTATGATGTATAATGTTTGTACTAAGCCTTCAGCAAGTTAAAACCAGTGAAGACAGACTAACAGTTATCGGTCATGCAGTTACTATCGCATTGTGGAATGATGTAGGAGAGTAGAGGGTTAAACCTGTTTGAATCCTGTCTTCAACCTCATCATATTCATTTCTGCTCATCATTTTAAGCCATAGGATACCGTCTGACCCTACTTGATGCAATGAGTAAAGGTAGAAACATCAGAATGGTTGCTGCCGAAAAATATGTAACCATCCATGGGGAGGCCGAGGGGTGCGAGAAAAAAAATTATCTGAACTTATCGCCCCCCTTAATACCCCGCTGCTGTGATCAGCACATTATATAAGGGTTATGAATAGTTATTTACCCATAGATACTTCACAAGATGCCAAATTGTTTTCAACCTAAATAATTTTTATGACAGGTATATTGACTTTGTAATGCACACTTGGGTAATGTCCTTGATTGGATTAGATTTTGGAAATCACTATGACTATTGCATAATGGAGGGCCGGTGCGAAGGCCAGTGCCAATTGCCACTGATATGCTGCAATTTGCCAGTTATATGCTGCCAATAGCTAGTTCCAATTTGTCAATTACCATTTGCCAATCATTTGATCTAGCTGCTAAAGCCCCTTTGCCACTAGAGTTGTCAATTGCCATTTACTGATTCAACTTTGCTAGCTATAATGGGTGGCCCGCTTATCTTGTGGGTTACCCAGTTTCCATTTGCCACTTAATAGACATAACATAGAAATGAGAACAGGAAACAGATGGGAACCAGCGAATGTCTACTGACGATACATGACTGACAATAGGTAAACCCATGAGTGGCAAATGGCAACCTACGGCTATATTGTTGGCAAATGGCAATCGGTGGCGGGCGTACGGCAACTTGCTATTGTCAAACTGCAATTGACAAATTGCAAGCTATAAATGGCAATTGGAAAGATGCAACTGACAATTGGAAAATGTCAACATGTCATACTGGCCTTCAATATGGTTCTCCCCTCAATAAGAAATCATTTTACACCATCTTAGTTTTTAACAAGTCTGTGAGGTTATAAATAACAGTTTTCATTTGGCCTAGTGTGGATATCAGAAAACACCAGCACCAAAATGGAAATGATAGTCGGGAGCATCATTCTTATTACAATAATATGCTTTTCTATCTTTCATTCATAGTTTAGTATAGTTTACATGTATCCAGTGAAGACTCACATACATCCAACTACAATATGTATACACAGATTACTCATTCATACATATTAGAGTACGCAGATAAAGGCTTATCTATTCCAATTGATATAATCAGAGATGGCATTGTGTCAATGATAAGTCTTGGTATGTCCACATGTTTCATGTTGGTATTTGCAGTGTGTGTACTCAATCAAAATGAGTTCAGTATGCACATCCCACTGATAAAGAGTCTAAGAGAGCACAAATAGCAGACTGTACAATTTGAGAATATTTATTGTTGATATATCTTAGGAATGCTCTATTGTGTACTTTTTGACTCAGTTGAAAGGGCCTTCTGCGCGGAGATGTGTGTCAAATCTAACCAACCCCATGTACTACAAAAGGTTATGTCAGCTAGTACCCCTATTGAAGCCATGTTCGCATCCAAGACCTGCAAAAAATCAAATGAATGGTTTGAGGAGGAAGAAGCTACTATGTACAAACTTATTGAAATAAAATTCAATAATCCTCTTCTTAGGAACAAACTGACATCCTTCAAAGGAAAATACATGTATGAGGCCACACAAAATCGAACATACGGATGTGGGTATCATCTAGGCCAGAAGGAGGATATTATTATTACCAATGTGGCAAAGTCAAACTGTGCAAACAAGCTGGGAGAAATTCTGGTAGAAGTACGTCGACTACATACAGACGAAAACCCTCTCAAAACTGCAGAAGAAGTTCGACTTGACATGGCAAGAAACCAGGACTTAAATCTACCCCTAACTTAAAAAGGACTATTTGATACATATTATTGGTCTTGATGAACTGAAACTAATATTAAGTCAACATTTAGTCTACTGTACCTACTTTTCCTTTTTCTCACTATGAACAATGAATTAATTCTATCTCCATTTGAATGTTATTTTACATACGCTACTTTGATCTGATTTAATTGGAAATTTTTTTTTCTTTTTTTTCCCCTGGGATTCCCAAATCCCCTCGAAACTAGTCTAAGACCTAATCTCATACCGGTACCATGGGTGGCAATAAGGCCTATACCCGTGTTTTAGTACCTAAACTATCTACTACTATTTTGTACCAATTAACTTATATTGTCTTAATAATTGTTTGTATTTTCAACCATGTTTTGAATGGACACGAGGGAGTGATGAAATATCAGGTTGTACTCCAAGCTCTAACATGTCACAAGACGTAATTAGACTGGCTGGCACCAAAGGTATTCATATCGTTCACTTAAACGCCAGAAGCCTAAGGGCTAACTACCCTACTATATGTACAGAATTATATAATGATAAGATTGAAATATTTTCCTTCTCTGAGACTTGGTTAAAGTGTGAAGACCCTGAAACATCATACCAATTTTGCAATTATACTAGATATAGATTAGATAGACAAACTCTGGATGGTAAGGGTAATATTAAGACTGGTGGAGGATTATGTTTCTATATAAGACATGGTGTATCACATGACTATTGTGCATTCGAGCATTTAAACCTCTCTGAAGAACATATTGAAATCCAAAATATTCTGGTCAATAAGAATCATATGAAACCTATAATTGTATTTAACGTATACAGACCACCAGAAGAGGGTCTTAAACAGATGTTCATTGATTCACTATTAAATACCATCAATAACATTAACAATATCAATAATTATGAAATTATTATTATGGGAGACTTTAATTTTAATATAAGGGATGACAATGATATGGTCAATCAATTGTTAAATAAAATGAAAAGTCAAGGTTTCATGCAAGAAATTAACCAATCTACTCGTAAAAATGCTATACTTGACCTGGTCTTCACAAATTTGAGAAGAAACTATATCCAGACAGGTATTTTGGAATCTTATATTTCTGATCATCTCCCTATTTACTTGGTTAGAAAAAAATGGCATATTGCACCTGAGAAGGTAGAGATTACTGGTCGCTCATATTTGAAACTTTCTGATGATATCCTGTTTGACAAATTCGATAGCTTTGACTGGACCACATTTAATCAGACTAATAGTGTAGATATTGCTTGGGATGAATATGAAAAAGCTGTACGTTCAATCCTGGATACTTATTGTCCTATACATAAATTCACTGTTAATAAATTAAGAGACCCATGGATTACCCCACAACTTATTGAACTTATCAGAGACAAAAATTCTAAATTAAAGGCAGCTCGAAAATCCAAAGATGAAAATGACTGGAAAATTGCTGATAAATTAAGAAATAAATCTAATAAATTGGTCAGTAAAGCTCGAAGATTATTTTATAAGGAACAAACAGAGATATACAAAAATGACCATCGTAAATTTTGGAGGGTTATAAACAAATTGATCCCAGGTCATGAAAATAGAGCTGGTGATATAAATTTGGTGGATCATGAAAATCCTAATACATCCATCCCCAGGAATGATACTTCTGACTTTATCAATGAGTACTTCTCCAACATTGGACCAAAATTAGCTACTAACATGCACATACCCTGGAAAAGCTATGATCCACCGACCGATAATTTCATAACAAACTTTCTTACCAATGTTCAAGAAGTCAATAGACTGGTTCATGACATTAATCCACTCAAATCTTCAGCAATTGACCAGATATCATCAAAAATTTTAAAGAAAGTTTTCTCACATGATCCCATTAAACTTGTTAAACTTTTTAATCTATCCTTTACAACAGCCACTATACCTGCTAAGTGGAAAATCTCCCAAGTTACCCCTATCCCTAAATCTGGAAATTTGAAATTAGTAAACAATTATAGGCCTATCTCTTTGATTCCCTTACCCTGCAAATTAATTGAAAAAATTGTTCACAATAGATTATATGGTTTCTTGACAGATGAAAATGTTTTGACAAAATTTCAAGGTGGTTTTCGCCCAGGCTTCAGCACTGTTGACACCCTTGCTAAATTCACTGATGATGTTAAGAGAGACCTCAACATAGGTAATTCCACTATTGCTGCTTTTATAGATTTGAGGAAAGCTTTTGACACGGTGGACCACTCTGTTCTTCTCATTAAACTACATAACTATGGTATAAGATCAGACTCATATCACTGGTTTAAGAATTATCTATTTGATAGAAAACAAATTGTTAAAGCAAATGGTATTGCTTCTGAAATGTATAATGTAATATGTGGTGTTCCTCAAGGTTCAATATTAGGTCCGTTGCTTTTTTTAGTATATGTCAATGATGTAATTAAATGTATAAAAAACTGTAAAATCAGGTTATATGCTGATGATACTGTGATCTATGTCTCGCATAATAATTTTGAAACTGCCAAAATGGGTCTACAGGAAGACCTAGAAATGTATAATACCTGGTGTGAACAAAATAAGTTGTCGGTTAATGTTGCTAAAACTAAAATAATGATTTTCTCATCTTGTACTATGAAACTCAATACTTTATCAGCTAATATTACCATGAATAATATTCTGTTACAAGTTGTACCTAGTTACAAATATCTTGGCGTCATATTGGATCCCTTACTAAACTATAGTCTACATATCAAAAATCAGGCTAAAACAATTGCCCATAAAACCTACTTACTATGTAACCTAAGGAAATATATTAATACTAAGTTATCACTAAAAATTTTTAAAACCACTATTTTACCATATATGGACTATGCTGATATTATTTTCCATACCACATATGAAAAATATCTGGAAATGCTCCAATATGCTCAAAACCGATGCCTAAAGATTTGTCTCAAAGTACCTCATCTCACCAACACTCGCTATATTCACCATATATCCCACTGTAATTTCTTATCTGATAGAAGACAAACGCATTTATTGAACTATATGTATACAAGATCTAGATGTATTGATTATATTGACCATAGACAGATTAGAACAAGACAGCATCTGGCTCCTACTTGTAAGGTATTATTTCCTAATACTGTATCCTACATGAAAAGTATTGAATACTTTGGTGCCATAAGTTGGAACGCTCTCCCAATAACCCGTCGTAATACTGAAACTTTATCAATTTTTAAATCTAACAATAAAAAATTATTACGAGAACTAGTCCCCAAAATTGGGTGAGCTGCACAACTTTAAACTTATCATATCTACTGATTAATTAATTTCTGAGTTGTTTCCCCTCTCTCTCGTCCTTTAAATCTCTATAACAGGTAAATTGTATTTGCACAATATTCATATTATTATTTCGTATTATATTGGTACATACACTCTCTATTTCTTCATGTGTGTCAATCCAATTTCTTTACAAACATAAGAAATCAGTTTAGGTAGGACCTGAAATATCAACCCATACACCCTACGTGGTGGGGATGAGGTCCGTCACCTTTCTTTAGTCTCAGTTTGGACTCATGTTCTTCATGTTTTATGCATATTTCCACTTGTAATTGTCGCTATACCTGTAAACTGAGCAAATAAAGAGAAATTAACCTAAAAAAATTCGTGCCAGATGGCTGATGGAGTCAGCCAGGAGTCACACAAAACAATTTAAATGGCAGTCAGCGTATGTAGTTTTCTTTGGATAAGTCCCAGAATTCATAAGCCCGAGTCTCTTCCTGTGCTATTGATGTCCCATATTGTGTGTGCTCAGGTTCTCGCTTCCGCCTTTGTCATAATTTTGCTGTGTCCACTCTGTCTAAATGATCGAGGCGATTGGTATGTAAACCAACATTATTGTTCGGATAGCGGTCTTGTCGTGGAATAGTTGCATATCCAGAGGTGAAATAACGAAATATTTCCCAGAAAAGTTCAAGTACTTCTGTGAGGGTGATGATAGAGATTCCCACCCAGAGGCCCAGTTGACCCCCAATATCAGATACCAACTGATTTGTAGTATAGTCAGCAGCCTCTTGGGTTTTAACTACATTACTGTCTGCTATATACACATTAAGGCGGGCAAAGTTCTTCATAGTTTTCTCTCGGTTGTCTGTGTCAAAGTACTTTTGGAACAACTGATATTTCCCTTTGGTATTAGTTTTGTTGAATCGCTCGTTAAATCCTTCGATACCAAATACATCATAGTATGCTGCATCTCCCTCATAACCAGACGCAGGCCACTTTGAGAGACTATATGATACATCGTATGCTACCTCATCACATGGTGGATAGCAATGGCACGCCTCCATGGCAGTTGCATTTTTCGTTAACTTTGCCTTGGAACTGCGTACACACTGTATCCTTCGATGAAGCATTTGAAGTATATCAAAGCACTGGGGTTCTGCGTCGAACATGCACGAGTCAGGAAATGCATCGTCATTACGACACAGGGGAGCAGAGATATTGGGCAATTTGGGCAGACCTACATCTGAGCAGTTGCACTGTTTGACGATGAAGTCCTGCAGGCACATCTTCTGGCATGACATGAGACGGTAGCGAACTGACTCAGTATCGAAGGGGTTTTTCTCTGAGCAGTTTCCATGTGGGGGTCCTATGCGAATGTTCCTCCTAGGTTTAATCCCAAATGAGGCAGAAAATCCAGGAGGGACGTCATAGCCTTCTGTAAATGGGTACGGTTCAGTGTTTGGTGGATGGATCACCACACGCACCCCTTCGGAGGCCGATACAGCACTCCGCCATTCATGTAGACCTGGTAACATCCTTATCTCATCATTCTTATCCAGCATCCCACTCCCAGACAACAAGATCACAGACCATCCATTCTCAATACCCTCTGATAATGAGTCATCCATCTCTGAGTAGTCCGGCGCCTTGTATGTGAAGCAATTGAAATAATAAGGGTCAAAGAATCGAACAAAATTCTTCTCCTTGTTGCACCGATGGCCAGCATAGTGACAGTTAACTACAAACCCTTCAAGCTGAACAGCAGCCAAGCTAATGATATCATCTGGGATGTTAGCAGAGAAAGTAGTCCTAGAGAAGATTTCCTGGAAGACCTCCGGGTAGTCTTCCTGGTATGTCCACCACAATGGGGCATACTTAGCCACTGTCTTCATATATTCATTGATGAATGGGTGATCAGATTTGTTAATGTGATTGAATGGTTTATCATCTTCTATAAACATTTTGTTGAGTGTGTTGAGGACGTGTACATCCAAGTTGCGCATGTTGCAGATAGATATGGAGGGAAAAGGTACAGGAGTAGGAACCACCTCGACCGTCACCTTTTTCGGGTAGGAAAAGTATCGGGTCAGCACCTGGAACAAAACATAAGAGATTTGAGTCAAAAACATCATTCTTATTGTTATCATTTGGATACTAATAGTGTCCACTGCTTGCTGTCACAAAGAAATCCCCTCTTTGAATGTAGTCTGGAAGGCATTTCTCAAGATGGTACGACAGCCACTACAATTTGAAACCCTCAAAATTAGAGTAGGTAATTCACTATGACTGCTCTGTCCAATCAGCACTTAATGAGGTAATTGCAGAGGGTTTGGTACGTAGTTGTACCAGTGCAATCATTAGTCATCACTAGATGCAGAAATTACAGTAGGGTGTCCCACTATGATTTGAAGTGGTCTCGTCCTACCGTCTTGAGAAATGGCTTTCTGCGGAGCTCTGCAGCATGGGAAGAAGGAAGTCCAAATGGCTAAACACGGAAACGCTAAGATAGACCACAATGCACAAGATGCCATCTTTATGGGAAGTGAAATATGGCCAGAGGGAGACATGTCTATCCATGGCATGAGAGGATTGGTAGTGGTAGTGATTACCAGACTAGACTGTTTCCTCTCATTTCGGAAATTATGTAATACTTTTAGTATTTCTGCTGGTTTTTTTTGCACAATGATGAAGAAGGTACCGTTTGATGTTTGGTTGCTATGATTAAAGTTGCTATTTCAGCACAAAAGTTCCATCTAATTATTTCCATTTTGAACCAAGTTCACTGAGTCCAATATCAGTAACGCCAGCAGAGATACAAACACTGAAAAAAATGGTGTCCTTCAAAACAACATCAAATTCAATCAACAGTGCAATTACTGCAATAACTGCAGCGAAATTAGACTTCCATGACACTTTCACGACAATTTTGAAACAATACATTTTGTTTTGCATAAAGGAACAAAGTTCAAATTAAAGTAATTTCTCCAGCAATGCAAGAGAATTGGATTCCCTCCTGTCAAAAAACCCTTATTAACGCGTGGTATTGCCATCATCCTCAAGGTACAATTGTCATTTCCTATTTGTCCCCAAGCAGTTATTATGAGCATGCAATATTACACTTATTGCAGCAGACACATAAATCCCCCATCTCATGACATATGTAGTAGAAAGATATAGTAGGAGAGTAAGAGTAATATTGGTATACCAGGAGGCCATTTCTTAATATGCAACGATTACAATACAGCAAGTGGGACTCTGCCAGCAGTTGTCAACTGCCATCGGTCAGGCGTTTTTTGCTAATCCGTTTTTTTCTTTTATATTAGAGAAGATTCGCCCGACCAATGGAGTGGTACACCCATTTTATACAATCATCTTTCCCTGAAATAGGGAGAGTTTGGAGAGTACACTGAAATCAGTATTACTCTGATTGTGATAGGGATGTAATATGATTATAAAGAAAGCCTCTGGCAAGGCTTGAGCATAAGTCGTGGCATGTTGAGAAATGATCCCCGGGCGATGCATTTGGGTTCGGTCCTGATAGTGGTGAAATTGGAGAAGACAATGGTACTACCAGGACAGATAATTCTCATCTGCTGTTAGGACTAACTGGATATGCATGCAGTGATATTGGTTTTGTGCATGTAATTCTTGATGGGGTCATAGCACAAAAGGCCTAGGATGATGCAGGGTTTGGCCTAAATGAAAGGTATATATGAGCTACTAAATACTAGCTATAACTGAGTCGACGTGAACCATACAACTGTAGTCTCATGCTACTTCAATTGAAGGAAGCACTGTGCATGAAATAATTATTTTGGGGATTTTGTAGACACCCTTTATGAAGGAAAGGAGTTATGGGAGATGTGGTTTTACATTTATGCCTCAGGCAACGCAGCTGGGTTGTAAGCTGTTATACTTCTGAAACATCCATCTTAGAACATGATAAGGCAAAAGAGCCCTTAATGAGAGTGTAGTGTGACTAATTATTTCTTAGCCTAATTAATACCTTGTTTTAGACCAGTTTTGACAATTTTGTTTCTTGGCATTAAGTTCCCTCGGTATAATCTTAATTATACCTCAACTTACAGGTAAGTCTCGACTAATTTCAAAAATATCTTGTATGCTTAATCGGCTGAAAGGAAGAATCTGAGAATATAATATTTATATCGAATTACATCTTTGTATTTCCCTGCACACCGAAAATAAAGTATACTGCGAAAAGAAAGTAATCTTAATGATCAAGAATGAGGTAAATTTTCAAAATTCTCCAGAACTTTGGAAATTAGAAACACGGTTCGCTGCTGTGGCCTTAGAATGTGAAGATAAATTGAAAGCCCCAAGGGTACTTTCATTGCCCATTGTTATGCTGGTGTAAATTCATTAGTAAGGAGCATCGTTAATCATACGTTGAAGTACTTTTCATTTTTCATTTGTTATCAGTTGTAATGCGATGATTATGAGTTTGAAATGAGTTCTCATTAAATGGCGTTCTGCCCATAATTCAAGTGCTGTCAGCTAAAGGTCATAATTTCATCATATGTATGTATAGAGCAATGCAATAATGCTTTGCTTTAAGAAAAACCCTACCCTATTTTGATGACAGCGTATTTTGATGGACTTTGCATTAAATAAAAAGATTCAGGCAGGGTTGAAATGTGTACCATTATAGAGGAGGTCAGCTAGTTTAGGCCAAAAAAAAAATAAAGGTGTGTTTCCAGTAAAATCACTTGAAATGGTAGGGCCGGTAGGTCTTTTTTTTTTCTTAATCTCATTTTAAATATACATTGGAAATGTTAGGGCACATATCAATGGATGTATCAAATTCTTCATTGTAAAATAACGATGGAAAAAATCTTCATTGTAAAATAATGATGGGAAAAATCTTCATTGTAAAATAATGATGGGAAAATGACAACTTGGGACAGGGGAAGAACACGACAAGGGTACAGGAAATATCCTCAAAAGGTAATGAAAAAAGTCTTTAAAATGTAAAAGAATGAGATAGAATTCGTCAAAATCATAAAAAATAGTTTTGTTGCCCCTATTTTGCTAGGGCCGGTCGGGTTACTGGAAACAAACTTTCTTTTCTATTTGGCCTTATCTGATGTGGCTGATGACGTCACGATTGCTAAAATGCATCAGCTGCTTCATTGCTAATGCATGGAGGGTGTTTCAAAATATGTGTTACTTAGAATAGTGAAAGGTACAGGTTTATGATATTGCATAGACACCTTTTGCTAAGTGATTTACTAGTATTTCTTGAGGGATATAGCAAATAATGTCAAATAAAAAGCTATAAACAACATCGGTTAGCACACCTTACAGAGCTATGTAAGCAGAACTGGGATGCATTTTGGCAATTGTGACGTCATCAGATGCATCACATATACCTGCTGTTGTCCTCTCTTGTGAAGCATTTTGCAATAACTTCTTTAACAACAATTACCGAAATTGTTTTTCTAGCTCTGCATTCTGACTCTGAGCAACTTCCCATAAGGCCAAATAAGAAAAAGGTGTTTCTCCAGTAACCCGACCGACCCTAGGAAAACAGGGGCAAAACAACTTTTTTTTTGTGATTTTGAAGAATTTTGTCTCATTTTTTTCATATTTTAAAATAATTTTTAATTACTTTTTGAGGATTTTTCCTGTATCCTTTTCATGTTCTTCCCCTCTCTCATAGTTGCCATTTTCTCATCATTATTTTAAAATGAAATTATTTCCTATATAAATGTAAAAAATAAATAAATAAATAAATGTTGGTCCATCTATGTTACTGGAAACACAGCTTTTATTTTTCTTGGCCTAATGTGCCATTTAAGTGCTGGGGTCTCAAATGGGCGCTGGTCTCCAATAAACGCGGGAGTATGGGGTACTTATATTATTACTTTTAGGCACAAAAAGCCTCATTCAAAGAGGTGCCTGTCTAGTATAAGCGCCGAGAGTACAGTGGGATTGAAATCAATGAGGGCCCAGGCACTTATACCGTTATATGGGCCACCACAGTATGCAAAACTGAAAAAAAGTTGGTGGCATTATGAAAAAAATGTAGTTTTTCTCTATGTACTTTATATATAAAATGACAACAGCATTGGATCGAAGCTATGCATGATTAAAAATAATTTGGGAATACAAATAAAAACATGGAACCCACCTCAGACATCTGTAGGGCAAACATTGCGCCTGCCCCAAGGCATACGAAGGACCAGAAGACTCGGGCTACTGTGGACTTGGCATTGATAACCTTGGGGATGCCATGCATCGTCGTATGATCCGAGAACTGCTGAAGCACTTCACGGAACGCCATGATGACATCACCTCTCATGCAGCTACACAGCTTTTGATGACGTCACAATTATGCACTACATGAGGCCAAGATGGCGTCCAAGTGAAAGGAGTGTTTTAGTGATGTCACCTCTCCATGAGTACAATCATGGCTAGAGGATATCACAATATTCACTATGATGGTTGGTGATAGTAGTGACAATTGTTGAGGTCACCTATCCATGTGTGGGCTTCATTTCACAGCACATTATCATATGAGTAAGTGTTCTGCATTGATTGGGTGATATAAACTTTGAGACTAAAAACTGGGCCATTCCCCACACTCACTGTTGAATCTACCAGGGATCCTCATAAAACTGTGCAGTGAAAGACCATAATCGTATCGCAGTGAAGCAGTGTAGTTTCTACAAAAAAGCTCCAGATGACAGCACAGTTAAGCAAAGTAGTACAAGGTACGTCCTTGAGAATAACGACAAATCTCACGGCAGTTCTGGGACAAGGATTTCCCTGTTATTTTGACTACAATTTAGTAGCATATATGGTCAATGGACTGGGTGAGCCTTATACGTATGCCATGTGCTCAAATCCAAAGTATCCTATTTTGTTTCAGCGGCCATAGTTGAATATGAGTCTCTGCCTAGTGATAAAATACTTTCACATATACCGCTACAGTAAAACACTATGAAGGCTCATTGCCCAAAGGTATAATACATTTACTAGACACCTTATACATATCAGCAATGTGGGCCCTATTCTCAAACTACAGCGGCAGATGGTAGGGTACTCTCATTAGAACAGTGGGATGAGCTGCTCGGTGTGTTGAGCTGTTCACGCGCGTCCCTAACCATGAGCAGCTCCCACAAATAGTTCTAATTAGTACAATCCGTCCTAGGCACTTGTTGGTCCATAGGGATAGGGTTTCGTAAGTTGGAATCCTTTTGGACTATCCAGGAAATCTATTCTGTCAGCTTAGCTATCCACAAGGGCACGCCCCAGCCTTGTTATTCAATAATACATTGCATATGCCCCTACTGTAAAGCATGGAGTACAAATTGTGTATAGAGAAGATAGATATTGTAGACAGAAGACTGATCGATACTCCTTTTGTAATATCAAGCTCCAATACTAAGTGTGGACGTAATCTGAAAGGCTGTTAAAGCAAGGGTTCATTATGGGATGTTTTTTTTCCAGTGGATCCCAGATACGTTCAGCTACTGTTTCCTAGGTGATGCTAAATGCCATCCGATGGTATTTTCCAGGAACTTCCACAACATTGTGGCTACAAAATGCTATCAGAAGTTGCCGATACTATACAGATGTTTCCATAGAGTTGACTATAGGTCTTGCGATGCTGTAAGGTCCCAGAGCTCTACTACATGATGCTGTATCACTACAGAATGGATACTATCCTCCTATAGTCAGAAGCTTTATATGGCGTTGTATACTAGGCTGTCAGATATTACTGTAGCTTTTAAGTGATTCTCTGACAAGGCTTACAAAGGCCTGGAGTATGGTATCCCCCAGGTACAACTAACTGCACTACAGGGCTGCACTTAGAAATCCTCAGGATGACATCTGAATAGAAGGGAGCTGCTCTGCGCTAGTCACGTGAGCTAGTCACATTGCCCGGCCTTTGAAAGCACCCCAGGTAATGGTGGTAGTTTGACCTGAAAGATAAAAAGGTATAAGAACCATTACTAGAGAGTAAAACCTGAAACCATGGGGTATTCAATACTGATGGTTATAAAGCATTCTATGCCTTTGTACAGAGGCATACGATATGGTATGTCAGATAGTTATATGTCATAAATAGCCATCATAATATGGAACCTTAAGATACCATAAAGCATTCCCATCAATTACTATAATTATCCTTTTCAATGTAAGTTACCTGTCCCACTCAGCTGTACCCGCATGTCATCGGTATAAGTTGGATGGGACAGGACACCAGTGCAGGGGCGTGGGAAGCAGTTTCAGAGTGGGTGGGACCAGGGGGGCTTTCTGAAATTTTTGACCTCCCTTTGCTTGACCTTTTAGTTTTGACCTTTTGAGGAGTTGACCAAAAGTGGGGGGGGGGACATGTCCCCCCTGTCCCCCCTGCTTTCCACGCCCATGCAGTGTATTTGGGATATCAGCATTTGGGATGTCAGACAGGGCCAGTGCATGTATTTATCATTTCAAAGTTAAAGTCAGTTAAGGGGACTTACAAGGAGAGTCGCCTTTTGGGAGACACACTGTACAAAGAAAGTGAATACATATCCCTATTTTCTCACAACAACAGTAAAATGGCTTCCTCTATAGTCTTAGGACTGGCAAAGGCCAACATCAAAGCCCATGCTACTCTGCAGGCTATGTCTTTGAAGTTGAATAGGTGTGAGGCGTTCTCTATGAGAAAACAAAATGTCAGAAGGCACGCATTTGGCACTGCTATTAAACTTTTTCCTTTGAAGAGGGATATATGGTATACATGAAACTTATAGAATGAACCTTTCATAGATTAAGTCTGCTAATAAATATATTATGTTGCAGTACAAACTCTTAGACATGTTATGCTGTTGATCCACATCTTAATGGCTGTGAGTTGCACTTTATTAAGAATGGAACAAAATGGTTTTTCATCTTTTGGTGTTTTTATTTCTTTAATTTTCAAGTATAATGAGATCGAAAGATATTTAGGAACATTGCTATGAGAGGTTGGAAAGAGTAGCCGTCACTGCATCGACCTTTGGATCATATAGTAAACTGGGCTAGCCCATGTGGGCCCCAGCTGGCTTCCCTGACATTTCCCAGCATTTACCCATATGGGCCAGGCCCACAGGCCCGGAGAAATCCCATCTGGGGCCCATTTGCTCATGCTGGCTGGGTAGCTACCCAGTAAAAAGAATAACGATTGAATCTACCAGGGATCCTCATAAAACTGAACAGTGAACTACCATAATCATATTGCAGTGAACCAGTGTATTTTGTACAAGAAGTCCCTGGTGGCAGTACGGTACAAATAAACCTCTGTGAAAAAAATGACGGATCTCTGGCTATTTTGGGACAAGGATTTTGCCATTGTTTCAACAACTTTTTTTCTTTATCCTGGAAGGAGATGACCAAGATATATTTCAGTGCAGCCATCCCTAATAAAGATACAGTTAGTCTACTCTACCCATATTCAGGCTGTCAGATCAATATTTCTCATGAAAAATGAATTCACGGCTAGACTACATTTCAGAGGTGATTAGAATACAAGGACAATCTCTCAAACTGCAGCATAATAATTTGTGGCATGGACTGGAAGAAGGGGTCTTAAAACCCTCTGCACTAAGCCGCCTTTTCGCAGATCGTGTCACATTGGAATACTAATTTGCATGATTTCAATGGAACAAGAAACGTAATAATCAATCGAAGACAGAGCTTGTTAATCCTGGCTTAAAGTTATTGCTTTCAGTCAGAATTTATTCTATTTAAATGCCATTGGTTTCATGTATTTTATGGAATTGGAATTGAAGCTAATGGCATTCGGATTAAGGCTAGACTTCCAGACACCTGGATATGGTAATGCTCATGTAGTTTAAAAACCAACCATTATTCACACTGCTTGTCTGGACTCCTGAAGCAATTGATTTAAAAGGAATTGGACTCCTAAGATGATTAATCATTTTCTAACTACTGAATTCGTAAACTCTTTTCCCATATGATTAACCCTCATGTGCGACTCCTTAAATCCACCCATGTATAGGGATACGGGTTGCAGTACCCAGCTCAGGTGCTGACAATCCTACTAGATACGGGTGATTTTTCTCATGCTTTGGTCCGAATCAACAGACATCTCCAACTGATTGCGGCTAAATGTTCTAGTCTGCATTTCCAGTCATAGAAAAGAACCTCTAAGAGTCAGCCATGCACCATAAGCTAACCACTAAGGATATTCAACCAGATGGAAGATGGCACTTAGGACTGAGACTGGAAAGGCAAGCGGAAACTGACCCAGAGTCAATTATCTTCCTGACATGCGGTTCTGCTCTCACCCCAAGAAGGATTATGATCTTATTGTGTGAGTGTGATTGCCTGGGCTTGGAGTAACTCTAGAGCACTGAGCAGTTCATGAGGTGCTCATGACATCCGGGTAACTGAGTCAGCTTAAACTATCTCAATGCCTCACATGTGAGCTGCGCCCTATATGCAAGAATGGACCCTTGGTGCGCCTAATAGAAGTAGCTAAAGTAAGGGGTGAACCTTATAGCGGGAACATCATAATACCCTATTTGGACTTAACTGGAAAAGGTTTAGTCCCAGCAGCACCCTATATAGGATCCCCTTAGGTTGGGGTGCGCCTTAAAAGGTATAACAGTAACATAACCTTCTGAGTAAACGGGCCCTTCATGTGGCCACCTGAATTTTGCTTTTTGGAAAGGACCTTCTTGGAGTCACAATGGAGTATGCACACCCTGTAGTATAAGTCTAGTCATTTTAAGCCAAGAAAGGTGGATTATCCATCACAAATTATTACATAATTCACTTTTACCACCAAATGGCTAATTGCACAGCTATTGCCCAGGGAAGGGTTTTAATCTTTATTCAATGTTGGGAATGACAGTTCCTATATTAAAGCATAGGCAAAGCCATTCCCCACCAGGGCATGCAGAAACTGAAGCTCATTCTGCACGGCCCCTATTCTCCACTGTGACGTCATAAAGGTAGCCTCAAACCCTTTACCAAAAAGTGAATTTTCAGGGGACGTTCAGCAGTAAATGAAATGAATACAGAAATGCACTTTGATAAACACTTCTGGGTAAAGCTTAGCAAGAGCCTTTGCATAAGAAACATTACCTTGCTTTTAGATTCATATAAGTATCATGATGTATAAAAGGACAAATTTATATGCCTCCTGAGAGACACATCTTATCTACAAAGGGAGTGGATATTTTTCCATTTCATATCACAACAACCGTAAAAATGGCTTTAAGTATAGTCTCGGGACTTTGAAAGGCCAACATCCAAACTCATGTTACTCTGTAGGCTATGTCTTTGAAGTCTAATAGCTGGGAGGCTGCTTCTTTTCATATGAGTAAACAAATGTCAGTATGCATGAAGGCTTGCACTCAATACTGCAACTAATACTTGGTCTGTGAAGAAGCACAGGTATAAAAATGCAACGTATCGAATTTATAAACCTTTTATGGATGAGGTAAAATAGATGTTGGAAGTATAACAACAGTATTATATGCTGCCCGTACCCTATTTCTAATTTGCATTCAATGAATTTTGCTGTTTGAATGGTATCATAAGTACCAATTGGGGTCATAATACAGCTTTGGCCGTAATATAAGCAGTTACACTCTCCATATCTTTAGTCATCTTGGAGTATGTGTCCCACCTGAATCCTGTGCAAGATTATTATTGTTAATTATAGATGTATTTCAATCTGAAGAATCACATGTATAGAACATGATTTTATCTTCAGACCTACCAATGACAACTAGGTCTGACATTGTTTCAAGATGTGTCATAAGTGATTGCCACGTCATTGAAAAGAAACGTGTGTCACTTGTAATGTGAATCAAAACCGATGGCCAGTACCATTTGGCATGGATTAGAAAACATGAGCAATGCCTAGAGGCAAGACATTCAGTTAAAATTATTCCATGAACACTAACCACAGCCAGGTTCCCAATGAATTAGCCGTTTCTTTTTTTTCAGTTGAAAATTGAATTCGGGCTTCCCTAGCCCACTTAAAAGGGTCTATATCTCATCTTTCCTATCACCTCGGATGTGTGTGGTGCACATATGCGCGGGCACCGACACATTCCTCTGTGAAATTGTGTAATGTCGTTCTCGCCATGAATATGACCTTAGCTGTCGAAATGGCGTTAAACATCTATTACTCACTCACTCTCGAAAATTGAATTCACAGATAGATCATACACACCTTTATTTCAATGTAAAGAAATCTCAGATCTGTGGCATCATCATTTGCTTGATCCCCAGTGAAGCAAGAAATGAGACAGTAATAATTAATCTTAGCCAGAACTGTTAATCGCTGCTTAAAGTTCTTCGTTCCTGTCAGAGTTATTGCAATTCAAATGCCCTTGCTGAAACAGAATAATATTATAAAAAGGAATATATGTGGATCAACACGGTAGAAGGTACGCCCCTGAGGAGGTGCGCGGGCATACCTGTTACCTGTTGATCCACATATGTAACAAGCTGTCCAGGAGCTTAATTCAAAACATCCTGGAATCAGGACCCCAGCGATCTTAGCAATAAATCAGCCTTATCCTATTAAGTGATCTTAAGAGTTGACTGGGTTCACATATCCTAGCCAGCACTAAGATCACATCGATCTTAGCCTCAGCCCTCCTACTTATACCATCTTTCCCCATCCCCATATGGGCTAACAAAAGAGCACAGGGTGCAGTTGACCCCGTACAGTATTCAAGAGTTGTTCCCATGAATGTATGATTTATGCTTGCCTATTAGAAGCATGGTGCCCTCCCCCCGGGAGCTTAATTCAAAAGATCCTGGGATCCCAACCCCAGCGATCTTAGTGTAGGCACATATCATAAGACCTGGCTGGTCTACCCTATGTAATGCAGTGGTTGCAGGCCTGTCCAGAATAGCTAGTCCTGGGATCACTTCACTATTCCATTTCCACCACTAAGATCACTGTGATCTTAGTGAAAGAATTGCATAGTGGTTTCACCTGAGTACAAGAGCACTTACAGGGAACACTCCTGATTGAAAGAGTGAACAGCCTGCTGCATACATAAAGAGGGGAGGGAGGACGTTTGCTCAGTGTCCTTGCGGGCTCTTAGGGCTACTCATGCATTATATGCACTGTAAGGTAATTCTTCCCTTCTCTCTCTTTGTCCTGGGGGGAGGGCACAATGCCTCTAATAGGCAAGCATAAATCATACATTCATGGGAACAACTCTTGAATACTGTACGGGGGTCAACTGCACCCTGTGCTCTTTTGTTAACCCATATGGGGACGGGGAACAATGGTATAAGCACTCTTGTGAAGAAGAGTGACTCCACAGCTATTCCTTTATTTTGGGACTCTTACCCCTGTTCCCAGTCAGTACCTCTTGGAAAAGTGTAGGAGGGCTGAGGCTAAGATCGATGCGATGTTAGTGCTGGCTAGGAAATGTGAATGCAATCTAATCTTAAGATCGCTTAATAGGATAAGGTAGAATAATTCATCGCTGAGTTTGCGATCCCAGGATGTTTTGAATTAACCTACTGATGTATAAGAAATCAAAATCTGTAGCAGAAATATGCCAAGATTATAACACAAGGTCGCAAGATAAAATTATATTTGAATTACCAAGGGTCATCTCAAGGCATTACAAGCGGTCACAATGATACAGGGGGTAGCTCTCTGGAATGCTCTACCTGAGGAAATTCAGAAAGCTACAACAAAGGTCAAATTTAAAGAGGAATTAAAGAAAATAGATAATTTAAGGTTAAATCTTAAGATTGGTTATAATTGAAGTCATGAAGCAGGTGTAGAAACCGCGCCGCTTTGATTTCAAATTGGCTTCAGCAGATACATCCAAGAGTATTATTTATTCATTGATTGTCAATATATGTGAAAGTTGTAATTGCATAAACAATTGGCATTATGTATGACTCATGGGAACTGTGCAGTCCATGAGGTGCTCATGGTAACCAGGTTAATGAGTCAGCAGGATGTAAGACAGACCTTTAGGTAAATTTAGCTCTTTGTCTAATTAGCCAATAGCACCTGAATCATTCCAGTCTTTTACTCGGATCAGAATGCAGTATACCCTCTGTACTAGTATTGTGTGACAGGACTACTGCGGGATATGGAACTCCAAGGGAAGATTTACCATAAAATAATGTAGCTTTGTAATTCCTAACTATTATCTCAAAGGTCAGTAGTTCAGAAAAAAAGAGCATCCCCCCATTCCACTTACAAAGAATAACAGAAGGAAGATTTCCTGAAGGGGAGATTTACAGGGGGGAAATTCTGGCGGGGGGGTTCCACCTTAATATTAGACACATTCGAGTTAATCAGATCACATGGTGCAGTTAACCCAATCAGATGACGGCATGTCATTCACTGCCTCCAGCAACCAGTCACACTCTCCAATCACAGTAATGAACTTTAGGAATAGTGAAGATTGAGAGCCCGTCATGACCAGCCAAAGTCATCAATGCTTGGAGAGTGTGACATGTTGATACAGGCTTAGTAGGAAAGTAGAAATGATAAGTTTCTTATCACCTAGTACAGACATCCTATAAGCCCTTATGCAACTGGGCCTGTCTGAAGATATCAAAGAACAACTTAACTACAGTAGCAGCATATCCCATTCTCTGTTTTCATCACACAGTATAAATATCATTACCGTACAAATAAAATGTGGCTTATGCGGGAGAAGAATACTTCCCCCCTAACTGATATGGGAATTCGGGCTTGAAATGTATTTATAAGTGGTTGTTTTTTTCTAGTTTCTTATCCCGGTTCCTGTTTTTCCCCATTTGTATCATGTTATGTGATGGTATGCAGCTGTCAGCGGCTGGCATTGTAACCCCATTTGATCATAACCATAAATGATTTTGAGGCTTATCTGATGGTAGCACAGTGGTAAACAGGGCCATGGATGACATTAAATTTGGTCCCAAACTCCAAAGGAGAGCTTTCAGGTGGAGAGATTTGCCATTCACTGTAAAATTTGATTATACTCAAATACATTATCATTCCATGGATAACCATTGCACCAGAAGGCAGTGCCTCAAATACACTGCATAATAATCGAGACAAACCCTATTTAGAAGCATCACATTAATCAATCCAAGCCACATCTGTCTAGTTCTAACTTAAAGTTATTGGTTTCACTCAGAATTGTCACAGCAAAATGCCATTTGTGAAATTCAAAAACCCTATTACAACTGTGAGAATGAATGGTAAATGGATAGGGAATTCAGAGCTCCAGACATGAAGGTGATCTATGTCTTTTAAAAAGTCAAATAACACTCGAATTGTCTGGAGTAGGAAGGCCTAACACTTTGGTGGAAAGATGAATGAACAATTGAAATGATCTAATTAAATGCTCATTATTTTCTAGATCCCTTCCTGTATTGGTGTCTGGGCTGGTGGTCTGGGATATTGGAAAATGTACTTTCCCCCTCTAGATGATGTGTTCTGGATAATTTTCTAAGCTAGAAATCTGGATTAATGGATACATGTTAAACATAGCTTTGTAGGAGTCTGCTGAATGTTTAAACTACTCTCATAAACTAAATTACAAAAAAAAAAGAAATAGTAATAGTTAACAATGACTATGATGATATGATGATGTGAAAATATTGTAATAACTTTAATTCCATACAAATACTTATTGATATCATAACTTCATTATAGGCAGGGCCTTAGAATAATCTTTATTTTCTGCAGTTCTGAACGGCTGATTTAATCCCTCATGAATACAAAACGCAGCATGCAATGGATGCTGATGTTCATTTTATGATTTATGGCCAGTGGGGACTTCTCAAACTCACACTCAGCCAATGTTTATGGACCTGCTGCAGTGAATGCGGAGGTCACTCAGAAAAGGGTAAATATTCAATATTTTATGCCTTTGGTAAGCTCAATGTTGGCAGAATTTCCATTTGGTTTTCAGGAGTTCTTTCTGTCATATTTTCTTTGTTATCTATTCATTCTAGAAATGGCATAGCTCTGTCCCAGGCAATATTGGATGGTGCACATAGTATTAATACTTAAAGGGAAAGCAGAAGAAATTACTCACCTGACATTCAAAACTCTTACCTCTAATAAGGGTTAGGTTCTTAAATATTGTGTGGTGTGAGTGTGGTCTTTGATCACCTTGGCCTAGAGCAGCTCATAGGTATTGAGCAGTTCATGAGATGCTCATGGTATCAAGGTTAATGAGTCAGTAGGAGAGCAGGTGGATGAAGCCTCTAGAGTAGGTGACAGAATTCCTAAGCTGCTCTAGCTATTGTCAGATGGGGTAAATGGCATTGGGGTGTCTTAAAGGATTTTAGAAGTCTGATTCTAAAATAATTTTGTCTTGAATGCTTAAACTGTATAGTTTGAATCAGGCAAAGCATCAGTTTTATCATATCCTCATTCAAATAGGACCATAAATGTTCATGATGCTTCATGGGTCATTGCATTCTGCATACACTTGAAGTTGCATTTGAGGCAGATTTTGTACAGTTCCTGTAGTGAACTATTGGCTGAAGCAGGTCTTTACAATCACAACCGGAGAGGATTATATTCTTAATCAATGATGAACGTATATGTTTGTCTGCCTGGATTCCACCACAGCACTAACATATTTCACATTGTGTTCTGAAAGCTCTGCTCCTTCCCAATAATGTCTAATCCAGCTCTTTTCTCCTGGCCTTCTGCAGCTGACTTGAACAGAGTAGATGGGGAAAAAATATGTTGGTCTGATTCTGATATGCAAAGGATTAACAATTACCTGGTAGCACAACAAAATAGTATCATTAGCTATATTTGCCCTTTTGTCTTGTAATATGTATTATTGTATTGATACTTGCTGACAACTTAGCAGAATTAATTCTGTACAGTTATTCAATAAATCTAGTGACATATCTGCTGTCATATACTATGCATTAAGAAACAGACATTACAGAAACAAAATCATGTGTAGATTTAAATAAGGTTTATTTTCTTGTGATATATTATGCATCTGAAATGGTGTAGAAGTACCAGCCACCGTACACAGTAGACACTGTAGAGTCGTCCTTGTGGTTTGACCTTTAGTCTCCTAACTCAATATATCCTACATTCCTGCCATCGCCATATGTGCCCAATAGGATTTACTGCCACTCTAACCTCAGGCTATCCAGCTCTACAACCCACTGGTTATCACCAATGAACAGCCATACTCAGTCATATCATGGAGGATAAATATCAACCTTAAATGATTCTTGCCTGTAAAAGAAATTGTGGTGAACTTCTAGGGAAATAAAATCATATTTAGTCTCTCAGCATGGGGGGATATCACTATCATCTGGGGTGGCAATTGCTAACACTGAATTTCAGTAAGGTATATGTGTCTAGAATTAGAAACAGCATAATAGCAGTGGAATCATTGGAGCTCCTGCATACCATGCCCACTATTTCACTCCTTTCCTGCAGTACGTGGTCTTGGCATCCCATTCACTCAATAATCAAGATGGAATTTTCAAAGTGGCAACAAATCAAAGCATATGTGACCCATCCTATTGACTCGTCAAAGCTCTAGGGTCAAAGGATAACAAGAGTCACCAATTGCCTTAGCCGATACCATCACAGGAGTGCCTCGGCTTATTTATTGAAGAGGAAAAAAAGAAAATAACCAAATAAAGTCACTGTTCATGCCAAAGTCTGCCATGCAGGGCTTGTTGCTTGCTGAATTCACCCCTTTTGTGGGGGGAGAGAGTGTGTGTGTGTAAACTGCAGTGTCCAACATCAGATGGAGGGAGCGTCACAGTCAATAGCCAAATAGATCTCCTATGTGAGATCTTTTTGCACCTAAAATAATCAGGGATGAGTCACAGTTTTGAGAATAGAGATACAAGGCATCAAAGGGAAACTGCTGTCTTGTCCAAAAATGAGTTGTTGGTAGTTTTCGGAAAATAGATGGTAACTAAACATTTCTAAGTAGATTTTCACTCTGAATAGTGCTAAAGTAGCAAAAGAAATATGTATATGTCATCTTTGCCTACAAGATGTTGATAAAGAACTGATATAGATGGATATATTGTGTAATGACAACTAATGGCACATTTTAGGTTGCCATTGTAACCAAATTTGGAATTTTCGTTAGACTTGTATTGAACAGGCCACTCCAAAAACTTTCAGAAAATGTATCATGAAGAATATAGTAAGGTAGCCAAGGGGCTATACCTGGAACTACTGTACGGCAAAGGTTTTTCTATTGATTTTGCACCATTAGGGTATGGCAATTCAGAATTTGCCTGTTGCCGGTAGGGAAACATTGAGCATTCTTAGTTATTCCGAGTTGCTTTACAACACCAAAAAATCAGCAAAGATGCCTAGCAACATGCATATATTAAGTGGTCTAGGCCTCTAGTGAACAACTCCTATCCCCCTAAATTGACTCCAGATTCTATTCTCCATAGCTATGTCCCTGGCAATATTGAATGGTGCACTTAGCTTTTGATTACCTTGACCTAGAGCAGCTCACAGGTAGTGATCAGTTCATGAGGTGCTCTTGGTATCCAGGTTAATGAGCTAGCAGGAACTAGCGCAGACTTGCAGTTAACTTGGGCTCTTTGTCTAGTTAAGCAATATCACCTGATTCTTTCCAGTCTTTTACAGGGGTCAGTATGGAGTATACACACTCTGCAGTTGTAGTCCATAGTAAGGGACTGTCATTCTAAGGGAGTGTCATTGTAACTCCCTTACACTTACAAAGAAAAGGAAAAGCAGTTTTAAGGAGGATTCCCTGATAGGGGGCTTGTTGGGGAGGGGGTGATTCTGGTGGTCAGGGAGTTCTGGTGGGGGGGGGGATTTCAGGAGGAGGGAAATTCCAGATGCCAGCATGGACACATGGAAGAGTAGACTTTACAGAAGTACCTCTACATGTACACATAATGGAAAACCTCCGCAGAGCTGGAGGATTTGCCACAAAACTAGGAGGTTTTCTTACTTATACTCCATCAACAGAAATTTATAGAACATTTAAACCCTGAATATAAGCATAGTTTGACTTCACCTGGAGAGGCCTACAAGAGGATTCGAATCTTCTATGCTGGCTGTGATAAAAAGGTATTATAAATATATGGTGTTCCAGTCTACGATCACCAGCAGTCTCAATAGTATAATGGTTAGCATGTCTGACTTAGAATGTGGGTTCAAGACTGCATGGGGAACGTGTTTTTTAACTTACACATACAAGGTAAAAGGAGTCTTTGTAAAAGGCCCCCCTGAAGCCCCATTTGTCATTTTGGCAATCAGAGGATGTTCATTATAATAGATTATCTTTTTTTAGAATTTGTTGCAAGAATGACAGTGGTCAACCAAGAATAAAACAAAATCACACCAGAGGTTTGAACCTGTGTGGTCTAGATTTCTAGTCCCAGGCGTTAACCACTACACTAGATTGACCAGTCAAGCTTTCTAAGTGAAATGACCCTGTTTATCTATAATTGATTACTCAGTCATAATAGTAGCATATCACCATTTAGTAGACATTCACAGTATCACCTGAGGACTCATGGTGTAATGGTCAGCACATGGGACTCTGGATCCCAGCACTGTCTGGTGTGTGAATATGAATCCCATACGAGACAGAATTTTCCCAAGAATTACATCTGCTGTTCAAAAATGACCTTATTCATAAACCTCCTGCTACACTTGGCCTATTTCACAAAACCTCCTCCCAGACCTGACCCAATTCACAAAACCTCCTGCCAGAATTCACCTAATTCATAAAACCTCCTGCTGGTCCCCCCAACTGTAGAATGTGGAAATAAACCTACAGTAGGGGGTGCAGAGCCAGGTGGAGTATAATGATGCATACACCTGTTTGGAGATTGACCTATCATACCTTTCAGTTAATCAGATCACATGGTGCCGTTAACCCAATCAGATGACGGCATCTCATTCACTGCCTCCGGCAACCAGTCACACTCTCCAATCACAGCAATGACCTTTGGAATACTGAAGATTGAGGGCCTTTCATGACCCGCCAAAGCCATCAACGCTTGGGGAGTGTGACATGTTGATACAGGCTGAGTAGGAAAGTAAAATAGATTAGGTTCTTATCACCTAGTATCAATGTTCTACACGCCCTATGCAACAGGGCCTGTCTGAAGATATCAAAAACAGTCTTGAACCTAACGACAGTAACGGCATATCCCATTGTCTTTTCTTCGCACAGAGATGTATGAACATTATTACCCTATATGTAAAATGCAGCTAAGGCATGAGAAGAATACCCCCCCCCCCTCAATTGTTCGGGGCTGGACATGTAGTTAGGGAGGGACAGGCAGCTATGAACTGTAAACACTAACTACATAACCTCTATGTTGCTAACCAAGGAAAACATATTAAAAAAAAACCTTTTTTTTATATTTTAGCTACTATCTTATCTGGGTTCCGGTTTTCCCCATTTGTATTTCTCTGTTCCATGATGTATGCAGTTGTCAGCAGCTGGCATGGTAAACTCGTTTGAGATGAGACTGACGATGGCAGCCCTAGCAGTAAGTAACTGTTCAAGGAGCCCTAGCTACATATAACTTCATTGAGTAGAACAAAGGTTATGGCATTGTATACTCATTGTATGTTGAGTGTTTAGCCCAAAAAGTAATCATACAAACTGCTACAAGTTCTAAGGTGATTAAGATGGGACTAAAAGTGTTTGAAAACTACCTTTTCTAAATTAACCATTTTTTCTTTCTATTTATTTGATGTTGAAAGGAGTGGAATACAGACCTCCTATAGTCTGAACATGGCAGCTCCATATCTCAACCCCTGTGAGATAATTCCTTGCCCGTATCTCACAGGCAGTAAAAGTCACCCCAAATGGTCCTAAAACAGATAAAGAATTATCTTTTTAATTATCTTAGAGGACTTCTGAACTTTTCTGACCAGGATAACATGAAATAAATACAAAGATTAACTTTTGTTTGGCCTGGCTGAGGGTTATCTCACTCGGTTTTGCCTTTCTTTGAAACTGGGGTAATTTGGTAGATAATGTCCTATCCTCACATGTTTGCAGCCCTTCCCAAATTATGGTGCTTAAGATGAAACCATGCTAGATATTTTGGTTAAACTGCTAGGACAATTATACATGCAGATTTCAATTACACAAAGGACAAAACAAATGTTTAACACACCAAGTCCTTCACTTTTCCCCTAGTATAGGACCTCTCATGGTTTGAAGACATGGTGATTGGATTTACCAGATGTTTATATACAATTTCTGCAAAAATGGTGGATCCACTCAGTCATTTGGACTAATAAATTTTGATAATGTACAGCGCTCCCTCAACCTCCTTTTAACCTTGTGCCGCAATGTTCTCATCAATTAAGTTTATGTTTAATTAGATCTACACACACTTCCAAAAGGACAGAATATTGCTTAGAGCAGCATATATCTCACATAATGACATTGGTAATTTGATAGCAAGAACATAGAAAATCATTTAAGAGGCAAAATGAAGTAGAATAGTTTTCTTGTATGGTCAAATACCTCTCAGATTAAGGGCCGCATCCACTGCTCACCATCCATGTCCTTTTATCCGCCCTTTCCCCAATAGATATAAATAATGAATTAAAAGGATGAAACTGACGCATGGTCCATCCGTGGGCATTGAATGCGGGCCCCTTCTCAGACTAATTTAACCTTTTTTTTCAGTACAGATTTTCTTTAGTGCAGTAATTTAGGTAACTAGAAGAAAGCTGGAGGAGTACAGTTTATACAGTAAGCGTGACTGGTTAAAAACTCCCCCATGGCCCTGTCTTACAGACAAATACGGCTAGGGGCGATACCTGGAAGCTGTTTTTCCACATAGATATTAGCACCTGCGGAGGCTGAAATGCGGGACCTATGTGGGATAATTTTTTAATATCAATAAAATTGTTTTTAAATTATCTCCGTGTAGTGTCCCTATATAAAAGCCTAATATACGAAAATTAATTGATATATACATATTTTTTCTAGTGGCCTCAAGGCTTAATGATGAAAATAGTCTACATTCCAGAAACCCCCCTAGGGAAATCCCTAAAATGACGTCACACATATGGGAAATATATAGGTATATCAGGAGATGATATGGCACACAAACAGTTTGTTTGTTGGGAGGGGCCCCGGGGGCTGGGGAGAATCAGACCAGGAACATGGCAGAATATATATTGCATCATTAATGGTTTAAAGCCCTTATAGGGTTAACAAGAGGAGCACATGAAGGTGCACCTTATATGCAAGGTAAATGGATCAATTACTTGGTAAACCTGCTGAGAAAATGTCAACATTAGATCCACCATTTACAGATGCTGCCCTTGAGTGGTTAGAGCCCTGAAGAAGGGTTTAGCATATGGACATGAGAAAGTTGTGGCCACAGTGTAATGTACATCTGCCAGGCGCCTGGCTTACCGCTAAACCCTTAAGGGCTCTAAACACTCAAGGGCAGCATCTGTAAATGGTGGATCCAATATGGACATTTTCTGAGCAGGATTGCCAAGTAATTGATCCATTTACTTTGCATATAAGGTGCACCCTCATCTCACCCCATCTAATACACCACCTATGGACCTATAAAATGCCACATATGGAGGAAAAAGGGCCATATGTAGGATACAACCTGCCCTAGAGCAGGTGGTATTCAGAGCCCCATATACGACCTTATGTGGGATTTTCACTTTCCGTATCTTGAACAAAAACACATTTTTGTCTGCATCCAGATGTGGAAGGCCATATCCACTGAGGCAGGATGTGGAATTCTGAGCAAAAACGGTTTTTAGACATGTGGGGGCCATATGTGACATATTGACCCCCGTATGTACGTGGAAAAACGGCCTTCAGGTGGTATCCAGATGGTATTCTGCCTGTAATAGGTAAACTACAAGAAATAAATAGCCCACGAGTACCTGCACAATCTCTTGGAATGTGCCGGAATATTGTCAAAATATCAATATGGCTTCCGTAAAGACTCCAGTAGGGGAGAGGTAGTCTTTGACTTAGTAGATAAACTCTTTCTAAACAGAGATCTTGGCAAGACTACAGCAGTAACCTACATCGATATGAGGAAAGCCTTTGATTACATACACCACAGCATCCTTTTAAAGAATTTAGCTATCCTAGCCTCCCTTACGACTTCCTAAATTGGCTAGAAAGCTATCACGAGCATAGAGTGCAGTGAACTAAAGTGGGTGCTGTAGAAGACTGGTGCCTACATAACTGCATGACCATAAATGAGGAAAAAACCCAAACCATGTGGTTTGCCCCCAAGAACAAATTAAATACCCTTCCCCCCAAAAACCTGGAAAAAAGGGGCACCTCTTAAAGTCTGTAACCCAATATAAGTATCTGGGTATCACCCTAGACTCTGATCTAGCTGTTGACAAGTACCAAAATGAGGTCACCTCAAAAGTTTCGGCTAAAATTTTTAAGCTTTGTAAATTAAGGTATCTGCTTACGGAGCATGCAACGATATCTATCTATAAACAGACCGTTGTCCCCCACTTTGATTATTGTTGCTACCTATCAGACTCCACAAGGAGGAATGCCACAAAGCAGCTCCAAACGCTCTAGAAGCATGCACTCAGAATCTGTCTAAAAGTAAGAATACAGGATGTCTATACTGATGACCTTCATGTCAGGACTGAAGTCTCCAAGCTTGATAATATTGTGCCTCATGGATCTGTAACTGTAACTGTATTAACCGCCTCAGTTCATATTGTAACGTGATGTTACTTAGTGTTGTTACAATAAACAATTTAAAAAAAAGAAGTGACATATATATGGACGTCTGTATTTGACATACGGACCTCCATATGTGATATACGGACCTCCATATGTTACATATATGGACCTCCATATGTATTGTCTGTATCTATTATCATTTTGTATCATTTTAATACAATTTTAACATAGGGAAAAACAGGGTCGAGTGACTATTTGTTGGTTGATTTGACATACGCATGTAAAGTTTTTCCATAATTATATATATCGCTAATTCTATTCGGAGATGGATGGTTTGGTGAATGATGTATGATATCTCGTATAACAATACTATAGTAAATAAAGACACAACTTCATCCGCTTGAGTACTTTCTCTCTTTTATTAGGAGAGTCACTGTTTTGTCGGAGAACTCCTTATCTTATCACAGTTACAACTCATAAGTCATCAATGCTTCATGCAATACATCTTTGATTTACACACAGTCTCCGCTTAGTAAGAGTCTTTCTTCCACTTCCGGAGTCTGGAGGGATCATGATGAGAACCGTGTGAGTCTGTAGCACAGACTGAGGACTCAGAGGACTTTCCCTATATCAAACCGGAAGTGCCTTCCAGTGGCATCCTTGGGGGCAGGCACCAGAACAGTGTGGCACTCCTAAGTCTCTGAGATATCCCTCAGGATATCTCCAAGATCCCTCCGAAGAGGGATGTCCAAGTAGCCCTTCGGCACCACTCCGACAGAGCGTGCCCAACAGAATCACTCCAATTCACCTAAACCTTCCAGCTACTCCGAGGCTCCGGCCTCTGGCACCACAATATATATATATGTAGCCAACATCAATACTCATATTACTGCCCAAGGCCATATCTTTGAAGTTGTGTGATTTTTCTTTCCTTATGGTAATGTGTGACTGCCTTTCTACTAGGGAAGCTATGGGACAACACTGTGGACCATTTTAGAATGACTACCAAAAGTACGTAGTGCATCTGATAGGCAAGTGAGTGAGTAATAGATGTTTAACGCCATTTCTACAGCTAAGGTCATATTCATGGCGAGAACTACATTACACAATTTAACAGAGGAATGTGTCAGTGCCCGCGCATATGTGCACCACACACATCCTGAGGGGTAAGAAAGAGGAGATATATACCCTTTTAAGTGGGTTAGGGAAGCCCGCATCTGATAGGCCTGCAGAGTTTAAAAACATATGAGTCAGGTTTTTGGGGATTGTCTTTCCATCAATTCCCTAATATCAAGTCTTGCACATACTATATGATATATTCGATTCGGGTAGGACTTAAGTGCTCATATTAATATTACACATCTCCATGATTTATATTGAATGTGTGCAAGCCGAGAGGTTAGTTTTAGAAGAAACAGCTGTGTTTGGCATCAAGCTATGATCGTCCAATTTGGATGAGTTTCCATTGCCATGTGTGGGGTAAAATGAATATAGTCAGAGCGCCAAGGTAATCAAATGTACATTCTGCTCAAATGTCTCTCCATGAGCAGAGTCTGGTCGTTTTACACAAGGCTGCAGGCTGATTGTTTTCACATGAGGCCATACATCGAGTTTGGACGCATATGAGGGAATCATAAAATCCTAAAGTAAGGCTCATTCCTAATAATATTTGGTCCTAAACTCCAAAGGCGAGCCTTTCAGATTGAGAGAGGTGCCATTCACTGTAAAATTAAATCATAATCAATGGATAAAGATTGTACAAGAAAGCAGTGCCTCAAATCGATAGCACAATAATCTGGATAAACCCCATTTAAAAGCAGCAAATTAATCAATCCAAGCCACATCCGTCTAGTTCTGACTGGAGATATTGGTGTCATTCAGAATTGACACAGAAAAATGCTATTTGTAGAATTCAAAAACTGTATCATTTCTGTGTAAATTGATGGCAAATGGATGGGGAATTGAGAGCACCAGATATGGGGGTGATCTATGCCTTTTAAAAAGTGAAATAATACTCGTATTGGCTGTGGTAGGAACGCCCAACATCTTGATGGAATTCTTTATAGAACCTTTCTCCTATTGGTGCCTGGAATATTGGAAGGTGTATTTCCCCTTTAGGTAATGAAATCTGGATCCTAAGCTAGTAATCTAAATTTAAAGTTTTGTAAGATTCTGCTGAATCTTTACACTACTCTCAGAAACAAAATGAGATAGCAAGAAATAGAAAGGTCTTATCAAATGTCTTCTCAGATCTTATCAATGATGCAATAGTTTTGATTCAATAAATATAATCATTGAAATCATCGTTATATTACTTGCAGGGCCTTAATACACTTGGGTTTCTGTAGTTTTGAATGTCTTGTTCAAATATCTTATAAATGGCACTGTTCATGCACGAATCAGCTAGAGGGAATGTGAAGGCCACACAAAATGCTTTTTTTAATACATTTTGACTTTTGAAAATAAAAGTTAAATGTGTGGGGTAGATTTCATGTGCAGTGTCTATGCCTTTGGTAAAATCAATGTTGGCAGTAATTTCCATTTGGGTTTGAAGAGTTCCTGTCATAATCTCTTTGTAATTTACTCATCTATTATTCTACAAATAGCTGATAATCCCCCCAGATATGTCACTAGCAATATCAAATGGTGCGCATAATACTTGTACTAAAACAGGAAGCAAAACGAAACCTAGGGCCAAATTACTCTAAAACATTCTAACTCCCAATAAGGGTTAGGGTTTAATTGTGTGATGTGAGCGTGCTCTGTGATTACCTGGTCTTAGAGCAGCTCACGGGTGCTGAGCAGTTCATGTGGTGATATCCAGGTTAATGAGTCAGCAGGTGAAGCCTTTTGGATAGAGTTCATTGGCTGCTCTAGCTATCGTCAAATGGGGAAAATGACATTGGGGTGTCTTGGAGGATTTTTTAGAAAAGTCTGACTCTTAGACAAATGTGTCTTGAAAGCAATCATTATTTTTTTTCATCAAACATTTACTTGAACCATATAGTCTGAATCAGGTAAATCATCAGTTCCTATCCTCGGTTCTTTCATATCAAAATTAATAGGACCTCACTTGTTCATTTATTTCATGGTGTCATTTCATTCACAGTGATTCATGCATACACTTGAAGTTGCATTTGAGAGAGCTATACTCTTTTACCTATATGCCATGTCAGCTTTACCAAAAAAAGCCTTATTTACAGGTGGTCAATAGCCTTTCACACAGTTCCCGTAGTGAATTATTGGCTGGAGCAGGTGTTTTGACTCACAACCTAAGAGGATTATATTTTTAATCAATGATGAATGTATATTTTTGTCTGCCTGGATTCCACCTCAGCACTAACACATTTCACATTGTGTTCTGGAAGTCCTGCTCCTTCCTCATAATATCTAATTCAGCTTTCTGCAGCTGACTTGAACAAAGTAGCTGGGGAAAAAATTATTCTTGTCTGATTCTTATATGCAAAGGATCAACATTTACATAGTAGCACACCACAATACTATCATTAGCTATATTGTCCATTTGTCTTGCAACATGTATCATAATCATATTGATACTTGTGTGTCATGGGGGTATATAACCTTTTGCTTACCACTCAGCAGTATTCTTACAACTCTGCAGTAAATATTATCCTGCAGGGTAATTCATAAAAGCTAGCGACCTATCTACAGTCAAACAATATAGTAAGAAACGGACAATGAGTGTTTGAAATTAGAAATAAGGAATTTATGAATCACCCTCCTGGGATATTTCAACATAACGAATATGCCGTGTTGGCTGCCGAATATGATACACTGACATTGAAGAAAAGCCCAGCATTGGTAGGTGGCCACGATCGTATACAAAAAGAAATAGATTGTGCAGAAGATGTAAATAAAATGACTTTTTTTGGTGTCAGGCTTTATAGCTGTAATTATCACCGGTCCTGTAAACACTATGCAGATATGTCCCAACTCATGGAGGATAATATTTATCCTCCATGATATTTGATATCAACCTGAAATGATTCTTGCCTGTAAAAGGAAATTAGGTGAACTTCTGGCACTGCTCAGAGAGTGGGTCTGGGTTTGCTGGCTTCTATCAAGGGGTGTCACAATGATGAAGTGCTGTGAGAGGTTTGGTTAATTACTAAAATTCAGATCAGCATTGAAAGAATCTTTCAAGGCATATCCCGTCTTGGGTTCATTTGTCCTGTCTCTGACAACGTTGGCATGACTAAAGAGGCTTAACCACATTGGGTCTTTTATCATGCCCACTACTTCGCTAATTTTTTTATTGCAAAGGTATTTGAACCTAAATCTTTTCACAATACTCTTGGTGAAGGTTGAGAAAGAACTGTTCAAGACCAATAGATATTTGGGTTCCCATATGGCTTCTGATAGAAGAACACGTCACCCTGCCGTTGTCGTTTCAAGCGTTGTCAGGAGTTTATTTCTTAACATACTGCATCTACACCCTCGAGCATTAGCCTTTGCAGTTGTTGGGCTGTTTGCACTTGTAGTGCAATAGGAAATGACCACCTGACTTGCACACTAACTGCAAGGCCTGTCCCAGAAGGTGCAGTTGATAATGAACTGCTCTGAGGTTGGAATTAGGAAGACAAGCAAGCTCATAATGCTGGGACTGCCAGAGACAGACCGAGCGGGAACTACCTTCCTAGCATGCAAGATCTCTATCACCCTCCATAAGGTTAGGGTCATATTGTGTTGTGTGAGTGTGGCCTGTGATTGCCTTTGTCCAAAGTAGCTTGCTGACCGGTACTAAGGAGATCATGAGCTTCCTGTAGCGTCTAGACTAATGAGTACGAAGGAGCTAGTGAAGACCTAAGTAGGGATTGATAGAATCACATGTATTATAGTCAAGGATATCAGAAAAAAAATCTGTTTGTGTATCTCACTACTGTCAAGTCAGGACAATTTGCAAGTAGATTGATTCTTGAAGAATGTATAGCATTTCCAAACATAAACTGACATTGATGGCCAAAAGGTTATGTTGTGTTTCTCTGGCTATTTCTTATATGCATATCTTTTATTAAATCACATGTTATTGAGGTAGGCACAACTACTTCTGAATGGATTTAGAACTACGCTCGTATCCCAAATTGAGAGAGAATTCAGAGAAGCTGGCTTTGTTCTCTTGAAATGACCCAGCAAATTGTCGTTATCTGTCGCCATGATTGGTCATCAATGGTGACTCCTTTCTGAGTGATAACTCACTGCGTCATCTTTCGCCACTGTGTGTCAGTCTCACATGGCATGGCGATTTATCACAACAGTCGCCAACATGATCTCACTCACTGCGTGAGTATGTGCCACCCCTTGTCATCCCTCACAAAGCATGGTGACTTATCACCACCATCGCCAACATGGATCTAACTCACTGCGTGAGTATGTGCCACTGCCTGTCAACTCTCAGTCAGAATGGCAACTTTTCACCTGCATTGCCACATGGCTCTCACTCACTGCGTGAGTGTGTATCACTCCTAGTTAATCTTCTCTCAAAATGGCGACTTATCACCACCATTGCCAACATTGGTCTCACTCAATACGTGAATTTGTATCACTCCAAGTCAATGCTCTCTGAGGATTGCATCATCTGTCACTCACTCTCACTCACAGTGGCAACTTATCACCACCATTGCCAAAGTTGTTGAGACAGCACCACTGTTCAACATGTAGCCTATCTAGGAAGTGTGGGCATAAAGTATAAGTCCCATACGTATCAAATGTGCTTTGTTTCACTGATTTCCATGTAATACTTCAGAGTTGAATCAAACAAGATTATATAGAGAGAATATCAATTGAATATAGATAGAGGTATCTCTAAAATGAAAGCAACTATCCATAAACACCTTTTCTCTGGTTACAGGAAAAATACATAGGGAAATATCAACATGAACACCTTGCCTGTGGTTATAGGGAAGATACATATGGCAATACCTTCTCTGGCAAAACATACTTTGATCTGGCAGATGTGAGGCTGCATGATTACCACTGTCGATGATCATGAGCTTTTCATCTAACAAGGTGAGTGATCACCAGCGTCGCCATCACTGGTGAGTCTGAGTGATCACCACTCTCGCCATCCATGGTGAACCTGCGCTATGACGTGGTGCGCGTTTCATCTAGCGAGGTGAGTGATCACTCGTGTCGCCATCCCTGGTGAGTGTGGGTGATCAAGATCCTCACCCTCTGTGGTGAACCTGTGCTATCATGAGGTACGCGTTTTATCTTGCGAGGTGACTGATCACAATCTTTGCCATCCGTGGTGAATGTGTATTATGACATGGTGTGCGTCTCATCTAGCGAAGTGAGTGATCACTCATGTCGCCATCCCTGGTGAGGATGAGTGATCACTCATGTCGCCATCCCTGGTGAGGATGAGTGATCACGATCCTCGCCATCCCTGGTGAACATGTGCTATGACGAGGTGCGTGTTTCATCTAGCGAGGTGAGTGATCACCCGTGTCGCCATCCCTGGTGAGTCTGAGTGATCACCATCCTCGCCATCTGAGGTGAGGCCATATGATCACCACCATTGCTATTCCTGGTGATCTTGTGCTATAGCGACGTCGTGTTCCATCTAGCGACATGTGTGAGCCACTTCACACAGCTTGACCAGGAGTCACGACAATTTGCTGGGGATAGGCCAACACATCCAAGTACAGCTGGTATTGGTCAGGTGTCCTTGAACTGCCCTTGAAACTAAAGGGCTAAATTCATCACACAATTAGCAAGAAGACGACCCTATAAGTTTGTGTATATAAGCGTGTAAGTGAATTAGACACAAATATTTCCCATGTCGATATTCTTGATCCACTTCTTACATTGCCTTGTAAATAGTAGGTTGAACGCTTTTAGTATGAACTATCAGGTACAACAGCTGTTCCACTCACAACCTAAGAGGATTACATTCCTAATTGGATTTAAAAGTATATAGGCGTGAATGACAACAACATTTCCTTTCAAAAACGTCCATTCCCATCCTCCTGGCCTCTAGTTCCATGCATGCTTTGTCATGGGCATCTGATTAACTTTGACAAAGGAGTTGATAATTGGTCAGTGAAAGATGAATACATTTGCCCTATCAATATTTCTAATAATCATGATTAATCTTAATCACGTTTGCCATTAGTCTGCTTTTGCAACTTAGAAATGGGGGAAAGAAAACCACGCGCACAACAGTGAGATGCCAATAGGATTAACGAAGGTGTTATTGACATTCATAAATCGGTGTATATAGAAACTATGATGAATTCAATAAAGATAATCTGCTAAACAGAATCCTGCTGCTTTCAATATTGACTAGTCAAACATCCTTCTATAAAATAAAGTGACAAATCATATTCAAATATCTCTCTCTTTCATACTGGGCTGATGCCTGTTAGATGTAAAATTAGTTCTAGCCTTGATAAGATTGGAATTTTAAAATCTACTGAAGGTATACAATAGAAGCTTTTACACCGCAATATTGACATTGTCTAACATTGTCAACACCAGTTGCATGCATTTTACAGGATCGCCTCAGGATCTAATGGATCATTATTCTGAAACGGTTGTTTCCAGAGCGATTAAGTACCACATATGATTGATATCGCTTCTATCTGCCATAGGGTAGGAAACAATGAACGCAGCGATATCTCCTCCCACGCACATATTTAAGCATGGGTTATGGCCACAGAGGTGCTGCAGGCAATATTTTAGTATCATCTCTTAGAGATCATATCAATGCCACTTGTTTTGCCTCCAGCTGTAGTGTAACAGTCAGTGTTCTTGTCTTTACAAAGGCAGACACGTATGTAATGATTCTAGTTGATGAATGCCCCTTTGTGACAGTTTCCACTGTCTGTCATGATTGATATTGTGTATGCCCATTTCCTAGCATATGCAATGTCTAAATGGCTTCTTGAATTTGTAAATTTTATTGATGAGATTTACATGTTTACATTTTTGTATGTTTTTTATGTTCGCCATTCGTGTATAAAAATATACAATCGACTAAGGCCAAAAAGAAAGAAGGTTTGTTTCCAGTTACCTAACCGATCCTAGCAAAACAGGAACAGGGACCAATTTTGTTGTTGTTGTTGACAGGACCATAGTAACAATACCAATAGGGGTGCAAAAATGGCAGACCACTCTTTGGAAATATCTCTATCCGCTGATCAGGAAGGAGGGGCTTGTTAGATATAGGGGGGTCATTTTGAGGGGGGGGGGTCAAAACTAAATATGGGCAATTTAAATCACGACGTGTCATTCCACACATGTGTCTGATTTTTTTTTTGAGGGGGGGGGGGGCAAAAACCAGTACTTACTGGTGGGTCGAGATCATTTTTGTCATAGTAATTGGGGGGGGGGGTCGGATTTGTTTGCTTGTTTAGTTTTACATCCAGGGGCCATCGAGGAACTCAGACATTCAATCTCGGACATGAAGTCCTTCTTTTCTTTTTCATGTTTTTGGACATGTTTTAAAAGCTGCTTGCGTCCAAACACCTAGACAAGTATTTATATGCTGCTTGCCCGACACAGCAAATAGGTAGGAGTTTTAGACTTGTCAACTGCAGGCTTAAGTTAAAGTGTCTCAGCAGCTTAATTCCTATGAAGTATCTACAGAATCCATATAGTACTGGGGCAGATGGCATCTGATAAGATGATTTAGGCAGTCCCATAGTAATTGATGACCAGTTAAACATACCGAACTATAACATGCTATCAGGATTCGACTGGTTTCCAGGACCACCACATGTATGCTGGCATTAATGGATTCTGGTCCTAATCCTCTGCTCTGCTGGTTTTGGGCAGATCTTGTGTTGTGCTTGCCTGGAACCTATGAGATGGGAACTGTCATTTATTTTATGTCAATAACTTCTTCCCATAGAGATAGCATTGCAGGGCCGATCCGCACACCCCCAGTGGCGTAACGTGTGTCGATCCACCACAGCGGCAGATCCACCACTGCAGCATCGTTCTGGGTGCATGTAAACATTCAAAATGGCGGACCGACGCTCATACGGGGAACTACGGTACCAGATTTTGATAATTTTTCCTTATTTAAACCCCCTAAAAACATAAAATAAATATAGAACTAAACTCCCCTGGTGTCCTTGGTGGGCGATCCACCCCTCGTGGTGGATCGGCCACCTCGTACACCACGGTCGTTTAGTTCTATCTATATATGCACATACACAGCCTCCCAAATCCTCACTATGATATTATGCTAACGGATGAGAACGTTCTTTAGAAACCAAATGGCTTATCCTCTGGTGACATTCTTCAACAATCTAAATTGTAAGGAAGCGGCAGGGCTTTGAAGGTTTAGGTAATGTAACCCTTATCCAGGCTTTGTGCAGAATATCCAAGTCACAAATTGATGAGGTCTAATTATAGACCCCAGAGGGAGTTCATTAGCACTATAATATATGGAAATGACCCATTGTTTTCAAAAGTGCACTAGAGGTCACCTACTCTGAATATATTCAATGGAGGTGAAATCTAGTGCATCAACAAAGCTATATTCATCACTTTGAAATCACAATCAGACAAACCAAATTAAAGATCAAACAAGATCAAACAAGATCAGGCATACCTTAGGCAGAAGCATCCTGAAATTATTTTCAATGAATCACTGCTAAAAAGCATGTCTGGAATACCTACTTCATCGATTTAGCTTTGGTTGTGAATATATATCAGAAGCTCTACTTTAAGACATGATTCAGCATGCTAGGTATTGACAATAGAGAAAAAAAATCAAGGGAATGCTATTTGAAAATTTAACAATGAAATCCTTACAGTTGCCTTCAAGTTTAGTTGGTGGATTCCAAAGAGGTTTAAACTTTGGCAGTCTCAATAGATGTTTAATTCTAATGTGTTTCAGGCCCTGAATTAGATTATCTCTACCAAGGGGAGAATGGAGATGGTTCAGTCGCACCAGGGGAGATCAGAGGACTTCTACGAGTTGTCAGCTACACAATGGTACCCACAAGAGAATCAAGAGAAACTCATTCTAAAGCTGGGTGGAGTCCCATTCTGTTTTCATAATCATCTTAATTTTAAATTGATCTGCTCAACTAATCTTGAGTTAATCAGGTGTAATACCCTGTGGAATGTAGATCCTTGAGGAATGCAGATATTCTGTTTGGTTGTGAAGCTCTTGGAACTTTACATAGATATGTACATGATTGACGAACTACACTTGTGGGTCAATAGCCCCTAGCGGGAAAAGCCAATTGATAGATTTAATCTTAGTGAAAACAGCTGCATTTTTATAAACAAACTGACTTGCATACAAACAAGATTTAATCTTAGTAAAAACCGGTGCATTCTATATTCAAAAAGGGTAGCAAAACAGGCTTCATAATCACATACTCAGTGGTATGGTCAATCACAAAGGATTTACATTTGACTTTGTGCTTACTGGACTGTGAATTAGCTCATTTCAGCATTGAAAGCTGACACAACTAATGAGAGCCACATTATTCTACTTTGTTATTTTATCAATTAATTCAGCCATTGTCATGTAGGAAATATTAACTACATCTCCCTGCAGTCATGATTCCTAAGTCTAAGACATATGCTTCAACATTTTGAAGAATTCCTCAGACTGCTGATGATGGAGGTCCTCTCTCTCCTTGGGGCAAATAAGGTAGTGGTTTATGGAAAACACTGTATTTCTTGATAAGTTATTCATGTTTAGGAACATTTTGATGCAAGAGAACCTGTGCAAGAGAACAAGTTAACTCACCTAGAACAACTTGTATCAACTTTGCATCTAAAGGAGAATTTAAATGCCCTCAGCATGCGGCACACTATGGTAGCTGAATCCAGAAGGAGGGGTTATGTTGTTTCACAGCCCATCAGGGCGTTTTAACGCTGTAAGACTACAATAAAGAGTCTATGGACAACCTTTGCAGACTGCCCCTCACAGCATTGGTTTGGGATGCCATGAAATGGTGGAAGGATCCACTGTTCAGTTTACCCTGCTTTAACAGGAGATCACACATTGCATATTGTATAAAGGCCTATACTTCAGGACAGAGCAATGTCCATAGATAATTGACGGGTAATGGGTAATCCAACATGTCATGTCTTGCTTAGATGCACAAGGCAGTAACAAACCTTTCATCCAATCATCACTCATCCGATTGATGGTCATCCAATTGTTATTCGCATCAGACCCATCTGGTCTAATCCAAGGGAGTCAAAATTACTTTTATGATCCAACTGGCATGTCAATCTAAATTCAAGACATATACTTACTAAGCAATGGAAGGCTACCATTTTACACATATTCTGGTTTCATGCTCTGTATGACTGTATGTGATTTCTCGGATAGTATAGTGATCTACTCTCCCCCATTGGTGAGAAATGACCCTGGCACAGAGAATAAATAGATTCGGTGAATCAGCACCCTTCAGCAAGGCCACAACCAATCAGTGCTTGGTATTTTTGTACGTTTAGTCCTGACCCTGGTAAATGGACACTGAAGGCAGGAACCTAAACAAGGGCTCTCCAACATTTTTCATCCCTGTCCTCCACCTGCCTCCCAGCAGATTGTTTTCGTGGACCAAAAGCCTGTAGAGTGGGTCAAAACAGCTTGATAAATGCTTAAGATACTGTTTTGGTACTTTCTCTGCAGAAGGCTGTCTGAAGAAAAGACATTTTAATTTCCTAGTGTTTTTTTCTGACGTAGAGGGAGTTAATATTGTATTTGATAAAGCTGCCGTTTCAGTGCATTCAGTAGTGACCACTGATGCAGGGCTGTAATGGCACTTTAATTTAAATTGAAGCAGTCATAGAATTGTCAAAAAATGGCCTGCTGGACATTCTGCCTGCTGGGTTCAAAGCGACCTCTACCATGATTTTCTTTATCGAATCATAAGTCCTGAATGATTGGTACGGGTATCCTGTCATTATTGCAGTTACCGCTTGAATGAAGGGTTTCAAAAAGTTTTGTGCCATTTTATAGTGCTTGACATGTGACTTGTATTGACCAATCAAGAGCTGCTCAGAGTGACTCTGGATTTACTGACATTTCGTTGGTTGCCATGATGGAATGGTTGCCGGGGAAATGTTTACTATAACAACAGTGTCTTAATATGAGTAACTGGTGGTCTCACCTGTGGGGATCCTCAGACTGCTTTGAAATAAAACTATTTTTAGAGGTTAGAGTAGATCTAAAAATCTAAGAATAATTTGGCGGTACCATTGTCACTGAGACAGATGGGGAATTAATTTTAGCTTCAAAAACAGTGTTTTGGGTGCTCAATTAATTCCAAAAGTGCGCAAATAAATTATATATTGGTCATGTGACCAGGTCATGTGATCAATAATAATTGATTTGTGACTGTAAAAATTAATTAGATTAATTTTCTGAATTTTAAATGGGGCTAGGTGCCCTAGAAAACATTCTATGGTAGTCAAAAAACACAAAATGTGATTTTAACATGTCAATTTTTCTATGGTCGAAAGTGGCCATAGCAATATGTAAAATGGTGCTGAATGTTTAAAAGAAAGACACAGAAACAGGTTTGCCCTTTTCCTTTTCATTACATGACTATTTAAAACAGGATCGATCTGGCAAGTAATGTTTTATCTTAAGATTCCCTCATTTCATTTTGTTGAATAAATCAATATTCTACTAGAAATGTAATGAAGAAAATGATTAAAAATAAAACAGGGAGACATCTTCTGCTAAATAAAATGAATTAAGAATGCTGCTTAGAAAGATGTCATTAGTGAAATTGTTCATTGAGTGCATACCATGGGTATATTCATCTTACTGTAAAATATTTTGAATCATGGCTTATCAGAAATTAGTATGGATTGAGTAATGATTATACAGAGAAGCAGCATGCTTTAGAAAGGCTGAGCGATATCACAGTTCAGAAGGTGAACACCTGTCTCCATTTTGAGACAATTCTTTTTCTCTCTTTTTGAGGTACTTATAGATATTCTCAGACTCCATTTACACCCATGGTTACATATTGAATAGAGAACTTTGCAGCAGCTGAAACAATATTGAATGCACTGAAATTAAATAAGCATCTACAAAGATAGCATCTAGAACATATGTTTCAAATATGTATACTTGATTATTATCACTTTAATGACTGCAGTGAACCATATCATATAATAGTCCTGAAACCACACTGTAAATGGCCATGAGGGCTAGCAAGGCCGATGTTATTCGCCAGAAAACCCCGTGCGAATAAGACCTGCTATTCACACGAGATTTCATAAATACAGGATATGTAAGATATAGGACAAATCAAGGAAGAGTAAGGTAGAAGGCAAACACATAAGATACAGGACACCCTGAGTACCCGTAAAATACAGGATATATATATATATATATATATATATATATATAAATATATATATATATATATATATATATATATATATATATATATATATACCTAAAATAAGCAAAAGGGATGGAAATATTCTTCCATTTCCTTATTCAACAGGACTTCATTACCACACCTTAAACAACCTTTGTTCTACAACATCTGCTGTACAGAAAAGGGAAGTTGCTCAAGATCATACTTAGATTTATCAAATTGTTTTACCTATAGATAGAGCTTTGACTCTTTGTAATCCAGAACCGTTTTGTTAGAACTAGGTATCACTGTACCCCCTGCAATTTACTCCTGTTTTTAAAAACTACATAAAGTCCTCTGGTAATCGATTCTGAAAGCCCACATCAGGACATCGATTTTTTCAGGCAAAGTAGGTGGCTGTGAGGTCCACATTAATTAAAACCCAGTTGTTGTTTTCTCTTACAAAGAGGTCATATCGATACTTATCATTTTCACCAGGACCATCGTTTTATATATGCTAAATATTTAATACATCTTAGGCTCACTAGATAAACCGACTTGCTTTGCCATAATTGTGGCTTACACCCAAATTATAAAGAGATTGCATGTTACAAAAACAACAAACAAAAGACAGACCTAAGATTAAATGGAAAAGAAACGCCACCCTGACAGGTGAATTTGTACTTTCCTCATAGTAGGGGGGCCGGAGGGTCAGGCTTAATTCCTGTTCCCTATCGGACACTATAGTAAAAGTCACTTTTCTAGAAGTCTTCCATTCCCGGTACAGACAATGTGTAGATATCTTGTAACTTGATTAAAGATATGCATGGGAGCATCCTATATATAAAGGAATAGGCTTAATTCATACACTTTCATTGGGAAATCTATTGACAAAGTTCAAGGTACACGTGTATTTTACCTTCCTGTCAGTTCGGTGTGAGGCAGGTTGGTGTGAGGCATTTTGGTAAATGGCAACTGGTTATGCAGTAAGAATAATTTGGAAATTGGAATTATCCATCATTACATTGAGTTTGGAAAATACCTGAGGCCCTTTGTTTTCTAGTCTGAATAGGTCACAATGGTTGTGTAACAAGTATAAAGACCTGGCTCCTTATGGACCTTTATGAAAATCCTAATGGAGGCCACATTAAACACATTACTTGGATATTGATCATGAATTTAACCGAAAACAACCTGCCTCCCATCAGACTGTTTTCATGGGCAAGAAGCCTGTAAAGTGGGTCAAAGCAGCTTGATAAATGCTTAAGAGGCTGTTTTGGTACTTCCTCAGCAGAAGGCTGTTAGAAGAAAATACATTTAAGTTCCTAGTGTTTTTCTGGCTTAGAGGGAGTTGATATTTTATGTTTGGCTAATGTTTGGCTATAGGATGATCTATAAAAATAGAGGTATCCCTCATCGAGGACTCCAGGAGACAGTGCACAATGACGAATTTTAGTTGTAATAATAAGATCTGATAAAACAAGCAATTTGTAATGTACTGTCCAGGGAGACTCCCACTGAGTATTTGGAAAGATTGTCTTAGACCAAGAAGATAAGAGGGACACTTTGTAATGTGGTACAACTGCACACAGCCACTATGATTTCTAACCTTCCTTATCATATAGAGAAATCTTAGGTAATGACTTACGGCTTCTACATACTATTGTGTTGTTCTTATATATTGTCTTTGATAAAGCTGCCATTTTGGAATGTCAAAAATGCCCTGCTCAGAGGTCCCTTGCTGGGTAAAAGGGACCTCTATCATGAATTTCTTCATTGAATCATGAGCCCTGAATGTTTAAGAGAAAGACACCGAAACAGGGTTGCCCTTCCCCTCTCCATAACATGACTACTTAAAAACAGGATCAATCTGGCAAGGAATGTTAACATTCCCTTATTTCATTTAGTTGAATAAACCAATATTCCACTAGAAATCTAATAAAGAAAATAATTAAATATAGAGCGGGAGGACATCATTTGTCAAATAGATGAATGAAAGATGCTGCTTAGATAGATGTGATTAGTGAAATAGTTCATTGAGTGCAAATCATGCGTTTATTCACCTTACTTTAAATGTTTTTTAAATCTGGCTTTTCACAAATAAGTATGGATTGAGGAATGATTGAACAGAAAAGCAGCATACTTTAGAAAGGTTGAGCCATATCACAGTTCAGAAGGTGTTTATATATATTCCCAGACTCCCTTTACACCTGTGGTTACATATTTAATAGAGAAACTTGCAGCAGCTAACACAATAATGCTGAAATTGAAAATAATCATCCACACAGATTGTATCGGGAACAGGTGTTTGAAATTATGTATAATTGATCATTATGAGGACTACAGTGAAACGTTTCATACAACAGTCCTGAAACCACACTGTAAATGACCATATATGCTAGGCAGCACAGTTTCAATAATTAAATAACAAAATTAAGGTGCAGCTGTATATAGTATGTAATTTCCATTATCACATTTGTGAGAATTATGCAAAATCATGTTAGGGTTTATATTAAGGATTAATCAAGCAATAAACTTATACATCAAAGGTACCTTTATTCGTTTTCTTTTTGATTAAGCTTGTGGTGTTTTTAATTAAGGGTGATAAAAGATAATGTCACCTTTTTTTTAATCACCATACTTTTTTTACTGGTGGATAGGCTGGACTGAGAAGAGGTAACACTGTATGATTAATTGGATATCTCACCAATTGGAGACCTAATTTGAAACCAAAAGTAAACGTTAAGCATTTACATGAGTTGGATAGTAAGGAGGTGGTGGAACTGATGTGTGTGATCTAGAAGATATTTAGAATTGTGTTGGAGTGCATTTGCTTAATTAGGCAATAGGGAAGAAAGCATTCTTCCATTTCCATATTCAACAATTACCAGTAGCTTGAACTTACTCTGTTCTAAAATAATTGCTCTACAGAAGAGAGGAATCCCTTTAGATCATACTTTGATTATATCAAATTATTTTAATCTACACCTTTAACTTTTTGAAATCCAGTATCATTTTGTTAAAATCAGGTATCCCTACATCCCCTGCAATTTACTCCTGTTTTTGAAAATTGCAATGGGTCCTGAAAGCCCAAACCAGGACATCAATTATCCAAACAAAGTAGGTGCCTGTGAGGTCTAACTTCAAAAACCAGGTTGTTGCAGTCTCTTACAGTGAGGTCAGATTAAGAGTTATTATTTTCATCAGAATCGTGCTGAATATTTACTACACCTTCGAATTGTTAAATAAACCAACTTGCTTTGTCATAATTGTACCATAGTTTTACTAAAATTGTAAAAAGATTTCCATGCAACAAAAACAACAAACAACAGATTGAATTCGGTTATATGGAAAGAAATAAGTTTGAAAGCACAGAGTAAGGCTGGTGTGAGGCATGAAAAAGAATCTTTTGGCAAATTTGCAACTGCAGAATGACAAATTAGAAAATGGCAAATGACAACTGGCTATGCAGTAACATGGCATGCACAGAATAAGTTGGAAATCTGGGTTATCAATCATTACATTGAGTATGGAAAATCCCTGAAGGTGTTGTTTTTTTTGGTAGTGGACATCACTTCAACAGAGTCAGCACCTGTAGTACAGACTCCGCCCAGAAATACTCATCCCGGCTGCAGTGATGTCACAGCCTGCTGCGGGACTGGTCATCGACGAGTTTGCTGCAGCCATACAGGCCACTACCTTTGCGGGTGGGAAATCCTATCCTCTACCACTCAGCTACCAAGACAAAGTTCCTGCTTCTGTCACTGAGAAGGTAGCAAATATCCTCACCTCTACATCACATCAGCTGTCATCCATCAAGGGTAAGCCTACTCGTGCCGAAGACTTCATTTTCCGTGGCCCTATACATATTAAAACAGGTCTAAATGTCCTAGACCCTTTAGAATATTTGTTTGGCCTGTCATGGCTTATGAAAGACCACCGTACTCTGCCCCAAGATAAGCCCCGTATCGCTGAGCATATCATGAACATAATAACAGCGGGCAAAGATTATCAGTGGGAGCAGATACATGATTGGTCAGAAGAAGTCCTGTCTTCCATTGCTGATGAACTATTTTCTTGGCAGGACAGTGCATCTATCAGTTCGTTGAGGTCAGATGTTGCCAAGGTCAGAGCGGGTAAACTCTACCCCACCGCCAACATAGCTGAAGCCTCACTCAAGAAGAATAAGTCTAAGTCTAAAACAGTCTAAAAATCAGGCCACTTCTCAGAATCAGACTAAACCTGATAAACAACCTATTCAGACCGCTGCTGCTTTACAACCAGCCTACAAAGTCTCTCGCAGCTCAGCTGGTCGCACTGATGTACCCTGTCAGGCTTACAACACTAAGACTGGCTGCACTAAGCCTGATGGCCATACAGAAGGTGGTATACAGTATGGCCACCACTGCACCTTTTGCAGGCACAATATTCAGAAGCTTCATTTCCATGGCTTCACAGCATGCCACTGTAAACAACCAGGAGATAAAGAGCCCTCTTTTCAGGCCTGAGCGGATTACCCGGGCCCGCTCTCCCTATGATACTGCTGACATGAACCTGGACACAGACTTAGCCACATCTATCCCTGCTGATGATTGTGATAAAGCTACCTCATCTAAGCTTAGGCCTAATGCTCCCATATTTAGGCCCATGTCAGATATCAACACTAAACTTCATACTCCAGACAACACCTGTACAGTAGACCACTCTCCATGTACTACTCATATAATAGAGCAAATGGATCAGGTAGTTAGTACCGCTAGTCCAACTCGCACTACTATACATACTACCTCATCTGACTCTATTGATAGCCAGGCTAGGCTATATGACACTATGAGAGAGACCTGCTTGCATATTGATTATACTTTTAACCACAGACAACACCTCATATAGGCTTAATTCATTATATAGACAAAGGTTCACGAGTGTTGGGTGTGACTGAGGGTTATCTCACGAGGCGAAAATCAAATAAAAAGATGATTATCTATCGGTTTTAGGAATATTTAGGGTGCTTCTACTGGCCGTGGAATATGGCACCAGGTTATTACATAGGGGTGTGAAATACGAAGCTCCGAGCTTAAGTCTATAGGGCTGCCATATTCCACTGTTTCCAACATGAAATAAAATACAGCTTTTCCTAAACAGGTAGGCAATTCTCATTGGCCCTTGTCATGGATGTAATTGGCTGAAAGAGTTCCCAAAGGGTGACTTGAACATAATGATGAAGGCAATTTCAGAAAATCAGAAAGTAATGTGTGCCCAATGGAATCCAAAGAATCACTGTAATTAAGGATCTATAAGCAAATATCACCCAACTTTGAAGGAACTTTAAAAGTTGCAACAACGTGTATTTTGTACTCACCAGCTTGCTTACTTTTATCAATATTCACTCTTCTCAATTATCATAATTATGTGCTTCAATAAAGAATATCATTGTGAGTGGTGCTGTTTTCATACAACCCATTCATACAACATTGAGAAATGCCCTACAGAGGCTACTTGACAAATGAAACAAACCCTATCGCTATTCATACCTCCCTCCTTCATGAGCCCTACCTCTATTAGTCCTTATGCTTTGTATACAAGCAAAGGATGGACACGCCAAATGAGGCATAGAGTATCACTCACTCAATCTCAATCATCATAGTCCTCAAATTACTTCACAGTTCCACATTATCATGATTACACATCTCTAGTCACGCTGCTTATACATGAGCAAGTCAGATCACTTAAGGTATTCTTTTTACATGAAAACAAAACTGCTCCACAGATCGTACTTATTCAGTGTTAAATTATTATCTTTGCTTTACAACAAATGGAGATGGGCTCATGTGGATAACGATAACATACATGTGTGGAATTCAAACTCACAGTCTAACTTTAGCTTTATGCACCAAAGAATGATGCCCTCCCACCTCTGGAAATCAAGAGATGCTATCTGAGATAAAGCTATTCACTAGAATAGGTATTTTTGTGAACATATTGCCCCTTTTCTTCACTGCCTGCTCCAAAAAGGTTGCAATAAAGGTTCTTGGACGGGACAAAATATTGATTATTCCCACCATTAAACCATGACATTGTTATAGGCTGTCGGCCTATATTGATAGAAGTACTAATATGGTGTGTCCTATAGATATTAGGATAATGTAGGAGGCACGTCTGGTTGGTACAAGGCTTTGTTATAGACTCAGTAACAGAAAGAGCGGTGTCCACACTGTCCGCCCGCCACATGGATTATACAGTAGAGTATTTATTATTCTGAAAAACAGCTGTGCCTGCTGTAGGTATAAAACCAATGACCCGAATTGGACCCTACTGTATGAACAACAGGGGTATTTATAGCCCATTTACAATTGCACCTGAGAGTGCAGGTATAACAGTGACTGTGGCCACTTATGCATGACATACTAAGGCTATACCTGTCCACCATTGTATAACAACTTATAATAGTAATCCTGTCATCAGCAAACCATAGAGATACACAAGCAGGATAATGTTCTCTTAAAATATGTAGATTTAACTGTTGGATGACACAAATCGGGGGATCTAAATCGGGATATCATAGCAGCACAGAATGCCTATGCTTTAAAGCTCCATACCCTACTGCAGAATCTGGGAAGCAGCTTGATTAAAAGTACACAGAGTAAGTGTGAATGATCATTTAACAATTGTAACTGTAATGACACCACATTGGATGGATGATGAATGATTGTTCATGGTGAAATGGACAGTCATCACAGGCAATAGCTGTACGAGGGAATAGAACAAAGGGACTCTAGGATTTTTTTTTCTCTTTGTAGTTTAGATTGGCAGATTAAGTAGACACTCATAAGAAATAAGGGTATACCATTTAAATACTTTGGTATACAACCTCACAGATATGCTCAGTTGTGAACTAGAGTCCAACAGGATACAGCTTCATTTGTGATTATCGATCAACACTACGACTTATGCTGACTGGTCAGCTGGTTGGCCGTTAGCAGTTGACATTTTGCCACAATTCATATTCATAAGACAATATTTAGGACACTATAGAGACCAGTGGATACCCATTGCTGTTGTTGAGTAGATCTTGTGACCACATACATGCATCCTAAAACAGCGAAAGCTCACTCACACGCAATGGACAATGGTCAATACTGGAAGTAGGCTACAGCCCTGAAGGCTTGGGATTTTGTCAATGAAGAAGGTTGTTTTTCTATTTACAATTGACTGTTAGGGAAGAGGCAGAACAACCTCACAGCAATACGTCAGATACAAGCTCCAGAACTGGATCAGTAGTGTTTGTGGAGTGCCTTTTATTGGTGGCCAATTCTATGAAGTAGTCCTTCATGGGCAAGTAGCTTCCACATCTGAAATAAGCTACTTGCAAATGGTTGTATACCCTAAGCTACGACGCCCAACTTAATTCCGTGATAAGGTGGTAAATGCTTCGCCCTTTTTCCAATTATGCTACATTATGCGATTTTAGGTCAATTAACTAAATGGCTATCTGAGGGTAGGAATTTAGAGGGTTAAACAGCTGTTTAAACAAAGAAAGAAAATCTACCCTGGAGTAAAATGGTTTGATACTACTTCTGTTTCCCCTGAAACACTACCACAAACAAAAAAAGAAATGGTCTTGAATGCTATTGAACACAGATTCTGCAGCAACCTCATCAGATCTATATTAGCGGCAGGGATATAAGAGATACCAACCAAATTACAGGTCAGCATGGTTTGCCTTCAAGAATGTATTGTCAAAATATTTTTTCACCTGTAGGAATATAGATTGACATGGCATTTTGCAGTGACCCTGAACAGAGCTGATTAAGTAACCCGAAATCCCATGAAGGATTTGAATGGAGTCACCTCATACTCTACTATCGGTCTGTTTGCATGACATGCACTACTATCAGCAATGACTTTGTTCTAATTTAGCACTACGTGGAGATGATCTTACCCTGCCAGTGGCCTCATGTCAACTGTGTGCTCACAATGAAAACTCACAAAAAAGAAGCAATTTGAAGGAGACATGTACTTTATCTTCATTGTTATTTAAATATAGTGCTTGGATGGACTACCGTATCCATTAGACTTTTTATTGACTGCGAAGTATTTTGAGTTGGCATCATGAACACCATCTGAAAGTTATGGACCTAGCTAGATGCATGGCTGTTGATGGGGAAAACTAAACCAGTAGGATTAGAGAGTACTCGTCTCGACCTCTGGTATCCCTTTACATAGGTTGGTGCCATAGGCACTTCATAGAACATGTCCACAAGCAGCATGTCCTGATTGGTTGTGGCTGTGCCTGAGAACAAGTACTCAGTGGATCTATTTATCTTCCACACTAGGGGCAGGCTTCATTGATGGGTGTGATTAGGTTCAGTCAGTGATCACTTCACACGGATAAAATGAGCTCCAGTCACACTAGACTAGAGTCCTATATAAGTCACCCATAGGGAGCAGATTAGAGTGACTGTCTATGTTTATCATGATTGTAAAATGAGTAGTGTAACAGACATTAATCTTTCATGTTCTATGAGCCAGCACGTGTGAACGGGGCATTTCTATGGGCCAAAGGTTGAAGACACATTGACTGTAGATGGACAATAAAAGTTCTGCACTTTAGCATTGTTTGTCCTCTCCATTGTATGGTACCCAATCCAGAAGTGGTTACAGGTCTACTGATGTTGTCCAGTACAATGAATAATGTTATCTATCCAATTACAATTGGCCGTTAGGAAAGCTACAGAGCAGCCTCAATGCAGTATATTAGATCCAAACTCTGGAAGAGGACCAGGATCGTGTTTCAATAGTTTCCACGACTGGACACCCTCGAATCGTAGTTGGAGGTGTAAGAAATGACTCCATACCAGTGACTACATAGTGAGCTCCAGTAGAGGCCTCAAAATAGCAGCTGCTATTTATTCAACTACTGGCTCAATATACACCACTATGAAGTCATAGAACCTAGTCATAGGAGCCACTATTGGCTACATAGTGACCAGTCATACCTCCTTCATGGTCTAGTATGCACTCCTGTGTTCAAATGAGCATAGGGCTGCAGTAACTACCGTAATGTCTCATATAGGAGCCAGGCCTTGAATAGCCGCCTCCCTTGAATAGGGACCGGGGTAGGAGGGCTGTCAAATCAATAGGGGTCGGGCCTTGAATAGGCACCTGGTGGGGCCAGTTTTAGGTGGTTTTAGGAAGACAATCAAGACCCCCAGCCCAAATGATGTATAATTGTTCTAGATAGTTCCCTTTCAAATCACATATGATAGATCTATATCTAATGACCTAATTGTATCTAAAACAATGTACACTCTGTTATTCTTTCTTGATAGTAGGGCTGAGCTGTCAGCTAGGTGTAATATCCTTTGTAATATTATTAGAAAGCTATGGTGGGTGAGGGTTAGGTATGACAGACATAATGTAATACTCAATCCTTAGGTGAAACACCACACTTTTCAAAATGATATTTTATTCTTTAGAAAAAGAAATGCCATCTCAGCACCAAAGGCGCTGGCCACAGGGTTATAGGTAGTGGTGTAAAGAGCCCAGATTGGGTACATTTGAGCAAAGGAGTGCAGAGGGCAGCAGCTAAGGCTACCCACTAATTATTTACATGGAGGGTTGTCATACCATGATCCCTTATTGAGTCACTGCTGTGGTGGCTATTTAGCCAGCAGGCAGTACGATCACCCAGTAATGTAGCCAGCTATTTAGTCACCAAGGCCAAAATCCTAAGATCACCTGCTAAGATTTGACCCATCTCCAGTCGTAGCTGGCTGAACCTGTCGTGGAAACTATTGAAACACCATCCTGTGCTACAAAGCCTTTTTAGTGCAAGTGTGCAACAAATCTGAAAGGTTTGCTCTTAGCAAATGACCTCCGACTCTAAGCTACATTTCTCTACCAATGACTGTTTTGATACATTGAACAGAGGGAAACTGAATGAGAGAAGCAAAACTATGGCCATTCTACATCGTACAGTTCTGGTTCTCAGTCTAATATCGTACAGAAAATCATTCTAGTAACGTGAGGTAGGATATCATGTCATAGTGTGTAGAACGATAGACAAGAATGGAACAAAACAAAATGTTATGGAATACTGTCTAATCTTAGTAAGACTGATAAAGGAATGACTCCAAGCAGATGTCAGGATATTATGGTTTACCTTGATAGCGTTTTCTTTGGTCATACCCACCTGTGGGAGCAAAAGCAGGAAAGGTTAGTGAGGATGGAAATTACATTTGAATAGGTGTATCTGTGTTGTATCATGACTCAATGTATGTGGGTTAGACATGGACTTTTGATTCACATAGACTTGTAAAATTCTAGTCTCCCTTTCTAACTGGCCTGTTGTCGAACGTGAGTCCACAATGGATCATAAACAAACCTCAAAAATTGAAATCTATGTGAAGGAGATCTTAATTGCAATATAGTACTTATGATTAGATAGACAACCTATCAGACCTGTTGACTGAGTGGTCTCTTCGGTAGGCCATATAAATACAGTATGAGAGTCGTTTACCTACCTAGTGTTTGGGTAAGGACAACAAAATTAGTAGGGTTTAGAGAGTAGTTGTCTGGTTCTCTGTGCCTAGTGTCCTTTCCATGGGTTCCTGCCATAGGCACCCTATCAACATGCCCACAAACAGGAAGTCCTGATTGGTTGTGGCTGTGCCTTGGGTCCACTACTCAGCTGATCTATCTATTTTCAACACTAGGGGCAGGCTTCTTCAATGGGCGTGATTAGGTTCATTCAAAACTCAATTCCCAAGTAGTACAGGGCCCTGTGTTAGGAAAACAGGGTTCGCATAAACTGAATGTCAATGCTCACAACTAGCCATAAGTTTGTTCAACAAGTCAGCAAGATAGGAGGCATGTTGATTTGAGTTTTCACCCAATATTATATCTCGTATGAAGTGGTATGATATGCCAACAGGCATCCATAATACTGACATTGCCCTTGGTCAAGGCAAGCGGTATGGATATTCTGACACGTGTTGGGAAATTGTAGGCCATATCCACGTTGACCATGACATAGATATCTACTGGTGGCAGCCATGTTAGGGGACCATGGGGACTAATATTTAGTGCTAGGTCAGGGTGAACTTCAAAGGTCCTTGAATAACTGAATAATGTATCTAAGCAATAACATAATATTCAAAAGGATCTGACATTAGCTTTATCCCAAGCCACCAGACTCTGAAGGTAAAAAAGTTGATATGTTTCTTCTGATAACTGCTAGAATACTAAAAGCCATGTCGGGAAGGCATTTCTCAAGATGGTAAAACCAGACTCCTTCAAATCATAGTGGGATCCTTTACTCTTATGTCCTCAGAGCCCTTTATCTAGTGGTCACTACTAATTACACTGGCACAACTGCCCACCAAACCTTACACCCTCGGCCCTAAATGTAAATGGGCTATAAATACCACTGTACTGTGTACAGGGCAACCCACATTAGATCATTGTATTTGTTTTGACAGAAACTACTACCGTTGTCCAAAAAGTAGAAGCAATCTACTGTAAAAAGCTTGCCGCATTCTAACAGTGTATGGAGTTGCTACATTACGTACTGATCATACAGAGTAGCCAAAGTGCATTTTCTACGATCACCCACTCCCCAGCTAGCACAACTCGTGCAATTTAGATCATTCTTACGTGAAGACTCATGTGATTTACGTAAAAAAGACATCATTTGGATGAGTTGTGCTAGCAGGGTCTGGTTTTAAGGGTTTCATATTGTAGCACCTGTGCTCAGTGGTAGCATTTTGAGAAATGCCTCCCTGAGGGCTATTTCATCATGAACTATGATTGCATCATTTAAGTTGTACTGAAATTCCGGACGATAAGGACATCTGGTGTCATGGGTTGGTGTATAAAAAGGATAATCAATCTCTGATAGCATTTTGGCTATAGGCTTCACAACTGTTTAGTGAGACCGACCTATGTAGTTCCTTTCTATACTAGTCAGGAATATCTATCAAGGATGCACCCACTACAGAAAATAGCAAGGAGTCTCAGGCAATGTCAAGGCCAATTGGGAGCAGCTGCAGCTTGTCACCATGATTGGTTAAGTACATTCATAAATGAAAATACCCTGGAGGCAGGGCCTGGAATAACCTTGCACACTCCATCCTCAAAAGACCATTGTCCTGCAGATGTCCTCTAAAATTGGTCTTCATAATAAAAACCCAAAATATGGATGAAGATGGCATGTTGTGAAAACGCTTGTATTACAAATCGGGCCCTGTGCTGCCAGTGCTCTTTGTGTATGTCAATTATGCTAGTGAAAGGAAACATGGTAGGTTTGGCGACAGGTTCAATCTCCAGAACTAACCAACCGTGGAAATGGTGTCACTGGACCCTGCTATTTGTAGCCTAACATTGATTACCCTTTGGGGAGTCCTTATAATAAATAATTGGGACAGCAAAGTTGCGTTGGAAGCATGTGGGAAGTTAAGAGCACAATCACATCATAGCGATGGTTCATGGCTCTTAATGAAGTTTATGCCCCATTGGACAGTATAGCCTTGCTTTAATTAGGCACAGCCGAAGCTCCGTACTCAGGGGCTACCAGCATGGGCGTGGACTGGTTACCAGATTTAGTCTGTGTAGGTGTTATCCATATGCTACAGAAGGGTGAGAACCTAAAGGGAACAGTGCTGCCCTCTGGTGCCTTTATTTGCTATGCACAGACCTTGATTACGGAGGTGACTTTGCCAAAGTAACCCCTCACCTCTGAGTTCTTGACTGGGCAGCAATACAAATACTATCTGAGAGCAATTGACCTAGCTACAGGTATAGGGTGTGGGTAGTGACAAAATAATTGGTAGGGTCTGGAGTGTACTTGTCTAGTTCTCTGCACCTAGTGTCACTTTACATGGGTATGTGACATAGGCACCTTATCAACATGCCCACAAGCAGGAAGTCCTGATTGGTTGTGGCTTTGCCTTGGGTCCACTTCTCAGGTGGTCTATTTATTTTTGACACTAGGGGCAGGCTTCATCAATCAATCCAGTCATGCTTTACGAGAGACTTAGAATCACACATCAAGAGCATATTAAAGTTATGTCCTATGGTCACTGTGATGATCAAACTCAGTCTTTTCATCATTTTTACACATTATGCTACATGATTTGGCCTATGGATTTATGTGAATTGCAAACAAAGCCTACTTTAGTTAAGGGATGTCAGGAATCCTCTATCATAGCTACTAGTGACAATCCCTAACGTTTACAAATACCATAATTTGACAGGTAACAGGTGACAGAGCATACATCTGCTTTTCCCTGCTGATGGTTAAGACAACATTGCTGAGGCTGTACCATATGTAATGTTACCACTAGTAACTACAAATACCATATTAACATCGAGGGAACACATTTATATATATATATATATATATATATATATATATATATATATATATATATATATATATATATATATATGGAACTATATACACTCGTGTATATTTATATAATTAGCCGCGAACGGTTAGGGGAACTACTTTCCTCCAGGGCATACCAATATCTATGATGTCATACCATGACGTCATCCAAACAACTCCTCCAGTATATAAGAGGTCGCTTTTGGTATAACCGTCAGTTGGTCAATTTCATTGTTCAGGTAACACCACGCCAGGTGCTTACCTGATTTTCAAATTTTAAAACGCTGTTTAAGGTCTTTCAGGCCTCATTTTTTGCCCAAAAATGGGTAGGAAGTCTATGAGAAATACCAGGACTAAGGTATCGGCGAAAAAATCGGCTAAATTGGCAAAAACTTCACCTGAATCGGCCAACTCAGGATTAGCGAGCGATTTGGATCTGTCCAGCTCATCATTTGATTTGGACAATCCAGTCGTTGACCGGACGAGGGACAGCAGACTAGAGAAGGTGGAAGGCGAATTGGCGGATATCAAGTCTTTATTACGAGAGGTGGTCAACAGAGAGGACCGTAAAGATGGGATATCTGGTGCTTCAAACGGTTCGGGCCAGCCACGTGCATATGTTGATAAACAAGAGATGACGTCACGTCGCCAGGGACGCGGGCCGGTAGTCAAGGAGCCGAGACAACAATCGCCATACCTCCCGCCAGCGCAAGACGACGAGTGGGTTAAGGTCGCTCGACGGGGTCGTCACCGGTCTAGATCGTCATTTACAGCTCGTCAATGCAGCCGCAGCTACTTACGTTCATCGTCAATGGACTCGTCTATGTCTGGTCGTCATCGTCATACCAAAATTGGTGAGTTTGACCAAGAGAATTATGTAGAAAAAAAGGATAAGATAGACTCTATTGAGAAGCTGATTCTCGTCAATCTTAAATTTGCCCTAAAGTATTATAAAAAGGGCGTTGATATTGAAGGAATGCTGAAGCATTTGCAGGTTTTGGTTGAGAAGTCTGGCACTAAGATATATACTGTACCAGCCCTTACGGCATATGACAAGTCTGTAAGATCCAGGGCTAACGAGAATGGTATCGATGCTTTCAATGTTATTGAAAATTCGGATATTTTAAGATATCTATCATATGATGGTACTGTTCAAGCCCAAAAAGCTTATGCTGCTAAGCCTAAGAATTCAGGTAGACCAAAAACTTCTAACAATCCTTGCTACACATTCAACAGGGCTGAGGGCTGCCTTAAGGATCCATGCAAATATAGACACATTTGCAATGTATGCAATGGTTTTGGTCACAATAAGTTGGACTGCTCCAAGGCTAAAAGTAAATAGGAAATTTGTGGTGATTTACGTCCTAACTCTGTATGTTTCGATATTCTGATGCCAAAAGCAGGGTTAGTAGGTGTGGTAGATGGTAAATTACCCTCACCCATTCTACCGGATGTGGGTGTGTTAAATAATAATCCTGGTGAAAAAATCTTTTCTGTCCAGTCGAGTGACCAGGGGTCATTTCAGGCAGATTTTGTTAATGAGAGTAATATTAATATTAATATTAGCTCCAAATCAATTAGTGTTACACATAGCCATCCAGTACAGGATGAAATTAAACCATTGTTTACTGTTGTTGTAGGAAATTTACCTAGCATCAGAGTGTATGACAGTTGTATAAATGGTGTGTGTGAGTGTATTCATTATATTCATGGTGAAAAAGCCCAAATTTTGCCTTGTAGAGTAGCTTCATTTTTGACTCAGAAAGGTGTCATTAGTATTAATGATGTAGAAGCAAATTTTCTATGGCAGGGCTTTGTTGAGGGGTTAGGAATTGTTGATCCCTCTTGTAGTACGTCTTATGACTGTAAAAACTACAAATCTATTTTGGAAGGAAAATTTTATAATGAAATGTGTGATATTTTATTAGAAGAAATTTCTGCTGGTCTTGTCTCAAAGACATAAATTAAGCCCCGTTGTATACATTCTTTAGGGGGTGTCGAAAAGTCAAATGGTAAATTGAGACCCATAACAGACTGCAGTATGCCTGATAAAATTTCTATTAATAATTTCATGGATACCACTAGTTCTACATTTTCCTATAATAATATTGGCACTGTTACTGCTCAGCTAGATAGGAACGACTTCATGAGCGTTGTCGATTTAAAATCTGCTTACAGGTCTATAAATGTTTATGGCCCCCACACCACCTTACAGGGGTTCCGTTGGGATTTTGGTCAGGGTGAGGGTTACTATGTTAGTAATAGATTAACTTTTGGTCTTAAATGTGCCCCATATATTTTCAATAGAATATCTGATTTTATTGCTGATGTGGCTAGAATGTATGGCGTCAAAAAATTGGTAAATTATTTAGACGACTTCATTATTATAGCAGATTCTTATGCTGAGTGTCTTAGACAGAGGAATTTATTGATGGAATGTATGACCTACATGGGTTTTGTAGTATCCAAAGAAAAAGTGACCGACCCATCTCAAGTTTGTAAATTCTTAGGCATTAACATAGATTCAGTTAAGTTAGAACTGTCTTTGCCTATTGAAAAGGTGGAAAAAGTGAAAGCTCTCTTATTAGATAATGTTAATAAGAAATTTATTTCTAAAAAGAACCTAGAGAGGATCGGTGGTTTAATGTCTTTCTGCTCCCAAGTTGTTAAAGGTGGGAGAACTTTTAGTCGCAGAATTTTTGATCTTTGTGCCAGGGGGCTGTTTTTCCCTATCTTGCGGACCTCCGTATGTCATATACGGATGTCCGTATATCATATAATTCAGTTAAGTGTATTTCCTTATATATACGGAATTTTGTCTTCAACATGCGGAGGTCCGTATTTATATATGGAAAAAACCCTGTATTTCCCTATCTTACGGACTTCGAGAAATCCTTTGAAACGCCGTATGAACAGTCTCAAATACATCATGGTGGGGTACCCCCTCGTATGTTCTTTTACGTCATACGGACCACCGTATGTCACATGCGGACCGGGAGAACATCCGTATGTGTCCTTAATTTCCCTCTGAGCCCTTTGTGGGGTTATGACCTCCGACCTTGACCCGGAAGTCACCAATTTTTTATTTGGCCGCCAATTTCGAACCAGCTCTGACCTGCTCTATAACATGGCAATAGGATGGATACAGAGAGCCAAAAGGGAATACTACAAGAGGCTTGATCCCTTATCTTTCTTCACAGAGCGAAAGTTTGTTCAGCGTTACAGACTGACCAAGCCAGTGGTACGGATGCTTACAGAGAAATGGGTTTCCACAAAGAAAGTGAAAGAGTTGAGGGGTAAACATGCTGTGCCTTACAGGATAAGAGTAAGTTTCTAACATTTTAGCACGTCCCCCCCTTCCCTCTCTCCTTTTCCCCTCAGCTTTCTCTTTGTGTAATAATATTGGATGTTTACTTTGCTTGAAAACTTGGGCCACATAGAATCAAAGGAAATAAACATGAATAACTTAAAAATGAATGGAGGCCTTGTTTCACGTTAATTAGTTATTAAGTCAGTGGCCTACACCCGTCTTTCTCTTTCAATTTGCAGTTCTGCGTTGCCTTAAGGTACTTCTCCACTGGGGCAACATATCAGACAATAGGGGACTGCCATGGCATAAGCAAAAGCGTGGTGGGATGCTCAGTCAAGGATGTGGCTGACTACTTCCGGACTCACATCAGTGAATACGTGGTCTGGCCAGACAGCTTCGACGACAAGAATGCCAAGGCAACTGTTTTCTATAAGAAGACGAAGAAGCCACGTTGCTTTGGTATGGTAGACGGGACCCATATCCCTATTTTGTGTCCGAAAGGTGTGGTGAATGACGAAAACCAGTTCTATTGCTACAAAGGCTATTACAGTATTAATGCTATGGTGAGTATCATTTCAAGTCTTGTTCAGCATTGTTCTGAGTTGTTTTCCACTTCCTTTTCCTCAGAGGAACTTATCCGTAGATACTGTTAAAAACTCTGAAAGACGTGATTAAAACTTTAGCTAAAGTAATTGAACTATGATTAATTGAACTTAAAAAAGCAAGACATAGGAATTTTTCTGTCCTTCACTATGGTTAACACATATTTGCAGATCATCGCAGACTATGATGGGTTCATCTTCCATGTTAATGCAGCAAACCCTGGAAGTTGTAACGATATCTATGTCATGAACGGCTCTCAGGTCAAGTACCTCGGGGAGAGAGGAGACTTCAGGGGATATTACCTCCTAGGAGACTCTGGGTAAGTTTTGTGCTTACCAAACTCTTTCAGTCACTTTTTTTGTAAACAAGTCTTTCATCTGTTGTCCATATGTACCTATTTTATATGTCCTATTGAAACCAATGTGAGCCTTGACTTAAAAGAGAAAAAAATTATTTTATTCTTATTTTGCAGCTATGTTCTGACTGATTATGTCTTGACTCCCATTAAATATGAGAAGACTCAATCCGACATCGATTACAACAAATGGCACCGGAAGACAAGGTCTTCTGTGGAGAGGACAATAGGGATATTAAAGCAGAGGTGGAGGTGAGTCCTTAGAGCTCAGATTATTATATTTCTTTTGTTTATAACACCATATATAATTATAAAGAAAGAAAATATACTAAATAAAGTACATTACATGATTTTATTATTAGACTTTAAACAATTGTAAAGGAATCGTGACTGACATTCTTTTCGGTTCTTGCAGGTGTCTCGACAGCAGTGGGGGTTACCTCTACCATGACCCTCCTACAGCAGGAGCCATTATAGAGACTTGTGTGGCTCTGCATAATTGTGCTAAAGCGGCTAAGGTCCATCTTCTGCCCGATTACCTCGCGAGGGACAGCTTCCGCAGGATCAGAAACCCTGTTCCCCAACCTGAACAGAGGAGACCAACAGAGCGTGTGGCCTTCAACAATCTGCGGTCTACCTTCGTCAACAAGTACTTCGTCCAAGAAGATATAGATGAGACACACGCGGAAGAGGGTGAACCCACTCCCCAGGATGAAGATTTTCCACAGGAGGGACTACAGTTTCCTGACCACAGAGACCCACAAGTGGCACCTCAGGTAGCTCTTTTGTTGGACCAGATGAACGCACTTATAGAGGAATACTATGACGCTAACTATCTGCATTGAAAGTTTAAATGGACCTAGGCAGCTTTCTTGTATATAAATGTATATATTTTTTTTGGATCTCTAATTTATTGTGTAAATAAAGGACTATTCTGCAAATGCAGTATTAAAAAATGACGTTTATTTCTAAGAGTAAACAGCATGCATATCAAAATCAACTTCCCCTTTGTAGAAGAACACATATGGCAATGGGTGAATAATAATAGTGTTCACACCTAACATTACCTTTGCATTGTGTAGCCGTATGTCAGGAAACCTTATGACTAAATGTATCTTAAAACATCTTTCCATTTCTTTTTTCATTCATATTAACATCCAGTATCCAGATTCTGACATAAAGAGTCTCATTTTTTCATTTGTATGTATACAATTAAAAATTTAAAGTGTTATCCTGAATTAATGCAACAATACCTCTTTCGAACAATATGTATGGCTATGGGTGAATAATAATCTTCTTCACACCTTACATTATCTTTTCCTTGTGTATTCCTATGTCAGGAAACTTTATCACTAAATGTATCTCAAAACATCTTTTCTGTTCTTTTTATAATGAAATCAATATGTACTCCCGTGATTCTAAAATATGCAGTATCATGTTTGCAGTTTTAAGTTCAAAGTTTAAAAATGACACTGATATCCTTAACAATCCAACATTAAAAAGTGTACGATGAACGTTACCTAACTTTTAAGACAAAAACAACATGACTAGTCTCTGTTTGTCGTAACATTGACATGAGAGTACTGAGGTATAATAAAACTCGACATAACAGCCTGTCTTTTATGTCCATTAAAATCTTAATTACCTATTCTAACTGTTAGTCTGTTAACAATTCTTGACAACATAACATTAGTCATTATATTTTTTGGTAGCCTTCCTGCTTCTTGAGGATCTTTTCACAGGTACACCTCTCTTTTTGTTTTGCCCTTCATCCTTCTCAGAAGCTTCTGTGTCTGCCTCTGAAGCTGCCTCTGAAGCTGCCTCTGAAGCTGCTTCCTTCTGGTGATGGCCTTCCTTCACGATAACCTCAGGGTTTTCCACTTCTCCTTCTACTTCCTGAAGGCCATCTTTAGTCACGATGACAAACTCGTCCTTGTGCAGAACTGAAAAATGGGGGAGGCTGTTGTCTTCAGGATCTATGTAGTTAATAGCTGAAAAAAAAATTACCATACAATTTCTCACATAAGCCGCACCTCTTACCAGTATCCAAATCAAAACAGGCTTCTAAAATAAACCAAAAGAAGGCTAGCGGCTGACAGCAGGGTATACTTTACAGGAAAAGAGGAGAATTACTACAATTTTCCAGAAAGTGAATAAATTTATCCCTTTCAGATTTTACACTTAAGTTTGGCTTACTTTCTTATACACGTTTCATTCTAAATTTAACATTTCATCTCTCCCTTTCTTTCATGAAAAATAAAATAATGCTTACCTTCGCCGGGAACAGCTAATTTTCTTTGGCCCTCTTCGAGGTCGAAAAGTAAGCCGGGGCTTCCCTCGTCCCGTGTCTGATAAGGAGGGGTTGTTCCAACTGTAAGAAGATCCAAAATAATAAAGTAAATACTTATATAAAAAAATTATTTCATTTCTACATAATGATATACCGTAAAATTTAAGGCTGTAAGACTATATTTAAAAAAAAGGTAAAAATGAGAAAATTATTTCATATGAAAACCCATATAGATATTTCCTTTCATTGAAACTCTTCTAGACTTACCAGGAGGAGGGTTGGGATGAGTTAGGAAGGCAGATATAACGAAAGTATCTACTTCTGAGGTAGGGTTCTCATTTTCTACTGTCTCCAGGGCTTTGTCACAATAAAAGGGAGAGACTAGTGTTACAAACCAAGTTTCTTGTTAGGTTATTTCTCTTCACCCTGATCTCATATCTCCATATAATTTACTTTGATTTCAAATAAAGTTAAGGGTTAGTTATGTTACTCACACATGCTGTACATGCTGGAAAAGGTTATCAAGAAAGGAATTGTCCACATGCTGCCCCGTACATGCTTCTCTGTTGGTAGTGATAGGATATTATTACATTGTAAAGCACAAAGAAACAAAGAAGAAAGTATTTATACCTTTGTCTGAAGCTTTGTCCGGGCAAGCATCCTTCGTACCAGGAGACAATACAATACATTCTGGAACTGGAGATCCTGGAACCACTTCTGCGTCTTCACGGGGCTCCTCCTGTTCCTCCTGTGCCAGAGGTTTAACCAAAGGACGTCCCACTGTTGAATAGAATGACAAACAGTTTCATTTATTTGCCTAAATGAAGAAAAGATAAAAAAATTGTTATAATTAATACACATACGGACCCCCCTATGTTGTATTAAACTGTATATTTATGAGCTGCATTGCTTTGCATTGTCATAACATGTCCACCTCCACTTTCATGAGAAAAACGTTTTTAAATAACTATTACATGCTCCCTATTCGTTTAGCTTTTCATAAGGAAATAAGATGAATGATTTCAGAAGCTAGACATTTTAGTTGACTCACTTTCAATAAGAGTTCTGGCCACGGATTCCTTGTTTAGCTTCTCCTGTATGTCTGCCAGTTTCTCCAGGTTAGCTACTATTCTATCAAGAGCTCGCTCTGTATTGTCTACTAGTTTCAAGGAGGAGTTGTTGCACAGGTTTAAAGCCCTCTGGTTGGAGGCCAGCTGGTTCATGTTCTCACTAAGTCTGGCCATACTGTCTGCCACGGACAATACCCCCACACTTATTTTTGCCTGAGCTTCTTCCACTGACTTACAATGCTTGTCTAAAGCATCCGTCATATTATTGACAGACTGTGCAATTTTTGTTTGTCTTTTTACCAGACTTTCAATAACTTTGTCTTGAACTAATTCTAATCCTTCTATAGTTTCCTTTTGTGTCTGTAGGAAGGAAGCAGACAGCTCTCGTACAGTGCCAGTCGATCTGCTCGCAGCCTCATCCAACTTATCTAACACCAACTTGGTGTTTGAATGTATGGCAGTTGCTGATTCTGCCACATGCTTGCAGAAGTTGTCATATGACGATGTCATTTTCTTATTGGATAAAACCAAATCTTGAGTGGAATATCGCATATCTTCTGATATCTTAACGGCCGATTCCGCCAGTGCTTCATGAGTCCTCTTCAGTTCCTCTGTGACACGATGTGAACTTTCATAGGACGTCTTAATAGAACTGCCCTTACCTGTGTCTATTCCTGCACTTGATGTGACATCTTCTATTTCAGACTGACCTGGTGAATAGGGCATTTTCAATTCGGATATGTTTTCCTCATCAGGTTGTTTTTTTTTGGATCCTGAATCAAACAGTTTTTTTCTAGAAGACACATTCGAAGTAGAAGCTATTTCATCTAATACTTCCACAGTCTTCATGGCCTGCAGACGGGGGGATGTACGACGTTTAGCTAAAGAGTTAGGTGTATCTTTTTTTTTCCCTCCACTAGTCTTATCAGCAGCAGTTTTTTTTATTTCTCGCGATTTATTAGTAAATGGGGTACTAGTCTTGATGTCCGAATCTTTCTTTGATGCAGCTATAAGTTCCTCGACTTCTTCTTGGGTGTACAGCTTGGCCTTCTTTGCTGGATTTTCTAGTTTTGTTAGACTAGGCCTTTTGTTGTATTCATTCTCTAGTTCTTTATCCAAGTCATCATCGTCATGCTCGAGAAGAGGTGGGGTGGCATTTAATATACCAGAAAAGGAATCTGCCCTCCTCCGCCTCCTACCCTGAAAAACAGGAGAAGGTTCTTCCTCTCCATCCTCTTCTTCTTCTCCTTGGGTGTCTTTTAAAGGTGGGTCAGGTAAGAGATGAGAGGCACAGGGTAGAGAAGAATGAGCTGAAGAAGACTTTGAAGGCCGAGCGGATGAAGAAGGCTTGGAAGCCCCTAGTGATGAAAATGCCTTGGAAGAGCCTGCTGATTTAGACGGCTTAGAAGTAGAACCAGAAGGTTTTGAAAAAGAGCTTGAAGTTGACGTCTCAGGACGTTGACCAGAGGTGGAGGTCTTCTTCCCCTGACTGTTTTTGTTAGCATTCTTTTTCTTTATATCCTCTAATCTTTTCTGAAGCTCCTCTCTTTCTTTCTCTCTTGACTGATCGGCTGTAACTAGGGTGGACACTTGGACTCCAGTTGAGCCCTTCTTCTCCTTCTCTAAAGACAGTTTTTTGTTGAAGGAATTACATATTTTTAACATATACCCAGTCGATACCCTTGGTTGAAGAATAGAAGACTGGCCAGTTGCAGACGGGCGAGAGACAGGGTCTCTTTTGTTACGCTGAGTCAAGTTGTTGGAAGACTCGCCTTCTTCTTGATCGTCTACCTCGCTCTCGGTTTCTCCTCCATGAGTGCTCACAGCCTCCTCTGTCCCTGCATTAGAAGTAGTATCTGGCTCCCCGTCCTCCAGGATAGGAACTGAAAATGAAAAAAGAAAAGAAAAAAAAAATGAAGGGCATCAAGGAAATATAATTTCAATAAACAGAAAAACCTTTATTCTAAATATAACAGACATTTCAGTTCAAAATCGGAAGATTATTTTGGGTGACTCATAAATGGGGTTCATACCCTATGTATCTCAACACCTAAATATGGACCCCTTGGAATAGGGCACATGTTTAACAATAAAGAAAACTATGAAACAATCATCTGAAATTCGTTATACATTTTTTTCTATACTGAAATATCAACCTCAAACATATGAAATGTTGCAGGCATCTGAAACTCTGACATGTCTGATATAAATTGATATGAAGATGAGAAATGAGGTATTTGAAAGCAGTTATTTTAAAAGCAGCTTCATCCATATGGTACCCACCTCCGTCGATGCTGTCCAGCATTTGACCCATCAAAGCAGCGGAGAGTGAATCTGAAGGCATCTTCATCTTCTCATAATCGACACGAGAAGGCCGGTCAGGGTCATAACAAGACCACTGGATGTCTCTCTCAGAAGGGTCCCCCCCTTTCAGATCGGGTGGCTGCATGCCTTTTATCCCTGACAGAAAGAAAAAGAAAAAATGAAACCAAACAAAATAATTCATGACCATATTATAAAAATAGTATATGTGGGAAAAGCATAAACTTTACTTGACAATTCCTTAAGTCTGCTGACTGTCTTTCCTTATGTTAGTATGTATTAAAATTATACAGAATAATATCAGATATAGTGTAACAAGTTTAAACATATGGATGAACATTTTCATCAGAGAGGTGAGACTCACCAAGAATAACCTCTGTCCCACAGTAGTCACAAGCAGCTTGTTCCAGGTCTGTGAGGTAATCAGAATCGTCCTTTTGGCCGCTCCCTGTTTTGTACCGCGCATCTATGTCCTGACGCTGAAAAAAGAAAGGAGGAAAAACTATATTCAAAGAAAAATAACAATAAATTCGATAGAAATAAACAATAAGAAAGGAATTTTTTAAAGTCATTAAATTTAATTAATATACTTAAAAACAAACACAGAAGACAAAAAGTGTAAGGAAATGATTATTTCAAACATACCTTCCGCTTGGCATCTTGGGAATAATAGGTTAATTTGCTTTTGCACCCCTCGCCATCCCTTTTTTGTCCCCCGTTAGCATTAACGTAATCTGAAAAGAAAGGAGACATAAACTGTCACAAAAAATGAAAATTAAATAAAAAAAACTATCTGAAAGTAAGATGTGGGATGAAAATACATAAGGAACAGAAAGAACAAAGAAATAATATTTGATATCATATATGGTATTCAGAGCTAAAAAGATAAGTCCAAATGATTATATAAAAAAAAATAACAAAATAAATTGTACGTTTCAACTTACCTGCGAGTTCTTCCCATGCAAGCTTTTTTAGGGTGACTCCATCAGCATACGACTTAAATTTTCCTTTGAGAACAGGTTTTAGGTGGTTAGCGCCATGGACTAATGCACGAGTTTCATCAGGTTGCCAGTGGAGTGATTTTTTCCTAGGTGACTTGGACTTCCCTTTGCTTTTAGGTTGGGAGGTTGAGGAGTCCTCGGATAAGCACTTATCGACTTCTTCTTCCTCTGAGGGGCGAGACTGTGAAGATATGTTCCCTGAGGAGGGAAACTGACCTGTTCCCCCTTGAGAAATAGCCCTCAGTAAAGAGGCTGCTATAGCATCAAAGTCAGTTTTGGTTGCTGCTCCCCCCCCACGTCCCCTCCCTCTGGCCCTGCCCCTACTCCTGCCTCGGGTGGCTCCCCTGCTGCCTCTACCAGAAGAGGCAGGGAAATAAGTGGGATCCTTGTCTGAGTCTTTATCCTGGGAACGAGATAACCGAGGAGCAGGAGCAAGAAAGTCACCATGGGACGGGTGTTCTGAGCTGGGGGCCTTCCCCTTTTGCCTCTTGGACGAAATGTCTTTTTTGTTCTGATTCATAGCTCTACAAAGGAGGGAAGTCATGTACGATATGGCCTGTTGGCCTCCATCCCCTTCGAACATCTCGGGGGAGAGGAAATCCCCATCTTCCTCTTCTCCCTGAAAAAAAGAGAAAGAATGAACTCTGAGTGATTGTGAAAGAACAGTAAAACAGAAATTCCTTAGTAATTTAAATTCACCTAAGAAGAGTGCTTTTTAATTAAATATACGACCTTGGAGACGAGATAACATATGATGTCCAACAAGAACATGAAGACTGACATGCCTGCTGGAAAACTCGCGTTGAATATAAAAAAAATAAAAGCCTTTCCCTCTACTTCAGAACCGGTACAAAAAAAAACAAAACAGACAGGATATAGCAAGTTGGTAGTTAGAACAGGCTTTAAAGTAAGAAAGAAAGAGATGTGAACACCCAGGACGAAAAAGAGTTAAGCTGTACTTCTTCTGTTAGACATAGCTTCACTTAAAACCCCTGTTTTGAATTAAAATCATCGATTAACTTACCTCGAAAGAAGACATCGTGCTTGGGTAAGGTTTTTTTGCAAATGGCGACCGAAAGGGATTTTCCGCATGTACATGACGTCAGACCACGTGACATACGGGAACCCCGAGGATACCCATGGGGTTTCCCCGGTATTTAAGGTATGTGAGACAACATACGGACACATATATAAAGATAGGGAGGGAACATACGGACGTCCGTATGTGTACCCCCGTATGTGTCCGTATGTTAGGAAATAAAGCTGAAAATATATGGACGGGTGCCGGAACACTTTTTTGTAATGTATTTATTAATTGTCCGCCATAAATCCCTATTTAAGAGTCCGTATATAACTATATTTTTAAACATAAGGAAAGACAGGCCCCAGAGCAAGGCCTAGAGGTATTATAAAAATTTCTGAGTGTACAAGAAATGATATGGAATGGTGGTTGAAATTCTGCAATACTTTTAATTGTAAAAGTTTAATCTTAAATGATCTGGTCGATACACCTATGTACTCAGATTCATTCATAAAAGGCTTCGGGGCTTGGATGGGCGGTGATTTTCTTTATGGTGACTGGATGTCTTACGATAAATTTAGTCTAGGTAGTGGTCATTTTACTCAGCCACCAATACTAGATAATTTGAAAAATCACCATAGAAATATAAATGTATACGAGTTATATCCTCTTCTTATGGGTCTTAGACATTGGATATCTGGCTGTAAAAATAAAAGAATACATTGCATTACTGACAATATGCAGGTCTTAGCCATGATAAATACCAGTAGGTCTAAAAATAAACTCTGTATGGAATGGCTAAGGGAAATATTTTGGTTGTGTTTCTTGAACAATGTTGAAATTTATGCAACATATATTAAATCTGAGGATAACATTCTGGCTGATCAATTGTCTAGATTGCCATATAATGGTGTACCTGAAAAATGTAAAGATACTTTACGTAGTAATAACATGTGTTGCTTTAATTCCAGAGTGGAAAAGGTTACAAAGCAGAAAAAGGTCACTTTTGATGAAGGGTGTATCAGAAAATACGAGGAGAGCAAGGAAACAACAGCTCAGAAGGTATAAAGAATTTTGTAAAAAATTTAATTTACAATCTTTTCCTTGTTCTTCATCTCAAGGTTCTATATATGCTGTATATTTGTCTGATTTTATGAAACCTTGTCTGTAAAGAATTACATGTCTGCAGTTTGGTACTTTCAAAAACTTAAAGGTTATGTAGACTATAGTAGTAATTTTATTATTAAAAAAGTCCTAGATGGTATAGAGAGAGATTATTCTTGTGCAGTCAGGAAAATTCATCCACTTAATCCAAAAGATATGTTGAGGATCAGGTCCAATCTAGACCTATCCAACATGGCGGACATGAAATTCTGGTTAGCTATATTATTGTGTTATAGAGGTGTACTCAGGGTAGGACATGTGGTGGCGTCTCTTTATACTTTAAGGGTAGGAGATGTAAAGATATTTAAAAGTTATGCCACCCTGCGTGTTAAATCTTCTAAAACTGACCAACTAGGTAAGAATTCTTATCATATATATTTGTACAGGAACGATACCTCACTGTTATGTCCATGTAAAGACTTGAAAAAATTGTGCATAGGTAGGGCTGTGAGAGACATTTTATTCAAAATTCATGGTGTTCCTCTACAGTATCAATTTGTTAATTCAAAGTTGAAATCTTTATCATTACGAGCTGGTATCAAAGGTTTGGTTTCCACTCATTCTCTTAGGCACGGTGGTGCCACAATGTTAAAAGATGCTGGTCTTAGTATAGAGTCCATTAAAAAGAAGGTTAATTGGAAATCTAACTCTGTTTTCACATATTTAATTATTATAAAAATGAACTTTTAGAGTTAGATAGACTTTGCCAATCTCAATTGCATTGCTGATTGGTATGTGTTTGGCGTGTTTAGGTGTTTGGCATGTATGGTGCTGATAGCCCCAAGGTCAGCAACCCACCAAACTCATGTGTCTGTGATATGTTCATTTATTATATTACTATATCTTATATTATTACTACCGTATATATCAACATTATTATATTATCTTTATTACTAGTATTTATTATTCCCTGGTAGCGAGATAACTTATGGAACTATATACACTCGTGTATATTTATATAATTAGCCGCGAACGGTTAGGGGAACTACTTTCCTCCAGGGCGTACCAATATCTATGATGTCATACCATGACGTCATCCAAACAACTCCTCCAGTATATAAGAGGTCGCTTTTGGTATAACCATCAGTTGGTCAATTTCATTGTACAGGTAACACCACGCCAGGTGCTTACCTGATTTTCAAATTTTAAATTTTACTATTGTTATTCATTGTATTCATTATGCTGACTATGTCTTATTGTCAACTAATATTCTATTGTTGTTTATTAATAAGGGCATGTATGGTGCTGATAGCCCCAAGGTCAGCAACCCACCAAACTCATGTGTCTGTGATATGTTCATTTATTATATTACTATATCTTATATTATTACTACCGTATATATCAACATTATTATATTATCTTTATTACTAGTATTTATTATTCCCTGGTAGCGAGATAACTTATATATATATATATATAAATCCAATAATAATAATAATGCAAAGATAGATTGGCTCAAGAATGAAAAGGATCTTGATGTTAAGGTTCAAAGTTTTACCCGACGCACCATTTTACAACATTAAGGAATATACATACAGTTGCTTTCGTCATGTGGAATTAGCATTGTAACAAAACATCCTCCGGAAGTACTCTGTCAAACTGTGCAACTCTATTTACAGTGCATTGCTTTTATTTTTAGAAAACAGTAGGAGCTACTGTTAGTACAAATCCAATGACTGTACAGTAGGTTGCCCTTCATGAAGTACAGTGGTCTTTACCGCCAAATAAATCTGTTATGAAGTGGTATGATACGCTACCAGACAGGAGGTCATTTCTTGACACACTACGACTGCTCACATTCAAATCATAGGGAACCCCTAATTTAGTGACATTACAGCCCAATAGTATTGGTCATGTAGTGCATGCAGTACTATGACTGCCCTTCCAAACTCTAGGCTACATAAGTGTTACTCTTACAGAGCATCATATTATACAATCATTGATAACTATTAGGTGTCAAATTGTAATGGCTGTTTCCAGTCGTATTGCCCTTAGCCATTGGTCAAGGCTAAGGGTAGTGGTATGTACTGTAGGTAGGATGGACAGCTCTTTACTCAACTTTCACGTCACAGTGCTAGAGACCTCAACTTTACACATGCCCTTGACTGTCTTTGATGGATGTAGGGCACATTATAGCATATCAGTATTACAGAAGGGTTCTAAATCTTCACAAACATGCAAAGTTGCAATTAGTTCATTTACTAAAAATGTGATTTTAGATAGGGAAATGATCGCTAACACCCACATTTCTCTCTGACCTGGGACACTTTCTGGTAGGATTAAGGTGTAACTAGCTATATATTATAGACCACCGCCATTGAACCTCCATCAGTACATAGGCCAATTACTAATTAATCAACATTACCTTTGATTCATAGCAATATGTTATGCCACATTTGTGTCCTGGGGAGTTATTTGTAGATAAATTCTATTTGAAATATCCTCCTTAGAGAGGGAACATGCTGAGAGCTGCTGCCACCTAGACGTATGATACAATACTGTGCAGGGCAATCAAGTTCAATCACCCATTAGTAGCAGTGGACTCCATGGACATAGTGGCACCACCTTGTGACTACAAGTTGAATGGAGATACCAGCTGGAAGTTTTACCAGGTTTTTATTTCCTGGAGAGGGTACTTTGGAAATTTACCTACAGTCTACCAGATAAGATAGGAGTAATTGGATGGCAGTTCCAGACTCCACTTTATTCACTCTATCTCACATTAGATACACGATGCAGTCAATGAAGTATTTCAAATCTCGTTATCCTAGCTACTGTAGGATATTCTGACAAGTATGGAGAGATGGGAAGCCATGCCCACTTTAACCATGAGGTAGTGTGGGAAAGTCATCTTGGGTGCCATTCCATAAAGAAATATGATTTTTTTCAAAGAGTGATGGGCCTGTTCGCTAGATAAGGAAAAGTGAGCAGAGCGTATCAGGAACATTAAACACATTTGATATGGTCAGACTCAAATAGACAAATGTACAGACCTCCTGATTGTGACAGTTGGCCGATTGAGTTTGACTTGACTTGGCCCATCTGCGGTCACTGTGAGGCAGACCTTCTGGAGGATGTCAATATCTTTGATATTTTTTTCAGAACAGGAACCAAGTAATACGCTGTCCAGAGGGCAGCACTAGAGCAAAGTTAATGCAATAATAGATGGTGTCCATTGACAACTCCACAGAAACTTTAAACAAAAAAACATTTCCTTATCATGGAAGCAAACCAAATTTTATTTCCCTTTCTTTAGCTTTCATGACCTTATGACACTATCCTGGATATGCGAATAATATTGGATGGTTAATATTGGGTTCAGTCTGCACCATGACCATCTTTGTCTAGGATGAAACATATTTATAGGTTTGAAACCTATCACTGGATTTCCTTCTTGAACGTGCAGTATCATAATCATTTCAACTCAGATTAATGAGAAATCTCCAATAGGACACAATATAAAGTTAAGGGATGCGAATTGTACAAGATGCAGGCATCCTCATTGGTGATAGGGAAAAAGCGCTTCTCTCCAGTCCAACTCCATTAGCTTGCACCATTACTGGTACCAATTTCTTGGGAAAGGTAGCTGGTCATGCATACCAAGAATCTTGAGAATGATAAAAACAGACTCCTGAAAGATACTTCACAGAAATCACAATGGATCCCACATTAAACTCATCACTTTTTGAAGCATCCTCTGGTACTAGGTTTATTGAAACGTAAAGTAAGCATCTTTAATCAATTAATCAGAGATCTTCATCTTGAAGTTGGTCCTTTCGGATGTTGAAGACTGAAGTGTGTAGAACCATTAGATAATTACTGATGAAACCTTGCCCCAATGCAAGAGCACGTGGCTAAAATGTGGCTCCACTGCATCGGTCAGGTCCCTTTTCTGTTAATTCTACTGATTTCTATATAGCTAATGTATGGAAAAATCATCAGATTAGCAGAATATGGTGCCGACCGACACAGTGGAACCGGTCCTATAATTACACATCAACATGAGATTAGATGTGTCAACACTCTGTCAGTGTATTTGGCTTGGTATTCATATATATATATATATATATATATATATATATATATATATATATATATATATATATATTTAATCAGATGTAGTTAATCTCGTTCAGACCAAGATCACCTGCTTCAAGGTTGCGATTAGCTTCCAGTGGCATTTTGCCAGATGCATAACCCATTCCTCATTGAACCCCTTCTTGAGTGGGCTCAGATTGATAATTGACAAATAATTGGGAAAGGAGGAGGGGGCGGCAAGGGGTAGGGACCTTTCTTGGTCAGTCCTTATCGTGCCTTGAGCAAGATGGGCATTTGATGTATTGTCTAAGGGGGTAAGTGATTCATAAAAATTCGTGTGTTCGTGAGGTTATCCTATTACTGTTATATCTAAAACCAAAGATATAAGCTACCTAACCCACAAAATACAACAGCTTATGAGCCCCACAAACACATTTGACTTGCTGAATGACTCTTTAGAATCTAAACCTCTTTTTTATCAATCCTCATTAGGTTGGAGACAGGAATTCTTGTTCATAAATCGTGTTTATGGTTTCCCTGGTTTGTAGACTCAAACTGGAACTAAGGCTGATGCCCATCTGAACTAAGCCTGGGTATCACCCCATTGCCCCGGATCTGTGTTATGTGGCTCAGAATTGTACAGTTGCCTCAACCTCCAGATAAATCTAGTTAGACTGGACCTCATTTAATGCTCTTTACAATGGTCACTCATGGATGAACCGTATCACACCTATCAATGAAGCCTGCCCCTAGTCTGGAAGATAAATAGATCCGCTGAGTGTCTTTCCCTGGGGCAAAGCGACAACCAATCAGGACCTGCTGCTTGTGGCCATGTTCTGTGAGGTGCCTATGGCACCAATCTATGTAAAGGGACACTGAGGACACAGAACCAGACAAGTAGGTGACTACTCTGTTGCTGCAACCAATTTTACTCCTTTTTCAGGCTCAGGCTTTAACTGGCTCCGTTGCTCTCAAGCAGTGTTTCATCCCCCTGTCAGATGACTGCAGAGTGGGTCCAAGTATGGGGAGCTGATGTAGGTGTAAAACTTTAACTAGACCAGGGTCAAGTAGACACTGTCTGCCATCACCTGTTTGCAAACTGGTTTGGACAGCATGATGAATAGAATACAAAAATACGTACGTTATCATTTTAGGTTTCCCTTTTCCTGCATACAGTGGCAGAGGTGGGATCAAGTTGGAGAGGCATATCAGTGTTAGGGTCATGATGTAATGTCTGTGGCCATAAACCATCGAATGCCTTCTTTCTATATGATGGTACATTGATAACACCTGTATTGTACATATATTTTTTTTTAAATTTTCCTTTTTATTTGGAAAAAAAACAGTATAAAATAAGGGTGAAGGCAATTGAAATGGAATGAATGCAACTATAAAATGACAGGCAGGCCTATCGATGACCTATATTACAGGTAACAACCCAGCAAATTGTTGTGAGTCCTCGTCAACCTGTGTGAAATGGCTCACACATGTCGCTAGATGGAACACAATGTCGTTATAGCACAAGATCTCCAGGAAAGCAATTGCTATGCCACATGAGTCTAACACACAGTGGCAAAAGATGATGGAATGAGTTATCACTCAAAAAGGAGTCACCCTTGATGACCAATCATGGCGACAGATGACGACAATTTGCTGGGAATGGGCACACCTGATGCTCTGTACATCACCAGACAATCTAAATGCTGGAGCTCACCCATCCAGGTGGTGAAATGAAGGTTTTTTTTTGTGACAATGTGTACATTCAATATACATCATGAATGTTTTCTAAGGTGACACACTCCATCGTTGCCATGATTATCATTGCCTTGTTGTTGAGTCGATTCTTTCTCTCCTGAAATATCAGTTAATCCCATGCTCTGTTTGCACTTGATAGCTTTGTTTTGCATCAACTACAACGGCCGCAGGTGTAAAGATATTATAATCATGAAGTGGATGAATGCAATACTTCTAGATATTAGGTGATGATTCAAAAGGCAACTTCAGCAACTTGATCGTGCATAGGAATGCTGAGGTATGGGCCACAGGTAGTGGAGTCTGTTGCAAGAAGACAAATCTTAAACCGCCTGTTATTTTATGGAAGTTGCATGTAGAATCTGTAGAATACAATTATAGGATTCAAAACAAGTTAAAATGTTTGTTTAAATTGAATTCATACCTCGTCGAGCAAAAACCTTTTATCAATCTTTTATGAATCTCCTCGATCAGGCCAGGTTGCAATATTCGCATTTTATTTCCATAATTATTCAGGTCTGAAGAAAACTTGTTATTAAAATAACTTACAATGGAATCCACTGCTGCACCACATTATACGTGTGCACGATATGTACCAAAGTTTTGCACATTCAAAATCTCTTGGAGGCAAGGGTAATTTAGGTGAAGTCACATTTGGATGCTTTTTATGACAATGAAAGGATTTGATCTGAAATGAGCACAGTATCGTTTAATAGTTTTCAGGATTTCGGTGTTATCTGTCTTGACCCGTTAAGATAAGAAATTCAATCAAATCCCTGTTTTCAGCCTGAGAAAATCAGGTCTGTGTTAGAAACTGGAAACCATTCACAATTAATTGCTCTAAGAAAACATGCCACTCAATTTCATGATGGCATTAAGTAGCCTGATGACCTGATCATATTCAGAATTACAAACAGTTCAGATCCTATCTTTATTCAAGGGACTGTGCTCCATGTTTGAATCAGGCCACCGCAAGTAAGCCAATGTGGATGAAACATTATGTATACCCGTTTGCCTTGTGTTTATGAGTCTATCCCAGAGACCTTTTAGATATGATGCAACTAGTTACTATGCCTTACAAGTTGACGGTAATATTTATAAAAACATTGATGGAGATTCTCCAGTGGGTTGGTGACCAGGGTCGAGGGATATTTTTTTTTTTGGTGGGCTGGGGGTGATTTCATAGGTTTAAAGATTTCTTTCAATAAAATGATCTGATTGATATTTCATGCTGAGAATAATAAGCGAAAGTCGTTCATGGAAATCGTTTACAAATCTTATTTAAAACTGAATACAACCTTATTCAATTGCATGAAAACAATCAAGCTTTCTTTTTCTCACAAGGCTAATCGTTTTCAGAAAAAAAAATCATATCTGATATTGAGTTAACTTATGAATCACCACCCGAACCTATAGCCTCTGCATGAGGCCATTTCTCAATGTACTACGACTATACACAGCCACTACGATTTAAAAATAAAAGGAATAAGCCAGGCTATCATAGGTACTGCTCTACGACTGCTCACTACGATTAGCAACTATGCAGTAATTACATAAGGTTTAGTAGGGCAGTCGTACTGGTGCAGACATTAGGGACTACTAGTTCATGGTGCTGTTATGGCCAAATTCTTAGGTTCTCACTACGATTTAAAGGACAGCAGTCATAGTGTGTTAAGAAATGGCCTCCAGAGTTGGAGACTGCTGACAGTTTTGTATCCATGTTTTCATAATTGGAACATTGATGGACGCTGATACTAGGAAACATTTCTTGAGGAAATTTTATTGCAAATTGCCCATAAATAAATAACACCTTTGGCACAATCAGAAGGATGGAGTAGTTGACTATTAAGAGACGACATCCAGTATTTATTTATACACAAATACATTCCCTGAACCAAGTAGATACCAGTGCTTTCTGATGTAATCTATGTTGGTGCTGTAGGGTAAACTTGGTCTTTGTTATATCCATCACTTTCTACCACTAGCCTAATACTGCCCTGCCAGCTTGGACTGTGGATACAGGAAATCAATGAGGGAGTTATTTATCCATTTACAATTTGGCTACTTGGGAAGTGTTTGGGTTGTCTCAAAGCTGCATTATAATTGACGTCAATAAAGGGATCAGTGGATCTTGGATAAGCAGGTCTTTGCTCATTCCCGATAATATGTAGCACAACTGGCCATAATCTTCCTCATGTTGATACTATTCATCTAATGATAAAATGTCTAATCTGTTATATTTGCGAACTATAAGTGCGAACTTAGAATAATATGCATATTATATATGTTTTTGACTGGGAAATGAAAAAGGGAACCACTCAGATATAATTGATTTGCCGTGTATACAGTTACAAAATTATAGATTTGATATAAAGGTTGATAAGCCTAGACAGAGGGGGGGGGCAAATTTTGAGCCATCTGCTTGAGCACACTACCACCAAGTATACATGGCCAGATAGAATTACCTCTTTTGGTGGCTTTTGCGTCTAGCCCCATCCCAGTTTCCCCTATATCACGCCTCCATATCATGCTCATTATACCATAGAGTCTTGAGAAATGCGGGGGGTGGGCAAAGTATCATATCTGGGCCTCTTTGGCCTCTGTAATTTAGAGAGGGGCTCAGGCCGCAACCCTCTCCTGTGCCCCTGACACATCAGTAGTGAGCATAATCTAACATTAAAGAGGATGCCATGTATGTGGACATGATGGGAGGCCCTGGCCTACGTTTACCATGACAAAGATATCAACCAGTGGCAGCCGTGTTAGGGGACCAAGGGGACTAATACCACCAGGTCAGGATGGAATGAAGGGGTCAGCTGCCACGAGGTTATGGGAATCATAATGAAGGACAGGGAGGTATTCTGCAGGAGGAAAGAGGACTGAAAGTTATTGGCTAGCATAGACCGACACCTCTCCGCTTGTGCATGCTCACAATTCCTACCACCCCTTTTCTATGTAATCATTGATAAATCATGAAGAGAGCAGCAAGGTTGTAGAAAATATTTCTCAGCATGGTACAACTGAACACATCATCTATTTTTATTATTATTGGAACCCTCAAACTTAGAGTGGGTAATTGTAGGCAATGTGCTACAACTAATCTCTAAAATCAGCACATAATCACATAAGGTATGGTCTGGCAGCCATACCTGTGCCATCATTAGCTAGTGTGGGTACCAAGCACCATCTATACACACGGTGTATAACCGTCACTTGATAGACTACGCAATTATTTTTGAAAGATGTAATATACACGCTGCCTGCGGATAATCGACTTGTGCAAATCATGGTGATACATACAGCCCCTAAGAGGCTTTAGTTAAGTCTTTAGTAATATCGTAATGATCTACACCCAAAATGATGCCTGCCTGATGTAACTTTGTACAACCTGATTGAGCGCTACACTATTTCTTTCCTGTTGCCGTGTTTTGGCTGATCTGAAAAACGTACATGTATGATTTCTGCCAATAAACTTGTTAAAACTCAAACTCAAACTCATGGAAGTAAAATGACAATTGGAATATCAACACATCATATAGAATTGATATCGCTTTTATAGTGGCTTTGACACCCTATAAATGGACAGATGAGTAGAGTATTGGCTAGGGGAGACAGTTATACGAGTCTGGATAACATAGATGTCGTTATTGCCTGTATGTTCATAAAATAGCTTCTTTTTGCTAATAGTTTGTTGTTGTTGCAAAAACGTGAGTTTATCGTAGAATGCAAAGGTGTTTGAACCTCCTTCTTCCCCCTTCCCCACCAAGTACCCTCCACTCACTTCATGTGTATAGATGGTGCTTGGTACCCACACTAGCTAACGTTTCCCGAAATGGCTCACTTCACTAGGTGCCAGTTCACACTAACTCTCAAAACAGACTGAAAATTGGTGACCCGCAAAAACAAATATAGATCGACACTATAGTTCTTGTGGCATTTAAATCAATTTCAATAATAATATGCCTCTATAATTGTGTCCTTAGACATACCTTATTTTAGTACACCATGCTTTGCTTACATGTGCGTTGCAGTGGATATAAAGATTTTAGCTTGTGCCAGTTTGGGGATTCTGTATTGTGACACCTCATCACATGGGGGAAATGCAATCATTATAGCACCTCCCGTCCCGCTTTGCGGGACCACACTACGCGGCGTGGGGAGGCGCTAAAAGAATTATCAAAGCCATAATTGGCAACATTGGCTGAACATTGACAGCACATCTCGCCATCTAATTTCCAGGAAAGGTAGGTGCTAGATAGTTACATGGTTTAAAGAAACACATCCCTGAGTGTCTATTCATAGAAATAACCAGGATATTTAGATAATAGTATGAATATTAACCATGGCAGACACTTGAGGCATTCTTTATGCTTTTTGTGGTTCAAGAATAAAGGACACCCACCTGCTGCTAATATGTAGCAGCCACACCATAATTATACTCTAGTTCCACCAATTAACCTTTCCCTGAACCTTGCCATTTTCTAGTACGCAGCAGGGGTTCTGTAGCCTGGACTACCCTGCTTGGTCCATACCTCATACTCTACATATAAACCTTGACTCAATGGGAAATGCACAATTTCAGCTGAAAACGCCCAATCCAGTACTCATGTCATTAGTTACTCTGCAGTCTTTGATAGACAGTAAGATCTCAATACAGTGCCCTTATCAACCATCCTTGGCCACGAAGTCAACATAACCTGACTCTGACCATGACCTCAGGAGGTTAATACAAAAGATCCTGGGATTTCTACCCCTACGATCTTAGTGTAGGCACATATCATAAGACCTGGCAAGTCTACCCTATATAATACAGTGGTTGCAAGCCTGTCAGGAATAGCAAGTCCTGAGATAACTTCACTATTCCTTTTCCAGCGCTAAGATCACTGTGATCTTAGTGAAAGAATTGTATAGTTGTTAACTTGAGTACAAGAGCACTTACAGGGAACACTCCTGATCAAAAAAGTAAATAGCCTGCTGCATACATATAAAGGGGAGGAAGGACGTTTGCTGAGTGTCCTTGATGGCTCTTAGGGCTACTCATGCGTTAAGTGCACTGTAAGGTAATTCTTACCTTCTCACTCTTTGCCCTGGGGGTGGGGGCACAATGCTTCTAATAGGCAAGCATACATCATACATTCATTGGAACAACTCTTGAATACTGTACGGGGTCAACTGCACCCTGTGCTCTTTTGTTAGCCCATATGGGGATGGGGAACGGTGGTATAAACACTGTTATGAAGAAGAGTGACTCCACAGCTATTCCTTTATTTTGGGACTCTTACCCCTGTGCCTAGTCAGTACTTCTTGGAATAGTGTAGGAGGGCTGAGGCTAAGATTGATGCAGGTTAGGAAAAGTGAACGCAGTCTAATCTTGAGATCGCTTAACAGTATAAGGCAGAATAATTCCTAACATCGCTGAGGTTGCGATTCCAGGATCTTTTGAATTAACCTCCTGATTCCCGATAGCACTAACCCAAATCCAGAAAAGGGAGAAATTCAAAATATTGTTAAAGGAGTGAAAGTCTAGACCCAATGTATAAGATTCAGAGATGGTGTGAATGGAACTTAATCCTCTCCTGGAGCAGTGATGTCTGATAGAACCTTATCATACCATTTGATGGAGTCCGCCCTTGGTCTAGAGAATAATAAATAGGTCCAGGCACTGTACCCCTTTAGGCAAGGCCACAGCCAATCAGTGTCTGCTTGTGGTCATGTATACTGTTAACTGCATCCAGTGGATTCATACGTAAGTGAAGCCTCAAGGAAAGGGTCAGCAGGCTATTGCGAAAACAATCGGAATTGGATTCTTATTGTCGTAACTCACCTTCCAGTTCCTGGCTGTTCTGCTGCTCAGAACCCACACTCAGAATCAATCCCCTTAGTGTGAATTATACTGGGAAGCATTCCCCATTTCATGACAACTTAAGAATCAATTCTGTCCCCTATTACCTTGCTGCAAAACAGGGGATAAGTCATTGCCCGAGGGTAGTCAGTTCCCATTTGGGAATTGCACCTCCGACAGAGTTGAATTCCTGTCCTTTCACAACAACCTCCAGGACATGGACAGACCTACACCAAGGATTGTACAGTAGGATAGGTCAGTCCATACAGTACTATAGTGAAGGCCAACCCCCAAATGAAACTAGGTGACCTTGTGTGTTCAGTAATGGGCCCTATGTAGGATAAGGGGGTTTATGGAGCTGTTATTTATCTTCATGAAAGGGATACCAAATGAAATAAAGAGACTATCTAAACCAAAAAATCCTGCTAAATCCAAAAATGATGGTCTTTATTCTCATATTGTGACCTAAAGTACCCAAAAATGATGTTTGATGAGGGAAATATTTTGAAAATGTACAAAAAATTATATTGAAAATCGTTTGAAATCTTTAAATATAAAACATGTAAATCAGAGTTAATACCTCAATCCACATACCCAAATATCTGTCTATCTCTCAGTAAGGTGGGTTCTGGGCCTGTGCATTGCTCTGCCTATCCCACATACAGCATTCAATTGTGCACCTATCCTCAATCTGCCTATCATTCATTTTACCTATCCCTCAGACCCTCATGTTTAATATGTACTGTTTGTTTGATATAATTATAAGCCTTTATTGGTTAATAGTATATTCCTTACCATGTCTACAATTTCAGGTTTTACCTATCCTGATAATGCCTATCATGAAGCTTACCTATCCCTCATTGTGCCTATTCCCCAACTCTGCACATCCCTCATATTTGACTTACATATCTGTCCCTAGGATCCATTTTTTCTTTTTCCTTTTATGTTTGCTCATCTTACAAGGTACTCTGTGCCTATTCCTCAAATTGCTAATTACTCATACTACCTATCTCCCTTGCTACTCATCCTTACCTATCCCCCATGCTCTCTACATAGCTCTCTTACCCATCTCAACTCTCTTAACCTACCTATGTAAAAAAAACCTTCATTATGATGACCATTTCTGGTTACAGTCCACCTTATTCATACATCTACCTTTCATTCATGCTGCATATCTTTCAGTTTACCTATATAATGATATGAATGGAGGATAGGCATAATGGGGGATAGGTATTATTCTCAAGCATAGACCTGGAGACAGATGAAAGAATTTGAACACAAGCTGAGATATGTATAGAGAGAGCGGGTTAGTCTGACTGAGCTGAGATGGTAAGAAAGCCATATGGAGAGCATGAGGGATAGGCATTCTAAATTTTTTTTAGCAAGGGGGATAGGTAGCAAGAGCAATATCCAGTTTGAGGGATAGGCACAGAGAGTAACTTGTAAGATGAGCAAATGTAAAACAAGAAAACATGGGTGCTAGCGACAGATGTGGAAGTCTGATATAAAGGATATGCAGAGTTGGGTGATAGGTATAAAGAAGGATAGGTAAGGTGTATAATAGGCATCAAGGATAGGTAGGATAAAAATGGTAGACATGATAAGCAATGTGATGTTAACCTATTAGGGCCTAAATAAACAGATGAACAATACAGTTTAAACATGGTGGTCTGAGGTACAGTCACCATGAGGCATAGGTTAAATGAATGATATGCAGATTGAGGATCGGTAAACTGTGGGAAACTAGGACCAGAGAAGATTAGCTAAAGTAAGGAGTAAGCTTTAGTATCTAGGCCTTTTGGGTGATAGCCTTACTTAACTCAAGATACTTTGTATTCAAGAGATAGGCAGTATGTGAGATATGTCCATTGAGGTACTAACTCTGGTTTACATGTTATGTCTATAGAGACCTCTCATCATTTTGAATATTATTTTTGTACATCTTTAAAATATTTTCTTCATCAAACCTCATTTTTTTTTTTTTTTTTTCAGTCAATTTCTGAGAATCATGATCACAAAATCTGGATTCAGCAGGATCTTCTTGTCTAGGCGGTTCCTTCTTCCCCTTAAGTATCAACCTGATAAAGGAATACCACAGCCCCATAAACCACCTAATCCTCTAGAGACATCAACAATGAAGACACAGGGGCACCTAGTTTGATGGGGGGGGGGTAGAGGGGGGTGGCCTGTCACACTTTTTCCATAGACTATGCTCTCAGTGACCCCTTCTATAGTATCTAAACTTCTTGCCCACACTGTTTAACTTCACCCTAGTCCTGACTCTGCAGTCTCAGACTGGCCCAGACTAAACTAGGCACATATACAGTCTGGAATAGAGACTATGATTGTGTTGCAATGGTTGTTTTCTTTTTTTTTTTTTGGGGGGGGGGGGTGAAAAGTCATGTCATGCAAGCTGACTCCTGCTTGTAGCAAAAGGCATGCACACTAATACTGGTATGTACCCTAATATAGGTCTCTACTTATAATTGCCCACTCTCTTACAGTGTTCAGATTACCAGCACAGACACTGCAAATATGGTATGAAAGGAATGCCAAGTTGCTAATTTTTTGTTAAAATTGTTAATGACAAAAGAAAAATCACCTAGGATGAAGAAACACAGATCACATCACCATGTTCAGGATTACATTGCTACTACCATGTCTGCATCCTCTGTTTCAACCTCCTCATTGATACAATTCTTCTCATTTCATCATTGGAAGCCGTTTATAACTGCATAGAAAAAATGGATACAGCTTAGTGCATTTTGCAATCTCCGATCTCTTCCAGAATTCCAGTCAGCTCAGATTTACACCTTTTCTTTACTCATGTGAATTCCCAATGTAATTAATTTAACATTGTGTGTTATGGATAGCTTGTAGTAATGCGCGTGGGCAATCTTTTCCACATTGCTCCAATCAAGAAAATGTGTCCAGTCATTTCCAATGTTAACCTGATATTGCACTTGGTAATATGACAGGAATTCATCCAATATACTCAGCAACATGGCAAATTCATTAAAAAGAACTAAACAGAAGTCAGTTTAATTTACTTAGAGCCATTTGTAAATTCGTGGATAAAGGACTACCTACACAGGAGATGGATTTTTGGTATTGAAGAACAAAAACTGCATATTGACCCCAACATTATAATTGACAAATCTACTCTGCTGAAACCTTAAAGAAAGAAAGGGGAAAAGGCAATTTTCTATTACTCACTGTAAATAAATGTCATCGAAAAAATAACCGCAAAATCCTTGTCCCTAGGTTGCTGTTGCAATTTTCACCAGCGTACTGCAATCTGGGGTTACATTGTAGAAACTACACAGCTTCACTGCAATATGATAACAGTGGTTCACCGCTAGGTTTAATGAGGATCCCTGGCAGATTCAACAGTAATTTCTAGAGTGTGTGAATATGTAAGAGGTTCAAATTAAAATGGCCTTTTCAATATCATCCTTTGCAGGCAGAACCTTGAAAATGGGATCAGAGGGAGAATGTGGAAAAAGGTGTTAAAAAATGACAACAATGATAGTGTTAATTGAGCCATCATTAATTCAATCCAATTAAATTTGATGATTTCACAGATGGTAATCAGGGCATATTTAGTGGCTGATTCTGTTTAATTTTGAAGTAAGCAAAAGACGACACAGAAAACTTTGTTTCTATTAATCAAATTTGGAAGAGGAATAAACAGCACTACCCATAAATGATCTAGAATTTGGTGATGAATTATTCAGGGTTAATAAATATTTGATGGGTATATTATTTGGATAATTTTGTTGGTAAAAGGAAACACATTTCAAATAAGATTTCACCCGGAAATATCTAAAATGCCAAGGGGGTAATTGATGAGGGTCAGTTGTTACAAACAGTACTGCCAGGCACAAATATTCCCAGTTACTTATACTAAAACAATAACTGTCCTTAGTCCTCCAAACATCAGTAATAATTGTTCAACCTTATGGTTCAACCCTCAGATGACATTGGGTTAAAACATTGCAAATGGCAGGAGGAACAAGTAAGTATAGGACATTAGTTAGATGATCATATCCATCAAAACACAATATGATTTAGGATAACTACCTTGTTGTGCTGCTGAATTCCTTACCCATATATAGCCCCATGAACAAAACAATAGATATTCAATATCTAAAAAAAGCTGTATATCTTTGGTAGCATGATAGAGAAATTCCCTGCAGGTGCATCACTCCTACCCATCTATCTATAGAAACAACATTAATCAATTATCAATCAGCCATGAAGAGCATACATGCCAAAGAGGCATAAATATCTGGCATGTTTGTCTCTAATTTCTGGTCAATGTAGAATCTGTGCTATTGATCAATGTAATTTCATAACTGCTATATGTAGGCCTTGATTGATGGAAAGGTCCTGCTAACTACATTATACATTTACATATATTGCCATACACACTCATTCACTTCCATCATTCTTTAAAGTGTTTATGCTTACATCTTGCCTCTTGCATATAGAATAGTTTATATTAGGATATAATCCTATATTGGGGAAAGCACCAATGGTTTAGAATTCATCTGTTGGAACTTTCTGTATATATACATGTATGGACAGCTCAGTTCAATAGCCCTTGCAGAATTATATGCAGCATACCAATACCCTAGTATAGTGTCATACTAGTAATTGGCATGATCAAGTTGTCATATGAGAAATATCATAAGACTAGTGGTATATAGTGTAATTATCTCAAGGCTCTTATAAATAGTGTTATTTCCAGTTGTCACTGGTTTATTCAGCTTTAGGCAACATGTAAGAAATATCAATCATACAGTAGTTAGTATGTAGGTAATTTGTACATACAGTAAACATACAGTAATTTATAAAGTACAATGTTCTGTTCCACTCCACCTGTGAGGTAATAATACAATGTCCAGCATATTTCTAGGTGGGTTCCCACACCTAGCTCCTGACCTGCTGCTTAGAGGAATAATGTAATAATGAATAACTTTACCCTCTGGTGGATGTCTTGAGGAAGATAGCCTCTGGCCACTAATGATGGAAACCAATGCCTGTCTAGCATAGTTTCACCATAGTGCAGTGGTATAGCAGGTAGCAGGAGATGACTGGAGATGTTACCTCTAGAGCGGTTCTTGGTGTTCTGACTGTCTAGGAGGTGCAGCCAGGCTATTTGAAGCAAATCCTGGAAAAGCACCTCCAGACTGACTGGAGCCAGTAGCATTTGCCTAACTCTGCAATTGTTTGAGGGGAGTCTTTCATGTGTCACTGGGTGACAAAGGACCCCCATGGACGCCGCTGTGTCCCCCTTTGTCTTGGTCGGTTCTGCATCTTCAGACCCTCATATCTCGGTCGTTTAGGCGTCTATAACCGCCATTTTGCGCATGCGCGGAGTTGAATGTGCCAAGTTTATAATACTCGCTGGATAGGCGCGTAACTTGCGCCGGTTTGTCTGTAGTGCATTCGGAGGTTGATTCAGTCTCCATGGCGTAACTTCCTTAATAATGGGAGTTCCGCCTTGATCTTGAGCTTATTCTAACTGTCTAATTATGGGCTTTCCATAAATGCTTTGATATTTGACCTAGGTCGCTCAGGAGCGACGCTAGAGCGACCGGAATGTTATGGCGTCGTGCTTATGTAACCCATTGTTCAGTCATTAGGGTGCTCAGACACTCATGACGGCGTCAGCGGTGCTCAGGCACCCGTGACGGCCGGTTGCATTCACTTACAAGTTATTAGTTTGTGCACTGAACCATGAGGTCGCACACTGAGACCCTCATTTTTATTATATTGTGCAGTGAACCATTAGGTCGGAGCCTTTGATGTCACAAACTCTGTGTAACTGACTTGGCTGGTGTGCAGTGGGGCATGAACGCTCTTATACAAAGTTTGAGCGCTCTTATAGCTCTTAGAACCAACCTATGTATTAATTTCTTAGATATTCTTTGATTAATACAATAATATGTTACAATTTATGGGATAATAAAATGGTATATCATAGAATACTCCCTCTCCCCCGAGAAAATGCGAAACTCCGTCATTTCGCCGAGGGAATGTACAATCTACATATTTTACCTTATTTGGAGTTGTATACTGTTTGTAAGAGGATTTGAAGTGATGGGGAGTGCTTCAAATGCAATTTTTGTGGTAGAGCTTTGTCAGTATAAACAATTTTCTCCTGGGTATAAGTACATTTCCGAGTTTCTATATCTTACCATACCTGAGTGTATTTGCTTATGTAACATCAATTTTGGGTACAATTTTCCATTTTTTATGTACAACATACAATTTGGCAAATAGTGTGCAATTTTGGCATTCAATGTTCAATTTAGCGTGCAAATTGAACATAAATGACAATTTTAGCGTGCAAATTTACAATTTCGCGTGTAATTGCGTTCAATTGACAATTTTAGTATGCAAATATATAATTTCTCGCGTATATTTGGCAATTTTAGTATGCAAATATATAATTTCGCGTACATTTGGCAATTTTAGTATGCAAATATATAATTTTCGCGTATATTTGGCAATTTTAGTGTGCAAATATATAATTTCGCGTACATTTGGCAATTTTAGTATGCAAATATATAATTTTCGCGTACATTTGGCATTTTTAGTATGCAAATATACAATTTTAAGTGTGCAAATAGGGTACAAACTTACAATCTAGTGTGCAACATACAATTTTAGTGTGCAAATTGGGTACAAGCGTACAATCTGGTGTGCAACATACAATTTTAGTGTGCAAATTGGGTACAAACGTACAATCTAGTTTACACTATACAATTTTTGGGATTTGAGACAAATTTTTCCGAGGACCGGAAAAACAAAGTACTTCATGTACAATAGGCTTGTTTGTCTCTGAGTTACTCTTTGATTTTGCTATATGGGTGTATTAATTGGCAATTTCGGCAGTGGGCCGCTGCTTAATTGACTTTTCCCTAGCCTCTTTGAGTATGTGTCCCTGGAAGAGATTATTTGGTGAGTATCTTAAGTAAACATTTTTCATGTCAACAATTTTTCTCAACAATTTTTTTTTTCATTCATTTTTCCAACAATTTTCTTGGATACCTAAAGTGTGTTACTTTAAGTAAACCTTGGTATAGTATACAAGTGCTAGTGGGTACAAAACTGTCTTAGTTATCTACCTGCATTCATGTATATTAATGTTAGATTTGTACAATTTACAATTTGTAATTTGCAATTTCGCAATTTTGCGCGTATATGCGCGCATTAATCATCGATTTTGTGAGAATACCATAGATTTTCATATTATACATCAACAAGTGGCTGTGTATATATATTTTTTTTTTTTTTTTTTTTCTAATACTTTGATAATTTCATTGACAGTGGAGGTGTGTCAGGAGTGAGATGTGAGTCTCCTCCCTGATGTGCTCATGCAGTGGTGGCACTTGAGGTGTTAGGTGCCAGATTCTGGCATGTGTCTGTGTCAGTGCCTAGCTTGGTGTCAGTGGACAGTTCAGGGTGGGGGGGGTGTGTGTGTGTGTGTCCATTTAAGGAATGTGTCGCTGGTATTGGAGTATCAGTTCCTCTCTGGAAACCTCTGTTGTAGCACCATGGCCCATCTTCAAGCTCTCTTTGCTTTGCCTGTCTCTCAGGTGATGGAGGTGGGGAGTCCGGCTAGGGCCCTGGTGGAGGCCAACCAGACCATACACTATGGTTACATAGTGAGGAATTTCAAGGAGATCATTGAGCATGGTGATGTGTTGGTCTGCAATTACTCCTGCCACTATTTCTTAGGCTCAGCCTTGCGTCGGGGGGCCACTGTGGCCCTTCTGGCTAGGGCCTTGGGTAATATGGGGTTCTGGCCCATGGACTATAACTTCGGGCCGCGGGAGCGAGTGCTATGGGATTATCTGTTGGCAGCATCCCTCATCGACCTTGCGGCATCCGGGGATCCATTCATGGCCGCCGAGTATGGACTGGGGTTGATGGAGGCCCGGCTTGTTGAGTGGGAACATGACCACGGCCACATGATTGGATCGGACTCGGACTCCCACTCTCCCATCGATGTTGAACCCGAGGATCTGTGGTAGGACCCCGACTGACTGAAACCTAGGGTGTAAAAACCCGCCATCCCAAAGGCCCTTTTCAGGGCCGGCAAATTGTCCGAAAAGTTCTGAATACTGTCTCTGATATGTTGTCTCCTGGTGGTGGACTGGGGGCAGTCTAGGCTGTGGGCAGTCTAGGCTGTTTCCACAGTCACCGGGGAGGGCTGGTGGTTTAGAAAATTAGCAATAGTCTGCATGTTTGACCTTGCGGTCTCCTCCTGTTGTTCGTCAATAATTATATCTGTTGTATTTTCCAGTGCTGTCATGGTCACCGGGCTGGTGCCACAATCATTCTGGAGAAGCATGGAGTAGTACAGTCCTTTGTTTTTAAGGGCTGGTATAGTACTGAACCTAGTGCACCAAGGTAGGTGTATCACCTGAGGGAGGTGATAAGCAAATTCTCCTCTCTGTGTTGTTATAACTGCTGGTCCATTCCAGGTAAATATAGCCTTAGGTAGTGGGAAGGTTTTAACCACTATATCCTTATAGGTAGGGGCAGCTGCTGATTTAATCTCATCAAATTCATGTGGTATTGGCCTCAAGGGTAGCGCGAAGTTTGAGTCTCCACAATATGTTTTAAAATATATTGTGGGATTTGTGCGCTTGGCCACATTTTTCTTGCCACAGTGTGTCTGTGCAAATTTCTTAAGGTACTTCATTATTCTGTAGGCTGAGTAGATGGTCAGGGTGAATAATATAGCAATTATCAGGGTGTGGGTTTCCTGAATTGTGAGGAAAGGGGTGTGGGTTTCCTCTGTAGGGGTTAATTTGGTAGGATTCTTATCTGGGAGCAATTTGTGTAGGGGCAGCTCGGTGACTAGTCTAAATGCTTTGGCTGTAGGCAGGTAGGCTACAGTCCCTCCTAGTCTGTACAGTTTGAGTAGTATGTATACTATAAAAATGTGAGCTGATATCCCTAGGATGAGTCCTAAGCTTTGGAAGATTGGATGCTCTGTAACTCGACGTAGGTGTGACTCTACGTAGCGTGTTTCCATTGCCCTATCAAGGTTGGAGGCATCTTTTAATAATGTTTTGGCAAAGGGCTCTAGATTTAGTTGAGTAATATCATCCATGATTGGATTTTCCTGTAGTTTTTCTAAGGTTCTAGAAAGGTTTACTACTGGGAAATTTGGAAGATTCTCTCTTTCATCTGGTTTGGTTTCGGAAATTTGGTTAAGTGCTGCCATGAATGGTAAATTAATTGTCTTGAGGATGTAATGAAATGATAAGGTTGAGTTACAGGGCAACCTTGTGTTTGGAAGAGAAAATTCTCCTACACTGATTGTGCACCCACAGGGTACGCCTATGATTGAGTAGGACTGGGCTTTTCGAGTCTCAGACGTTTTACCATGGCAGTTGATAAAGTAGTGGGGTTCATTAGTAGTGACCAGATACTCATCTTCAGAAATGGAAATAGCATGGGTGGTAGGTGCTTGCAGTGGTGAAACTGTAAACTTGCAATGTTCCTTAATCTGTTGAGCCTGGTTAGTAAAAATGGCTACAGGGCATGTAGGCCTGTGTTTATAGATTCTACCATTTACATCTCTGCATACCTTTACTGTAGTACCTTCACATGCCTGCATATCTGCTGAGTCCAATTCGATGAATAATGATTCGTCGTAAGATACTGCTAGAAACTCAGTTGTGGTTTGCAACTTGGTGACTCCTCTGGTGGGGGTCTCCTGTGTGTCTATAGGCATTGGTGATGTAATCATTTGGTACAGTTTGAAGGTTGAGGTGGTAGATTGTATTATAATGTCCAGATGAATATATATATGGTGAGCTGAGTAAGTGTATGAGGTCAGCTTCTGTGAATAATAGAAATCTAAGTCATTAATTGTGACTTGTGCTCCAGGGTGTGTAATCCTAAGTTTGTTATTAATGTCAATTAAGTATCTAGCAAGGTCTGAGGGTGGTACTATATCAGGGGTTAGGATCCCTGATGATAGCATCCTCAGGGCTGCATTTGTCCTTTGCAGTGATTGAACTGTATTCATTCTTGCTGCTATGATAATTAATGCATCATTTAATACTTGCATTTTTTCCCTTTGAGTTTTCTCGTGCCTTGAATATGAGTCAAGTGACCTGGACATGTTAGAGGCCCACAGGTTGACGGTGTCACCTATGGTGTTGATTGTGCTGTCTAGTACCTTCTTATCTTGGATGTATGCTTTAACAAACTTATCTTGTCTGTCTGTGATCTTTTCAATGAGACTAGCTGCTTCCTGATCCTGTTTAGCAAATTTTCTTAGTATTTCATCTATGTTCTTGAGCTGTCCCATTACTTGGTTTACATCTTCTACTGTGGCTAGACCTAGCACACCGCGAAACAGGGGTGCTAGAAAACCCAGTATGGCCTCTCTTTTGGCCTTGTCCAATGTGTTTATGGGGTTGGATAAGAACAATTTGATGGAGGCTAATGTTTCATTTATCTCCTTGTCTGCAATTTCCAGCAAGGTGTCAAGCTCCTTAGCTTGTTGGATAATTTGGCCAGAGGTATGATCTTGTAGAGTAGGAGTGGTCAATTGGAGTATTCTATCCCTTATGGATCCTTGGGTAACGGGTGCCCGAGGTATCTTGTAGGGGATAGCTAACAACAGTGTTGTGGTTGTATGTCCATTGACCAATGGTTGAGGGCTAGGTTTGAATACTACTCCTATGTTTTGTCTCACCACAGGTGTATAACCTGCAGTAAGTGGTTCTATAGTATATAATAACAGCATAGTTAGCAGTATGGGTGAAACTCTCAGTCTCCCCATGGTGCTTGTGTAAAGCAAGTTTGCTGTTTAAAGTCTTGTCAAATTTGTAGTGATTTGGTGCTGGTAAAGTCTAAGTGTATGGTGTAACACTTTAAATGAAGTGGTTCAAACTGTACCTTTGCAAGATTGAGCTGTCTTGGCAATATGTCCGGTGAGTCTATAGAGATTGACCAGTAAATGGTAAGGTCAGGTTGAAGGTGAAGTAGGTGTGTTCTTTATCCTAGTGCAGTCTCTCCTAATGGAGAAGTGGGCTGGCTAATTCCCAAGTGGGGTCCTGTAGACTTGTGTTCCAGACTGCAGCTGGATGAAGACTGATGGTGGGCTATGGTCCACAGTGCTTCTTATGTAGCCTACCCTACCCACATCCATTGTGGGCCTGGTATTGTTTCTCTGGAGTCATGTACCTAATCTCCAGTGTCTGCAACTGTGGGGTTCTATTGTGTGATCTGTGTACTGGTAATTAGCTCCTCCTGTCATCCAGGACAGCCATTCATGACCGTCTAGACAGTTGTCTGAGGGTAGCTTATAAGGTCAATTGATCTCTATAGACTGCTGTGTTGGCATAGCGCGCTCTTTCATGTGGGGATTAGGCTTTAGACACTCCATTGTGTTACCCTTACTCTTCTTAGACTTCATGTCTGCTTTACTTGGAGGGTCCCAGTCTTTGACCCTTTCAGAGGCAATAACCTACTGATATATTTACAAATTTGATTGGCTTTATATACATATAAGTAATTCATTATCAGTCACACATGTCTTATGTGTGGATGAAGAGAATTTGTAATACATTTTGAAAATCTTATGTTCTTTTGGTATCTCAATCTTGTTTCTAATTTCTTGAAACTGCACCACACCTAGATGTCTTTCTTAGTATGTGGTGTGCAGGCCTAGGCTTGATAGGGCCTATGCCTGTGGTTTCTCTTGTAAGGGTGATATCATTTTTGTTCCTTACAATTTTGTTGTAGTATTTGGCCTCATGTGGAATAAGCCTGTGTGCAAATTCATTGTTTCTGACAGCCACAACCTTTTTCAGTCTGTCTATGTGCACTGGTCTGGCCACCAATAGATTGGTGTCCAAGTTTTTGAGTTTGGCACTTGTCAAACTAGGTCTGTCTACTACAACATATGGCCCCATAAAAAGGGGTTGAAGTTTCTTACACTCTGTGTTGGTCAGGATTCTAGGTATGTTTAGGTACACCATGTCGGTGACCTTGATTTCCTGTGGTGTAAGTTTCTTATCATATCTATCCTTCCTTTCCTTTTGTAGCTTGGCGACCCTTTCTATAGCTTTCCTCCTAGAGGTATCCTGATTTGTTATCATGTTAGCTACATGGTCTGCTACGGTGGATATGTCTTCCTGTATTCCCAGCCCTAAGTCCATTGGGGTGGCTGGGTTCCTTCCATGGAGTAGGAAGAAAGGGGTGAATCCTGTGGTTTGGGATTCAGTGTTGTTTAATGCAAAGGTTATGGGTTCAATAAATGAATCCCAATTGTTTTGGTGCTTTGAGCAGAATGCTCTGAGCGCTGTGCCGATGCTAGCATTGAATCTCTCTACAAGCCCATTTGATTGTGGCCTGTATGGTGAGGAGAATTTATGTTTGATCTTGAGGTGTTTAGTTAACTTTGTGAACTTTGCACCTGTATAACATGTTCCATTGTCTGTTTGAAGAGTGGCTGGTGTTCCATGATGACAAATTATATTCTTGTAGAACTCTGCTGCTGTTGTTTCAGCTTTTAAGTCGGTAGTAGCCCAAGCTGTTGCATATCTGGTAGCATAATCTATGCAGACTTGTATATGTTTGTTTCCCCTGGCAGTTGTGGGAAGTGGTCCCACCGCGTCTAGGTTTAGGAACTTCATTGGTGAAGCCATGTACTCTCTCACTGTCATTGGTGTTTTGTGTGAGTGTACTTGCCTTTTTGCTGTGAGGCATGTGTGGCAGGTGGAAACATATTTTGTTGTGTCTGCTAGCATAGATTTCCAATATACCCTAGGTCGGAGTGCTGACAGCATCCTACTGGAACCAAGATGGCCGCCAGTAGGTGAGTCATGGAAATACTGTAGTGTACTTGTTACCCATTGCTGTGGTATAACAATTTGAAGTGGTACAGTATTGGTTTTTCTCCAATTTATGGGGCATATATGGACTAATGTACTATTTACCAAGGTGTATGTCTGGCCTTGGTTGATGATTCTATTTCCTTGTGCTTTTGGTGCAGGCAAGGTCCCATCCTCAAGATATTGTATGAGGGGCAATAGTTCCTTGTCCTTCCTTTGTTCCAAGCCAAGGTTTGTACCTGAGATGGATGTGTCGGGAATCTGATCCAGTAGTTGATTTATATCTAGCACATGTTGTTTTATTCTGTCTCTTTCTTTTTCTTTTTCATCGACTATTGGCCTATCTTGTGCCTTTTGTTGGGGTGTGTCACTCTTGTTTTGGTGTGTAGGCTCCTTTGGAGGGCCTATTCTCGCCTTGGTGGGAGTGGCAACCTTTTTCTTCAAAGGCACAATTTGCTTTTTGTCATTCTTCTTTGTCTCAGAGTTCTTTGACTTAGTAGATGCAGTGTCTTTTGTGACATTTTTCCTGGCAGGTGGGGTTTTGGTAGGTTTGTTTCCTGTGACCTTTTTCTCATTTAGAATAGTTTGTGATTGTGTGGGGGGTTTTGGTGTGCCCTCCTGAATCATTTCTCTAGTCTTTGAGCGTGTGGTCATAGGACACAAATGGTTTGATATTTCCTCTCCCTGCATTGGTTCAAAGAATCTGACTGATTTGGAAGTTGCTTGAGTAATAGCATATATTGTGTCTTCTGAATCTTCATCATCTGAGTCAGGTGGGGTGAAGAGTGGCTCCTTAGGAGTTGCCTTCAGCATCTGATTGAGTGATGAGAATTCGATAGGCTCGAAGTCATTATCTGGAAAGAGTTGTGAGTATTCTCTCTCACAGTGGCAAAACACATAGTGTGTAGATTGCTTCAAGATACCCCTAATGGGTGTCTCTGGCCTTTCAATGGTGTTGGGTGGATCATCCCTTTTGAATGGTACTTTCTTTGTTACTTTTGCAAACTTGGTTCTACTGGCTGCTCTAACTCTCCTTGGTGGGGGTGGAGGGTTAGTCATGGGTCCAGAATCTGGGTATTCTCTTCTAGACATAGCATCTGGTGGTGTGTTATCATCACCTTTCACGTGTTGGATGGTGAATGAAAATTGTTGTATGTCTAGAGCCCATCTGGCCCATCTATGTGTGAGTCCTGTATTGGTTAGTAGTGGGATTAGGGCTGCATGGTCTGTGTATAATTGGAAGTGTCTAGTCTCTAGATAGTGTCTGAAATGTAATACTCCATACACTACTCCCAGTAGTTCTCTCTCTGTGGTATTGTAATTTCTCTCATGTTTGGAGAGGGTTCTACCTGCAAAGGCTACTGGTCTGAGCACTCCTTCATTATCTCTCTGTGAGAGTACAGCTCCTAAACTCACATTGGAAGCATCAGTTGCCAAACTGAACTCTTTCTCATAGTTTGGATATCTGAGAAGAGCATTGGTACAGAGGGCATGCTTTAAAGTTTTGAAAGCATTATCTGCATCCTCTGTCCAGACAAATGCTTTGAGATGTGTCTGTAGATCATACAATGGTCTAGCAATTTGGGCATAGCCTTTGATAAACTTTTTGAAGTATTGGCACAGGCCTGTGAAAGATCTGACATTTTTGACTGATTTTGGTGTTGGGAAAGTTTTGATTGATTCCACCTTTGTGGGAGATGGTTGCAGTCCCATGGGTGTCACTCTCATTCCCAAGAAGTCTATTCTGTCTATGAAGTATTCACATTTTGATTTCTTCAGTTTGAGTTTACCAACTCTTAGGCTGTTGAACACATCTTCCAGGTCATGGAAGTGTTGTTCGATTGATGGTGATAATACCAATATGTCATCTAGGTATGGTAGAGCACATTTGTATTTGAGTTTGTTCAGAATTAATGTGACTAGATGGCAGAATCCTGCAGGTGCGGTCGCTAAACCCATCGGCATCCTTTCATAGACATATTTTTTGTCATTTGCTATGAATGCGGTTTTATGCTGGTCCTCCTGTCTTATAGGAATTTGAAAAAATCCCTGTTGGGCATCTAGCTTACTGAATACTCTTGGTCTGAGTGACCCTATCATGTCTAGAGTGTCATCGGCTCGGGGTGTAGATAAGGCTTGATTTATCGTGTTCTGGTTCAAATAACGAAAATCTGTGACGAGCCTATGGCCTCCCGATGATTTTTGTACTAAAAAGGATCTGGAAGCCCAGGGGCCCTCAGCACATTCTCTCAGAATGCCCTGTTGTACTAGCCTTTCACACTCTTCCCCTATTGCGGCCTGTTTTTCAGGTGTTTGTCTATATGGTAGGAAATGACATGGTACTGCTTCAGGTTTTACATGTATTGAGTGGGTATACAGGTGTGTAGCACCAATGTCTCCATCTTTTCCTACAAATATATCATCATACTTGGTCAGCAGTGATCCTAATCTATCATGCTGATCTTTGGATGTGAGCACAGATTTTGGTGGAACATTCTCCTCCAATTCTGGCTCGAGGTCATGTGCCTCACTATGTATAGCAGCTATTTCAGAGAGTCTGATTGAGTTGGGTTCAGGGTCAGCGTATGTGGACTCACAGTCTGAGTCTGTGTCACTGAATTGAGTTACATCCTCAGGCCGTATGGCTGAGATGGATTGATCAGTGTGTGGGGTAGTGTCTGACACCTGTTGAGGTTTTTTTAAATCAGATTCCTTGACTTCCTGAAATAGCGCTATGATGGCACCCTTTTTGATTTTATGTGGGCGCCTGCTGGTGTTGAGTAACACTAGGGGATGTTTGTTATTTTCCCTGGGGGTTACTGCTGCCCTTTGAACTAGATATGGGGCATTGTTATTTCTTTGGAGGTTATCTACTACTCCAGTTTTCCCTTGCAGTGATTGAGTAGATGTGACCTTACCCAATACTGCAAGTTCAGAGAATGGAGGGATGGTAAAATCCCTCACTGTCCTAATGGGTTTGAGAATTTGTTCAGGATCAACATTAAATTCAATTTGAGATTTTGTAGTGCTTAAGAAATCTGTGCCGAGAACAACGGGCTGTGTGAGGTTGGGAATTACAGCAAATTGGTATTGGAATCTGACACCTTGGATTCTAAAGTTCAGCATAGCTGAATGTCTAACATGACACACCGATCCATCTGCCAAATGGATGTTGATTTTAGATTTCCTCAGTTGGATATGGAATCTCTTTTGGAGATCCATGAGGAATGATTGTCTGACACAGGTGATAGTAGCACCTGTATCAACCAAACATTGTACATCTGAAACATCATATAGATTTGCATTGATACAGCCATTTTGAAGAAGTACAATAGAAAGCTTGGTACTCTCACCTGTATCCTTTGATGATGAATCTGGTGGGGTGATGTGTATCACTGATGGACGTCTCTGTCTGTTAGATGGTAAATTGGCACTAGCAATTGTCTCTGGTTGAATCTTTGTTAATCCTGATTGATTGTTTGTTTTTGGGGTGTCACAGTGCACTGGCCCATCGGCACTGTGACATCCTAGTTTTCCTGGTTCTGTGGGGTGGTTGAGATGGTTGCCACCAGGAGCTTGGAGATTTGATCCATCACATGAGGTGGTATTTGGGGGTTACTGTTTTGGTTCCCCTGGTAACCTCTTGTCAGGTTTGTAATCCTCCTGGCGTGAGTTGGAACCCTGGTTATATTGACCAGAGTTGCTGTATTGACCGGAGTTGTTGGATCTCTGGTTGTTGTAGGCACCATTGTTGTTGTAGGATCCACTGTTGTAGTTCCTTTGTGGACTATGGCTTCTACTGTTGGATCCTTGATTATAGGATCCAGAGTTGTAGCTCCTATGTGGACTGTGGCTTTTACTGTTGGATCCTTGATTATAGGATCAAGAGTTGTTTGAACCCTGGCTCTTGTTGTAGGAACCATTGTTGTTGTAGGATCCAGAGTTGTAGTTCCTATGTGGACTATGGCTCCTACTGTTGGATCCCTTATTATTATAGGATCTGCCATTATTTGGGGTTCTGTCTCTCCTATCACTGTATGAAGAGTCACCATTGTTGGAGTTGGAAGAGCTGTTGTCTTTCCTACTGTTGTGACCCCCCCGGTTGTTGTTGTTGCCCCCTCTACCTCTACCTCTATTGGATTGGTAGTTGGGGTCATAGTTATTTCCTCTATATCTACCGGTAGGGTCTCTTGATGCAACCTTAGCCTCCTGTTGCCTTACATGGGCACTAGACATTAGGTTAACATCTTCATCTGCACTAGTGCTGATTTCCTGGACCTTTTTCTTAGTAGGCTGTGGGTTTGACTCTGCCTCCCTTACCTTCCTAGATCTTTCTTGGGTCTCAACCTCTAAGGCTAGGTCTAGGGCTTGGTCAAAAGAGTCTATTTTCTTGTTCTCAAGAGCTACAGAGATCCAGGGCCTCATGCCTTGGGTAAATGCCTTGCTTAGGATTTCATCGCTTTGGCGTTGGGCATTACACACTTTCCTGAGGTGGCATGCATAGTCTAGGACAGGTTCATCTACCTTTTGTGCACGGAGTGCTGTCCTTGAGATGATATTGTCTCGAGTAGCAAAATACTCTTTTAATTTATTCACTACATTGGTCCATGTCAACATATCAGGTGTGGCACTCTCCCTGAAGGATTCAAACCAAGCTAGTGCTTGTCCTTCAAGGTACTTGGGTAAATATGTCACCATGGTGTCACTGTCTGTTACTTTGTACTTATCCTTCAGATATTCTGGGAATTTGTGATCAATAAATAATGCTGTTGACATGAGTGGTGATGGGTGTGAAAAGGTTTTGGGTTTTGTCACCTCATGTAGCCTGATCTTTCTGTCGTCCTGTTGTTTTCTGTCTATGAGTTTGGTCATGTTGGACACCATGGAGATTATGATGTCATCTTTGGATCCAGAGGCAGATGGTGGGACAACAGGTGTGATGGCAGGTGTGGGAGGCTGTGGGGTCTGGGATGATACCATCTTCATGAGATCTGCTATCTGTTGTTGTTGTCTCTCTAGGGACTTCCGCTGGTCTTCCATGGCCTTCTGTTGGGCATCCATTGCTGCATTCCTCTCTGCCAATTGTTGGTTGAGGATCCTCTCCCTTTCCTCCTGCTGGGACTTGTTGGTCTCTAGGGCAGTAACTGCATCTTGGATGGCCTTCTCATAGGCCCTTATCTTCTCAGCTGTCTGATTAGGTTGGGGGCCTTCATCGGTGTCCATGATGGAGGCTGTGGGGGAAGTGTCTCTGGAGGAGTGGCTGTCAAAGGCTGGAGCTGGGGTGGAGGATCTAGATGAGGGTGTGGATCCACCCCCTGAGGTAGATCCTTCTCCCCCTGAGGTAGATAGTGTGAGTTGAGCGTCCTGTAGAGATCCCTGGGAAATGTTGGATCCCTGAGAACTGGTTGTTCCCTGAGTCGACAGGGTGGGAGGTGTGGGGTCTACTGAGTGTGGGTCTGTTGTACTGGAGGCTGATTTGCATCCTGTGGGCCTCCTAGATCTAGGTGGGAGGGAGACCTCTTCAACAGGCCCCTGACTACGTAAGGTCTTTGTGTGTTGTTCTGCCAGCTTGACTGATAAGACCTTGATGTGTGGGGTGGACCTCACTGACGTGTGGGAGACCTCACTGCCGTGTGGGAGACCTCACTGACGTTTGGGAGACCTCACTGACGTGTGGGAGACCTCACTGACGTGTGGGAGACCTCACTGACGTGTGGGAGACCTCACTGATGTGTGGGAGACCTCACTGCCGTGTGGGAGACCTCACTGATGTTTGGGAGACCTCACTGACGTTTGGGAGACCTCACTGACGTGTGGGAGACCTCACTGATATGTGGGAGATCTCACTGATCGTGTGGGAGATCTCATTGATGTGTGGGAGATCTTACTGTTGTGTGAGAGATCTCATTGATGTGTGGGAGATCTCATTGATGTGTGTGGGATTTCACTGATGTGTGGGAGATCTCACTGATGTGTGGGAGATCTCATTGATGTGTGGGAGATCTCACTGATGTGTGGGAGATCTCATTGATGTGTGGGAGATCTCACTGATGTGTGGGAGATCTTATTGATGTGTGTGGGATCTCACTGATGTGTGGGAGATCTCACTGATGTATGGGAGATCTCACTGGTATCTCACTGGTGACCTTTGTGGACATGGTGTCAAGGTCAAGGTCACTGGGTGGGTGGAGTGGGGTTTACTGTGTGTATGATTGTTTTTAGTAATGTTGGCGGCTTTTAATTTTTATGAGCCTGTGAGAAATGGGATCTTAGTAGGATGTTCTCCACCACTTTGTCATACTAGTGATTGGCATGATCAAGTTGTCATATGAGAAATATCATAAGACTAGTGGTATATAGTGTAATTATCTCAAGGCTCTTATAAATAGTGTTATTTCCAGTTGTCACTGGTTTATTCAGCTTTAGGCAACATGTAAGAAATATCAATCATACAGTAGTTAGTATGTAGGTAATTTGTACATACAGTAAACATACAGTAATTTATAAAGTACAATGTTCTGTTCCACTCCACCTGTGAGGTAATAATACAATGTCCAGCATATTTCTAGGTGGGTTCCCACACCTAGCTCCTGACCTGCTGCTTAGAGGAATAATGTAATAATGAATAACTTTACCCTCTGGTGGATGTCTTGAGGAAGATAGCCTCTGGCCACTAATGATGGAAACCAATGCCTGTCTAGCATAGTTTCACCATAGTGCAGTGGTATAGCAGGTAGCAGGAGATGACTGGAGATGTTACCTCTAGAGCGGTTCTTGGTGTTCTGACTGTCTAGGAGGTGCAGCCAGGCTATTTGAAGCAAATCCTGGAAAAGCACCTCCAGACTGACTGGAGCCAGTAGCATTTGCCTTACTCTGCAATTGTTTGAGGGGAGTCTTTCATGTGTCACTGGGTGACAAAGGACCCCCATGGACGCCGCTGTGTCCCCCTTTGTCTTGGTCGGTTCTGCATCTTCAGACCCTCATATCTCGGTCGTTTATGCGTCTATAACCGCCATTTTGCGCATGCGCGGAGTTGAATGTGCCAAGTTTATAATACTCGCTGGATAGGCGCGTAACTTGCGCCGGTTTGTCTGTAGTGCATTCGGAGGTTGATTCAGTCTCCATGGCGTAACTTCCTTAATAATGGGAGTTCCGCCTTGATCTTGGGCTCATTCTAACCGTCTAATTATGGGCTTTCCATAAATGCTTTGATATTTGACCTAGGTTGCTCAGGAGCGACGCTAGAGCGACCAGAAGGTTATGGCGTCGTGCTTATGTAACCCATTGTTCAGTCATTAGGGTGCTCAGACACTCATGACGGCGTCAGCGGTGCTCAGGCACCCGTGACGGCCGGTTGCATTCACTTACAAGTTATTAGTTTGTGCACTGAACCATGAGGTCGCACACTGAGACCCTCATTTTTATTATATTGTGCAGTGAACCATTAGGTCGGAGCCTTTGATGTCACAAACTCTGTGTAACTGACTTGGCTGGTGTGCAGTGGGGCATGAACGCTCTTATACAAAGTTTGAGCGCACTTATAGCTCTTAGAACCAACCTATGTATTAATTTCTTAGATATTCTTTGATTAATACAATAATATGTTACAATTTATGGGATAATAAAATGGTATATCATAATAGAGTGGTGGGTGTGCAAAACACCCATACATCACATGACGTGAGGATAAGCAGAAGGGATGGTCATCTCCTGTATAGCAATAATCTCTGGACACCTTCAGCAGCCCAGATAGATAATGAAGTGAACAGACATATGCAGGGGCTTTCCCTCTACTGACACCTTCATCTCTATATGAGAGAGTATTAAAATAAAAAAAATCTATCTTCATTTTGGCATGTACAAAGACAATCAAAATGTGTATCATTTCTTTTTACTAAGAACAACATCTGTCAATTTGAATACAGAAGCTTTTCAATCTCCAAGATTTTGAGCATATTCATTTAGTCTTTCATCAAGTGGCATAGTCATTGCCTGACGAAGCTCAGATATTGGTTCTTCTTTGTCACGTAAAAAGCAATTAGTACTATTTTTATGGCTATCAATCCTTAGAAATTGCTTTCGCCCTTGCTCATCATCTTCAATCATAACCAGTCTTTGGTTCTTGGCTCTTTCCAATTTTGTATTGTTGAACAACAATCTGCAGCTTTGATGGTATTTGGCGTTTTTATTCCTTAGAGTCTTCTCAATACCTTCACCTTCATCCAACGTCTTTGGATCCGATTTTATTGGCCTGGTCATTAGTGAATGGCACTGAGGGATATTTTCCGTAAGCATGTTGTACCCATCATGCTGTGGAGAGTAAGATTTTGGTATGGACTTCAAGGCCTCTTTTAGATCTTGCTGATAAAGGCAACATTTAGACCAATCAGTTGTTCTAGATTCAGATAATCCTCCTGCAGTTGCCATCCTGCATTGGACTTGTGTGTATTAGTGCCATTTCTTGTTTTAGAGATGAGGTCTTGTAGATGTGAATCCTAGTTCCTGTAAAAACAAGGTTTTTGCAGTTAAGGTATGTTTAGGTATTTGCATATATAATTTTGAGGTAATTTCAGAATTGAAGAGCACAGCAATCTACCTACCTGTCTACAGACTAAACAGTTGAAATGGTCATCTTGAACACTGAAGTTAGAGTAACACAACTAATTAAACATAATTAACACCCTTAAATATTATTCATGTACCTCAAGAGTTGACCGAAATCAGGATCTGGAAAAAGAATACAAAGAAATGACATTATGAACAAAGAACAAGAATTATCCATTAAAGATTGCTTCATTTTTTCCATAGGGTGATCACCATATGACAATGTGATTTATCAGAATTTTAAAATTTTCCCCCATAGCACTTGAATGTGGTGTCTTCAGTCATGAATGACTTTTGTAAAACAAGAACAAAGCTTGGACAAGACAATAAAACAAAGATGAGCACAGCAGTCATTTCACAGCTGCCAAGTTGGTATCAAGAGTGTTTCTCTATTACTACACAAAGTATGAGCAGGGATGAGTATAGAGTGACTATGTGACTAACAGAGAGTATGGGGGGCATAAAGGAGTGTATTATGCGTATACGACTTACAGAGTACCTGGGGATAGGCAGGAGCAATACAATGTGTGTCCATAACATACAGAGTACCTGGGAATATGCATAAATAGTACAATGTTTGTTCATGAGGTACAGAGTACCTGGGCATATACAGGACCAATACAATGTTTCCACATGTCATGGAGAGTACCTGGGCATATACAGAATGTGTATGGTATGTGCATGTAATGTACAGGGTACCTGGGGAATTACAGGCCCAATACAATGTGTGTCCATAAGGTACAGAGTATCTCGGGACATACAGAACCAATACAATGTGTCCCTATGACTGACAGGGTACATGGGGACATACAGGCCCAATACAATGTGTGTACATGACTTACTGGGTACCTAGGGACATGTTTATACAGGAACAATACAATTTGTGTCCATAACTTACATGACTTACAGAGTACCTAGGGACATACAGGACCAATGCAATGTGTGTCCATGACTTACAGAGTACCTGGGGACATACAGGACCAATACAGTGTGGTTACATGACTTACAGAGTACCTAGGGACATGCAGGACCAATACAATATGTGTACATGATTTACAGAGTACCTGGGGACATGTAATGGACAAGGACAATGTGTATGCATGACTTTTAGGGTACCTGGGGACATACAGGACCAGTACAATGTGTGTCCCTGATTGCAATTTACCTTGTGGGGGGATACCTCGGGATATACAGGATGGGTTCAATATTTCCACATGCTATGGAAAGTCTGTACAGGATCTACTCAAAATGTGGACATCACAGGATACCTGGTGACATCCAGGACTAGTCCAAGGGCACATTTAATAGGCCTTTTTGGGCACTTAGTCTAGCAAATGACTGTAGTACCCCTATTATCACCCACTTTTGTTTTTAGATTAGATTTATTTCCTAGTCTAACATGTTATATGTCTTTGAATCAAAACATTGTTGTCTATGAAGCTTTACAGTATAAAAGTTGTTGATACTTACATGGTTTACAGTGTTGCACACTTGTATTAGTTGTCTCCTTTTTAAAGAATCTAAGTAGATGTCTTCTCATCTCAGACTCTCTGTTTGTCTGTCTGTTTGTCTGCTCTTGTATCCAAGTCACACATCCAGTTTTTGCATTTGTTTAGTATTCAGAATAAATTAAGCAAAATCTGCTTCACGCTCTGATAATTAATTTAAAAAAGAATTAGAATTTTTAGAATTGTGAACATACTAAAAAGGGATTTGAAGGAGCTTCTGAAAAAATAGCCTTAGTTTCCCATTTAGTACCTTCAAATCCCACTAGGGGGCCTATATATGAGCAGGTTAAGAAGAAATACTTTCTCCCCATTGTGGATGTACAATCTGCCTGCATAACAGTTCCTGCTGATATTTTATTGCATTAATTGACACCTGGCCCAAGTGTTTACTATATGAACTAGAAATTATGATTTCTGAATGCTCTCCAACCCAAGGCCAAATGGGGATAAACCAAGGTCAAACTATTTGTGCAACATTAATGATGTTCACACTTGGCATGGTGCTCATAAGGATGGAGGTATGAAAAACGTATGACATTAGCGCTATTGATATATGCAATACCAGAACCAAAGTTCTGCAAACAAGGTTTCTGGTATTCACTCTAATAATGTCTCATGCTATTTGACATTAAAATGACCATGACCCTAAGTTAAGGTCATCAATACTCAGAGGTGTTATAGGGCCACTAAAGGTCTACTGGTATCACTTCTATCAGAGCATATGAATATGTCATAAACATCTCAAAGACCAGATATAATCATGTGCAAAAAAAGAGTGAAATGTGCTCTGATTCAGTGATTTTTCATGATATTTGACCTTGAAATGACCTTGACCTTGGGCTAAGGTCATTCATACTCAGACAGGTCATGGAGCCAATGAAGGAGCATGTCTGGACCAAATTAGATTTTGCTAGACTTCTTAGAACCAGAATAATGAGGCAAAACTGTAAAAGTCCGGTTTTAGTGACCTTTGACCTTTGACCCCTGCTCAAGGTCATCAGGGGTCACTTTATGAGTGGCTAACCTTTTTTCTTGAAAACTGATCATATAAAGAGTATCCAGTTCAAATGTGGTGATTCCATCATAATCTGGATAATGTTTACATACCATTTAGCATTTTCACTATGATTCCAATTATGCTGAATTAAGGATGATTACTTCGCAGGAATCTCACAAAAGTAGTCAGTAAGTGTTCTTTCCCACCTTCCATTGAAGCAGATGTCTAGAGTTCACAAGAATGTATTTGGTATGTATGGAAAAAAGATGTATCAGAGCATATGAATATGTCATAAACATCTCTCAAAGACTAGGTATTATCATGTTTACAAAAGGGTGAAATGTGCTCCGAGTCAGTGATTTTTTTCATGATATTTGACCTTGAAATGACCTTAACCTTAGGCCAAGGTCATTCATATTCAGATAGGTCATGGGGACAATGGAGGGGCATGTGTGGACTAAGTTTGAAGTTGCTGCCCTTCATAGAACCAGAATAATTAGGAAAAAACTGTAAAAATCAGCTTTTTTGTGACCTTTGACCTTTGACCCCTGCTGCAGTTCATCACGGGTCATTTTTTGAGTGGCTAACATCTCTTTACTGAAAACACTAACTATAGAGAGTATCCAGTCCAAATTTGAACGATTTGGCCACTAATCTGCTCCACTAGCAATAAAGATGGCTGAGTTAAATTGAAGTACAATGACTTGAATATTGCTCATAATTATCTGATATTGTAAACTTTATAACTGCATTTTCTAATTTGGATTTGGCTATTGTATATACTTGAGCATTATGGTATGATAGTTATACGCTCAGAGCATACAAGTATACTGAATTATTGGTGGCAACTGTTACTGATTTTCTCCACTGGTCATCATGCCAACAGGAGTATATCATTTGCATTTCATGATGGTTAGATAATAAGTAGGCGTCTCTTTTAGTGATTGACTGATGACGTTTGAAAATAAGAGCGAGTGTATATGTCACATACCTTTAACCTATCTATATGGTGTTTTTTCAGGTATGATCATCTCCTAAATTCCTCTTTAATCATGTCGACACGTTCCCCTACATTCTTCTACGATGACACAATTTCATTTTCTTTTTGTCACTGTGTCTGACCACTGCAATCCGACCTCCTGCAACTCCAGGATCTAAAGGCAAAGTCACACTAGGTCAGTTTTGTCCCATTTATATTCATATCCTCTAACCAAGTATTCTTCTGCAATACCATGACCCTAGAATGTATGCCTGTCTCTGAATGATTCAATATTCCTGATAGCGGTTAGAATGAAAGAGGGCTAAATAACTAGTTATCAATGTTTGTGCATGCTCACCTGTAGAAATTATTTTGTTTTAAATAATAGGGAAGAAAACTCTACAACTAGGTATGTTATGCAAGAAATCAATGTCAATAAACTACGCAGTTTATACTCTCTTATTTGGCAATTCATTAAAAGCTAAATCCTAACTTCCCTCTTTATACAGGAATCCATCCTCATGTGATACACTAAATGTAGGCCTGAAGATTCTCCATATCCCAGATGACCATTAATCAATCCCACTCTCCCTGACACCTTGAGTCTATGGGGAGCATTAAACCTCTGAGGTAGAAGTAAACACCAGCTTATCTCCTTCCATGCCAATTGAGTCCCCTTAAGCTTGGTGATATAGATGAGTGATGTTTACAGGCGGCATGCTGCTGTACCAACCTTAGTGTTCTAAACAGCTAAATCCATAGACAAAGATATTGACAAAAGGGATAGAACCTACTTTGTGAGGAACACTCCATGTGTGCGAAGAACCAATGACTGCATGGTTTTCTTCTGTAGTAGATATCTCATAGCCATAATGTTGAATTTGAATAATCTCTCTTCTATACCTTTAACCAATCTGTGTGCATATTTGATATCTAAGCATCATCATCCAACATAAAGTTCATTTTTAAAGAGAGGGAGAGAGTGGCAGAGAGAGGATGGCCATGCCAAAGGAACCTCAAACGAGTTTATTTAAATTTACTCCTCTAATGGTTTTAGTGCATGTTAATAAGAAAGATGGCTGCCACATTTCATAATTCACACATTTCTCAGATTTTAACCCCTGCTGAAATAGCAAGTGGTATGCAAGTAAATGATGATTAGAAAAATTACCAAAGCCAAAATTGAACACCATTTACTGAATGATGACAGCACATCTCACCATCAAACTCCCAGGCAAAGTAAGTATTAGACAATCTCATGGTCTAAAAAAGTTAACCCTGAGTGTCTGTTCACAGAAATAACCATAATGAGAACACTGAAAAGGAAATTCATAAAGTGTATAGTTTTATTACACTAACACAAGTAAATATGGTATAAGATTATAATAAACATGTAACTAAACTAATGAGATACCAGTTTGTATCTAAGAGTTGAATATGTAAATGAGGTAAGGCACTAACAATGGATAAATGTTCAGAGTCCATGGTATAAAGTTTCAGTATAAAAATATTATACTCAATAATATCATACTTGATATGTTGACTTACCATATTATGGTAAGTCAACAAATCAAGGTACTACAAAGTCCTGAGTTTTATGAAAACCACACCATTAAAAAGAGGGTGGGAGTGGTGGGAAAGTTTATAAGGTGTATTGTTATGAACGCCTGCTAAGAAAAGTAAAGTGTGTCACCCGTTGCAACCGGGGTTGAGAGTTGCTCAGTGATTAGCAGAAGGTGGAGCCACTGGGCTGAGTCCTTGAGAGTCTGATCAGTACTTGGAACCACCACTAGGTGGAGTATGAATTTGCCTGTCAGTCTCATTACCCACAATTTATTAATTACTGATAATGAGAACACTGAACAGGAAATTTGTAAAGTGGAGTTTTATTACGCTATCATGAGTATATATGGTATATGATAAACATGTAACTAAACTAATGAGATACCGATTTGTATTTAAGGTCATTCATACTCAGACAGGTCATGGAGCCAATGAAGGAGCATGTCTGGACCAAATTAGATGTTGCTAGACTTCTTAGAACCAGAATAATGAGGAAAAACTGTAAAAGTCCAGTTTTAGTGACCTTTGACCTTTGACCCCTGCTCAAGGTCATCAGGGGTCACTTTATGAGTGGCTAACCTTTTTTTCTTGAAAACTTATCATATAAAGAATATCCAGTTCAAATGTGGTGATTCCATCATAATCTGGATAATGTTTACATACCATTTAGCATTTTCACTATGATTCCAATTATGCTGAATTAAGGATGATTACTTCGCAGGAATCTCACAAAAGTAGTCAGTAAGTGTTCTTTCCCACCTTTCGTTGAAGCAGATGTCTAGAGTTCACAAGAATGTATTTGGTATGTATGGAAAAAAGATGTATCAGAGCATATGAATATGTCATAAACATCTCTCAAAGACTAGGTATTATCATGTTTACAAAAGGGTGAAATGTGCTCCGAGTCAGTGATTTTTTTCATGATATTTGACCTTGAAATGACCTTAACCTTGGGCCAAGGTCATTCATATTCAGATAGGTCATGGGGACAATGGAGGGGCATGTGTGGACCAAGTTTGAAATTGCTGCCCTTCATAGAACCAGAATAATTAGGAAAAAACTGTAAAAATCAGCTTTTTTGTGACCTTTGACCTTTGACCCCTGCTGCAGTTCATCACGGGTCATTATTTGAGTGGCTAACATTTCTTTACTGAAAACACTAACTATAGAGAGTATCCAGTCCGAATTTGAACGATTTGGCCACTAATCTGCTCCACTAGCAATAAAGATGGCTGAGTTAAATTGAAGTACAATGACTTGAATATTGCTCATAATTATCTGATATTGTAAACTTTATAACTGCATTTTCTAATTTGGATTTGGCTATTGTATATACTTGAGCATTATGGTATGATAGTTATACGCTCAGAGCATACAAGTATACTGAATTATTGGTGGCAACTGTTACTGATTTTCTCCACTGGTCATCATGCCAACAGGAGTATATCATTTGCATTTCATGATGGTTAGATAATAAGTAGGCGTCTCTTTTAGTGATTGACTGATGACGTTTGAAAATAAGAGCGAGTGTATATTTCACATACCTTTAACCTATCTATATGGTGTTTTTTCAGGTATGATCATCTCCTAAATTCCTCTTTAATCATGTCGACACGTTCCCCTACATTCTTCTACGATGACACAATTTCATTTTCTTTTTGTCACTGTGTCTGACCACTGCAATCCGACCTCCTGCAACTCCAGGATCTAAAGGCAAAGTCACACTAGGTCAGTTTTGTCCCATTTATATTCATATCCTCTAACCAAGTATTCTTCTGCAATACCATGACCCTAGAATGTATGCCTGTCTCTGAATGATTCAATATTCCTGATAGCGGTTAGAATGAAAGAGGGCTAAATAACTAGTTATCAATATTTGTGCATGCTCACCTGTAGAAATTATTTTGTTTCAAATAATAGGGAAGAAAACTCTACAACTAGGTATGTTATGCAAGAAATCGATGTCAATAAACTACGCAGTTTATACTCTCTTATTTGGCAATTCATTAAAAGCTAAATCCTAACTTCCCTCTTTATACAGGAATCCATCCTCATGTGATACACTAAATGTAGGCCTGAAGATTCTCCATATCCCAGATGACCATTAATCAATCCCGCTCTCCCTGACACCTTGAGTCTATGGGGAGCATTAAACCTCTGAGGTAGAAGTGAACACCAGCTTATATCCTTCCATGCCATGTGAGTCCCCTTAAGCTTGGTGATATAGATGAGTGATGAATACAGGCGGCATGCTGCTGTACCAACCTTAGTGTTATAAACAGCTAAATCCCTAGACAAAGATATTGACAAAAGGGATAGAACCTACTTTGTGAGGAACACTTCATGTGTGCGAAGAACCAATGACTGCATGGTATTCTTCTGTAGTAGATATCTCATAGCCATAATGTTGAATTTGAATAATCTCTCTTCTATACCTTTAACCAATCTGTGTGCATATTTGATATCTAAGCATCATCATCCAACATAAAGTTCATTTTTAAAGAGAGGGTGAGAGAGTGGCAGAGAGAGGATGGCCATGCCAAAGGAACCTCAAATGAGTTTATTTAAATTTACCCTTCTAATGGTTTTAGTGCATGTTAATAAGAAAGATGGCTGCCACATTTCATAATTCACACATTTCTCAGATTTTAACCCCTGCTGAAATAGTAAGTGGTATGCAAGTAAATGATGATTAGAAAATTACCAAAGCCAAAATTGAACACCACTTACTGAATGATGACAGCACATCTCACCATCAAACTCCCAGGCAAAGTAAGTATTAGACAATCTCATGGTCTAAAAAAGTTAACCCTGAGTGTCTGTTCACAGAAATAACCATAATGAGAACACTGAACAGGAAATTCATAAAGTGTATAGTTTTATTACACCAACACAAGTAAATACGGTATAAAATTATGATAAACATGTAACTAAACTAATGAGATACCAGATACCAGATAAGAGTTGAATATGTAAATGAGGTAAGGCACTAACAATGGATAAAAAGAGTCCATGGTATAAAGTTTCAGTATAATAATATTATACTCAATAATATCATACTTGATATGTTGACTTACCATATTATGGTAAGTCAACAAATCAAGGTACTACAAAGTCCTGAGTTTTATGAAAACCACACCAGTAAAAAGAGGGTGGGAGTGGTGGGAAAGTTTATAAGGTGTATTGTTATGAACGCCTGGTGAGAAAAGGTAAAGTGTGTCACCCGTTGCAACTAGGGTTGAGAGTTGCTCAGTGATTAGCAGAAGGTGGAGCCACTGGGCTGAGTCCTTGAGAGTATGATCAGTACTTGGAACCACCACTAGGTGGAGTATGAATTTGCCTGTCAGTCTCATTACCCACAATTTATCAATTACTGATAATGAGAACACTGAACAGGAAATTCGTAAAGTGGAGTTTTATTACAATATCATGAGTAAATATGGTATATGATAAACATGTAACTAAACTAATGAGATACCGATTTGTATTTAAGTCTAGAGTTGAATATGTAAATGAGGTAAGGTACTAACTTGTACCCTATGTTACCAACAATGGATAAATGTTCAGAGTTCATAGTATCAATGTCTCAATATGATATGGAAAGTCAACACATCAAGGTGCAAATAAGTCTCTGAGGCACTGTGAGACTGATCGGGTATGTTGGCTCGGTACATTAAGTCTCATACCAGAAGTGGATGACCAGGTGCCGTGGTGTGAGGCAGCCTGTTTGTCACATTCACTAACTAGAGCTGATTGAAGGCCACCTCTTCTGAGAGAGTGGCCCAAGAAGTCCATGGCATACGGGCACTCAATGTCTAAGAGTGCGGCTCTTGTAATGTTGGTGAGTTGGAGAGGGGTAAGGGGTAGTCCTGTGGGATGAGTGAAAGCCGGGGCAAACTGAGATGATGGTACATAGTTTGCATATTCTACCCAGGCTTTAGTAGGGAAGGCTGGAGATGATGGGATGGAAGGTAGGGATATGACTACCAGGCTATCTCTTAGTCCAATAGTTTTTGATGAGCGTATCACTATATTAATACCGGTTTCAATCAGCCAGCATGGCTGGTACTGACTACAGGTACTGACTCTGTTGAAGAGAGGATTTCATTGTTTTGAGACCCGATGGCGAGGACATCGTCCTTGAGGCTTGTAACACGGTCACCTAAATTGTCCGTAGTCCTTTTAACCTTACCGCCTGCTTTCTTTTTAGGTAGAGCAGCAGTAGGTCCTTGAGAGTCTTGTGAGTATTTGGAACCACCACTAGGTGGAGTATGAATTTGCCTGTCAGTCTCATTACCCGCAATTTATCAATTACTGATAATGGCAATATGTAACTGCCCTACTGATAAGAATTTCAACCACACAAGATACCCAAGATACCCAGTTTTAATGCCATTTGTGGGGTTCATGAATAAAGGAAATCTTAGTGCTGCCAATAGGGAACCTCACTATGAATACAATTGACTGCTTCTTGGAAGTTTATACCACAATTATACTATGGTTCTATCAATGAACTTTTCCCTGAACCTTCCCCTTCTTTATTTCACAGTAGGAAGTCTTTAGGCTGCACTACCCTAACCTGTCCACACTTCATGCTCCACATAATTATATAATCCATTACCAACCTTTACTCACAACTTAACTCTTTGAGAAATCTTAGCTCAAAAACAGCTATGATAAAATGTATAAACTAGGCATGACAGACCATGTATCGCCTTCTTTAAGCTTGGTGATAAAGGAGTCGGTAGAATACTAGTCTCATTCTACCCACATTGCCAGGCACGCACTAGCATAATTGTCATGAAGATCAAGGCAGGTCACTGCCTACATGCTTAGGAGATTATTGACGAAGGTCAACCCACATTACATTGGGTTAAGACATTGCAAATGACCGGAGGACAATTGGTTAGAATATCACAAATACCATAACATAATAATGAGTTAGAGTAACTTTATGGTTTGCAGTGTTGCTATAATCCCTACCCATAGCCCTACACCCAAAGCAATAGATATTCAACATTTCATACAAAGCTGTATAGCTATGGTGATGTGGTAGAGAAATGCCCTCCAGGTCCATCAGGTACAATGAGTGCTGTCAAATGTAATTTTGCTATACCTCTATACGTAGGCTTTGATTGCTGGATAGGTCCTGCTTACTACATTATACATTTACAAATGATACCATTCTTTAGTCAGACACTTACTCTCTTCCATCATTCTATAAAGTGTATATTGACTTTTGTATATAAAGTAGTTTATATTAGGATATAATCCTATATTGGAGTACAGCTACAATGGTTTAGAATTTATCTGTTGCTGTTTTCTGTATACATAAATGTATGGACAGCTCAGTTCAATAGCACTTGCATAGCTTTCAGTCGAGGTTAAAACCTTTCACTGTAGATAGTAAAAGCAGAAAGACCTTAGTGAATTAGACAGGAAAATCAATCCAGCTGGAATCATTCCAATCCGGCCTGACTACTTCTGATACCTTACAGTTTTACTTCTTCTAAAAGATCCGCGAAGAATCCTTCTTTTGAAAACAGACAACTTTCTCCCACAAGTGAGTGATATATGGTACTTACTGGCTGACCGTACAGTCATGTTGCTCCTCACCCCTGACTGGCTCAGGCCTTGTATAGCTTTCACTCCCTTTCCATTCATTTTTCACTTGCCATAACTTATTGCTAACCTCATGACCATCCAGTCTGATTGAACGTTTTCCCCAAGCAGAGATCACTAGGCCCCATACAATACAGCATGCGCCATCGTCAATATAATTCCATTGCGGACTGTCAAATCAGGATTTCCCAAGCAGGAACTTGTGTATATGAATTATATCTAAAAATCTTTGCCAGCCTTCCCTGGTCAATAATTGCCATTCATTTGACTGGTTTGGAACATATTTAAACCTTTGATAATTTACAATCTACTGAGAGGCCCGTGTGGTAGAGACAGAGAAAATGTATATGAGAGGGAGACAATGTAGAAAAAAATTGGATCAAGTAGGGAGAGGAAAGGTGCAATCAGATTAGTAGAAGTAGATAGAAAGGTAGATAGGGAGACAAGCAGACATGTAGAAATACACTTTAGATATGGAACAGGATAAAATGGGTGACTCAGCATGTTTAGATGTGGGGGTGGTCAGGTTACAGTTAGGTACCATCTGCTGTTGACAGGGTGAAAATTGATAATCATTATAACCATCTGAAGGCTTCCAGAGTGCCCTGGCTCCTGCATCCATATCCTATACCTACAGCCTATAATCTCTGCTGGCTAAAGTGGACCATCTGTCATTGAGGCCCTAAATTTCTTGCTGGACTTGTATTTGGTCAGTCATTTACTTGGACAGTTGCCCAATTAATTGCTCCATCCCTCTGACATTCAGCAGTTTGTTGAAATGTCGGACAATGACCTCTGCATCGGTCCCCTATAGTCTCCCTGAGTTCTCCTTTCTTCCTTCCGTCCTTCCTTCCTTCCTAATTTCTTATCTCCCCTGTTTGAATTACCATGTGAAGAGTGTTATCTTAGGTTTACTCATGCCATTCGGGGTGCTGACACCACCTGAGCCCCTTAATCATGGTGCATGTAAAAGCATGATCAATGCACATCGTTCACTTTGCACCTAAGTAAGGTGTATTCAAGCATAAAGTTACCATATTGACCAAGGGGGATAGAAACAGAACCAGTTTTTCAGTGTCAAGACCTTTTTCAAAATACAGCAATACCTGTTTTTAGCTGAATATTGGAGATTTCCTCGTACCAATTTGTTAGTGTCTGCAATGTGCTGGTTTTGCTTACAAATAACCAACAGAAGAAATCATCTTAAATAGGTTATCTTGCTGTAGATCAAGTGTGCTGTAGCTTAATAATGACATGACGTGAGGATTAGCAGAAGGGAAAGTGATCTCCTGTATAGCAATAATCTGCAGACACCTTCAGCAGCCCAGATAGTTGAAGTGAGCAGACACATGCAGGGGCTTTCCCTGTACTGACTCCATTTGTAAGGCTATCCAGATTGCAGCCTTCTCCTTCATCTCTATATGAGAGAGTGTTAAAATAAAAGACTCATCTATCTTCATCTTGGCATATGTTTAATAATCTTTGTACAAAGACTATGAAAATAATTGTGACACAATCTACCTCTAGCCAATCTGTGTGCATATTTGACATCTACACTGCAAAAAAGGTGTTTACATTTTAAACATGTTTAGGTCTAAACACGTTTAAAACCTAAACATATAGGTCAGTTAGGTGTCTCATCGACTACACATTTAGGAAATGAACACTTTTATTCTAACTACATAAACATTTTTGCTAAACATGTTTAGATGTTCAGAGTTTAAACAGTTGAATAATAGATGTTTAGATTTAGACATCATTATATGTTTAGATACTTGGATGTTGAATCCACACCAGGTAGCAGCACTACCTTTGAATGGACTATGTTTACACAATTATAATCAATTTTTGTGACAAATGTACCCAAACCGCATGTTTATTATCGTTTCTATTCATTAAATGTCATGAGAATAGAAAGGGCAATAGAAAGTTGACTAGATTCACCTTACACCACCATCATTAGCATGGAATAATCAATAGGCTCAATGACTGACACCTATTTCATGTTATTCTGGAATAGACAAAGCAATCTCCTTCCTGCCAAGCTGTTGTACTTTCTCAAGTCTCTTATTCTGATGCAGTGTGTACATACATGCACATGTAGATATGTGTGGCTGAAATCTTTGGAGACTCTGACATGTAAATAACCCCCCCCCCCCCGTAAATGAGAAAACAAACAAAAGACATCTTTTTTTAATGTATACATGTCTGCACACACTCTCCATCAAAGCATTTAGACATCTAAACACAAAAATTCGTAAACATCTAAACACAAAAATTCATAGATATCTAAACACAAAGTATAAACCTAAACACCTAGATTTCTAAACACTTGGGCTAAGCATTTTGTTTGGCTAAACATGTGTAGGAAATTAATGTGATTACAAAAACGTTGCAAGAATATGTTTAGAATTGTGTTTAGGATCTAAACACCATTTTTGCAGTGTAAGCATCATTATTCAGCATACAGTTAAATTTTAGAGAGGCAGACAGAGGATGAAACAGGAAACTTAGAGAGTAGATGTCCAGAGGCAGTATAATAATATAGTGAGTATTGGCTACCATCTGCAACTGACAGGGTGAGGTTCATGACTGTGATCTCCCCCTAAAGACCTGCAGGATGTGATATTATTGAGTTTCTTGACTCCTATGTCCATGTTATTGACCTAAAATCATCTATAATTTGAAACCTGTATTTCCATCCTAGTCATAACAGCATTCCTATTGGAATAGGATGGACATTTTGCAGTCGCTGTGCTGTGCGTGACATCCCTTTTCATAAAAAGAGTTTGTCTTTTTTTATTTACCAATATAGCATTGTTTCTTCATGAACACACATCTATGCTTGTTAGAAACGTTCAGAATCCCATAGTCATTGGTGTTTTCAAACTTTAAGGCTACTCATTAAGGGCAGCATGATATACCAATTCTACTCCCCTAGACATAGGGCCGGCAATTAAGGGTCAAATGACTTTTTAAGGGCCGCCAGTTAAAGGGTTAAGAAAAAGGCCTCCAGTCCTTTGAGTTTGCCACTTGGTCAGTTGGTCAATGAAGTACTTTTACTCTCAGACATTCAGTAAATTTGCCAGATTCTCTTCCTTATCGACTACCTCTCCCCTTCTGTCTGTATCATTTCACACCCAGCTCCGTTATTCTAAAAGCAAATACAGAATTAAGATAAAATCATGTTTGTGTCATCCCTTTGCTCTAGAGTTGTGGCCTGTGATTGTTGTCTCTTTATATATGTCACATTATCAGGTATTATACATAATGTAGATGTCAGACATTCTTAACATTATGAAGTAGTGAGCAGACAGATATTTTGTAGATATCATCAGAAAAGTTGGCATAATAGTTAGATGGAAGTAAAATAACAACTAGAATAAAGACACCCTAATAGTGGATAGACGAGTAAAATATTGGCTAGGGGAGACAGTAATTTGAGTCTGGATAACACAGATATCTTTCTTGCCTCGATATTCATCCAATAGCTTTTTTTCTGATATCATGGTAGGCCTTTTTGAATTAACTTCCAGGTTTCAGGTGATCCTAATCCCAAGGTCAGAAAAGGAAGAAACTCGGATTATTGTTAAAGGAAAGGAAGCCTAGACTCAATGTCTAAGATCCACAGCTGTCTGGTGTGAATAGAACCTAGTTCTTTCCTAATGCAGTGATCTCTGACTGAACCTGATCACAAAATGTGATGAGGCCCACCCTTGGTCTAGAGAATAAATAGATCCAGTCACTGTATCCCTTTAGGCAAGGCCAGAGCCAATCAGCGTCTCCTTCTGGGTATGTGCTGTTCAGTGCATCCGATGGATTCATAGGTAAGTGAAGCCTCAAGGAAAGAGTCTAGAAAATTACCGACTACCTCTACTTTTTAACTTCACCATGTCTCAGATTCGGTGGCTCTATATAGTAAGGCCTTTCTCCACTAGGGGGTATTTAGCAAGAAAGACCGTTGACAACAATCGGTACTTTGGATACCTAGATTGGTACCAAATCGTTTGAGAAAAATCAAACACGGTAGTCTTTCAGGTGGAATGTTATTAAGCTAATAGATGATGCATATCGGGGCCCTAGGGCTGTATATGCTGTATATACCTGAGCCGCGGAGCGGCGAGGGTATATACAGCATATACAGCCCGTGGGGCCCCGATATGCATCACCTAATAGGTTTATACCACCATTTCCTCCATTTTGTATTAATTTCTTACCTGATATCCAAAGATTATAGCCAGGGGAATACATTTTGTAAAAGCAAGCGACACGGCCCGGGTCAGCGCTCTGCGCGAAGCCATTGTTTTTGTTCCTTGCCGGGAGAGGTACCGCTGTGTATACAGTCACTTTTCGTATGGAATCCAACCATGACATGTTATAATATTAAAATCCCAAGAAGTATTCGATCCATAGACGAGGAATGCGTGCTAATTTTCTCCATTTTCTTCAATATAAATAAGAATCCATTGATTTTCCCAACGTACGCGAGTCGCGGTCCGGCCATTCCCACCCGCCTCCTTGTTCGGCAAAAGTGTGTCAGGGGCCCGGATGTGTATATAGGTCAACTGCTCGTCGTACAAGAAAGACGCCGAAACAATGGCTTCGCGCAGAGCGGCCACGGGAAAATCAATGGATTCTTATTTATATCGAAGAAAATGGAGACAATTAGCACGCATTCCTCTTCTATGGATCAAAAACTTCTTAGGATTTCAATATTATAACATGGCATGGTTGGATTCCATACGAAAACTGACTGGAAACATAGCAGGTTAGAACTTATTTATTTTCGCATTGGATTTCATCACCGTTCAGTGTGGCGCTATGGCTAAGGCCTTCGCCTACCACCACTGCGGCCGGGGTTCAATCCTCACACGGTTTGGGACGATTTTTCACATTGAACAATGGCGAGACAAAATTTCTATGTCCGCCAGCGTCTCCAAAAATATTCTAAGTCCAACTTGACCTCGAAAAAGTATATACCAAAAATTTCAAAAATGCACAAGTGTGGTATATGCAGAATAATGCACGGCTAAACTGCATATAAACCCACCGGAAGTTCCGAAATCGTGGTATAAGACATTACACACATCGGTCGTGACTGCCATGCAGTGGAGATAGGCCCTTACAGTGTTCAAATTACCAGCTTGAAGATGGTATGAAAGTAAATGCCAAGCTGCATATCTTTGTTGTTCAATTTCAAATACCCATCCCTAGAGATAAAAATGCACAGATCTCATTACCATAGATTACAATGCAACCACTACTACCAGGTCACATCCTCTGTTTAAACTTTCTGCATTGATGTGATGCTGCTCATTGTCATCACTGGAGGCCATTCATTGCTGCATTAAGAAAACGGAGACAACTGAATTTGTTTTGCAATTTCTGATCGCTTTCAGAATTTCAGTCAGATCAGATTTTCTTTTTCTTAAGTCCATGTGTTCCTAATGAAATTGATCCAACATTTAGTGTTTATAATACCTTGTATTTGCGTGTGGACGTCCTGTACCACGTTGTACCAAAAAGACAATGTGGCTAGTTAATATGACCATGTGAGGCCAATTAGATTTTTTTTTCCACAAATGGTAATCAGGGCACATTCAGTGGCCGATTCTGTTCAGAGGAAAAGATGTCACAGAAAGCTTAGTTTCTGTTAATCAAATTGGAAGGAGAAATAAAGAGCCCTACCCTAAAATCATCTATTCGATCATGACAGAATGAATTCATGGGTATCAAATATTTGGTTGATTTGATTGTTTAAAGGAAATACCTTTCAAATAAGACCTCACTACACAATATTAGGACCTCTAACATACCAAGGAGATGATTGGTGAAGGTCAGTGGTTACAAACAGTACTGCAGTGTGCAAGGATACTCAGCTACCTTACGCTAACACAACTGTTAACAAGTCATCTTCTTAACGTCAGGAATTATTCAACCTTCTGGTTTAACCCTCGGATTGCATTATAGTTAACATAATATTGCATTTTTCAGAAGGAACAAGTGATTAGACATTGGTTAGAATATAGTTTCTATTGTCAGTTAAAATGATTAGGTCTTGTTGTGCTGCTGGATTTCCTTCCCATAGCTTCATGAGCAAAACAATCGATATTAACTTTTTTCGGTGCTTGGACCTGTCCCATTGCCCACCAAATACCAGTGCAGGGCATTTCTCAGTATTGCTAAAGCCCCACTTTCATTGCCATCACCCTATTCCGTCAGTGACGATTCTGTCACAATTTCGGATGGAATAGTGACGGAATCATGACGGTATTGTGACGGAATCGCATTCCGTGACTATTCTGTCACCATTCTGTCACATTTTTGGATGGAATCATGACGGAATCATCACTGACGGAATAGGGTTACGGCAATAGAAGTTGCCCTTAATAAGCATTATTCAGAAATGCCCTCCCTGTCAGTACACCCTAATCTGCCACAAAAATAGGTTTATCTCACTTCATGTATGGAAGTATGAGATGGTGACGGATTATCTAAATCATGGTAGCATAACAGAGAAACGCCCTCCAGGCCCATCACTCCTACCCATCTGTCTATAGAATTAAACCATGGTCACACCAGGTATATATATTCACGTAACCTGGTTAACCCATAGTTTATCTACTACATACCATCGACTAATAAGATTATGTCATCCAGAATTGAAGTGTAAACATGCCAAACGGCTATACATATCTGACATGTTTTATTCCAATTTCTGGTTGATGTATTTCACATAGAATCTGGGCTATCAATGTTATTTCATAATTGCTATGTGTAGGACTTGATTGATGGATAGGTCCTGCTTATTGCATTATACATTTACATATAATACCATTCTTTAGTCAGACATTGATTCTCTTCCATCATTCTATAAAGTGGTTATGCTTACATCCTGCCTCTTGCATATAGAATAGTTTCTATTAGGATATAATCCTATATTAGACATAAGCACCATGGAAATAGAATATATCTGTTCAGGTTTTATGTATGTATGTATGGACAGCTCAGTTTAATAGCCCTTGCATAATGTTTAGATTTTGGTAGTATTATAAATCTACAGTATTATGGAAAAGATAAATCAGGTAGTTAGAGAGAATGTCAAACAAAGTCCAGATTATATCCTTTCACTGTAGATGGTAAAATCAGAAAGGCCCTCATGAACCTGACAGGAAAATCAATCCAAATGGAATCATTCCACTGTAATCTCACTACTTCTAATACCTCACAGTTTAACTCCTTCTGAAAAATGTTCATTCCAATGCAGTACACAAAGATTCTTTCTTTTGAAAACAGAAACCTTCCCCCACAAGTGTGTTCCTTTTCAAGTGAGCAATTTGGTTCTTACTGTAAATGGCTGGGACAGTCATGTCAGTCCTCACCCCTGACTGGCTTTTGTCTTGTATGGTCTTCACTCCCTTTCTATCCATATTTCGCTTGTCATAACCTATTGCTAACCTCATGACCATTGAGACTTATTGAACGTTTTGCCCAAGCAGGAATTGCTAGACCCTGTATAATGAATGCGTCAATGCAGAAGTCAGTAAGCTCAAGTATATCTAGAACTTTGGATATAAAATGCAATGTATGTCTTGATCCCTGGTCCGATCCCTACATGGTCCATGGTCGAGATAATTTCATTGCAGACCATCTATTCAGCATTTCCCAGGCAGGAGCTTGAGTATGTTATTTTAAAGGTTGTTGCATGAGAAGAACGTAATCCTTCACTGGTTAGTCACATTGATGGCTTTTAATGAAAACAAATGTAACAGCCATACTATTGAAATCATGGGAGAGACGACTGCGGCTCAAGTCTACCAGCCCAATTCAAAGAGCTTGGTTGTGGAACAATCTAGGTCAACTTTCTTCAAGTTTGGGTTGTCCCTATAGTCCACTATTGAGGCAACAAGGAGGGGGGCATTACCTTAGAAAACTCGATCCTAAGTGTACACACATCCAACCAAGCAAATAATTGACATTTGTTTGAGTGGTTTGGATCAGGATTGAACCTTTAATAAGCTACAATCTACTGAAATAAACAGAGGCAGTGAGAAGAAGTAGAAATAATAAAATCAAGTAGGAGGAGGAAAGGGGTGATTAGATTGGTAGAAGTAGATAGTAACTGGAGGGAGACAAGCAAACAGGCAGAGATGGAAGTAGATGAAACTGGTGACTCAGCTTGTTGAGATGAGGGCGGGGTCAGGTTACAGTAATATAAGGTACCATCTGCAGCTGACAGGGTGAGATTTATAATGGCCATTATCACATTCCAGAATGGTAATTTAGTGCCTTGGCTCCTACATCCTTGTCCTACACCTAAAACCTATAATCTCAGCTGGCTCAGGTAGATCATCTGTTATTGAGGCCTTTAATGTCTTGCTGGACTTGTCGGCCACTGACCTCTACCACAGTCCCCCACAGTCTCCCTGAGTTCTCCTTTCCTCCTTCTGTCCTTCGTTCCTGTCTTCCCTCCCTCTTTCCTTCCTTCCTTCCTTCCTTCCTTCTTTCCTTCCTTCCTTCCTTCCTTCCTTCCTTCCTTCCAGCATTCCAAATTTCTCCCCTTTTTGAATTACCACATGGAGGGTGTTATGCCAGGTTTACTCATGCCCTTTAGGGTGCTGTGACTGCCTCCCCTTAATCATGGTGTATGTAAAAGCACTATTAATACACATCACACCAATTCCACCTAAGTGAGGTGTATTTAAGTGTAAATTTCTATTTTTAGCTGAATATTGGAGATAAACCTTGAAATCAGATTTAACTCAGTTTTCTCATACTCATTTGTTGGTATCTGCAATGTGATGGTTTTGACTGCTTATGAATAACCAACAGGCGAAGTCTTCTTAGATATTTTACTCTAGACCCAGTGTGCTGTAGCTTAATAAGGGTAAATGGACCCTGAACACTTCCATGCTCAACACCCATACATCACACGATGACATGAAGTGAGGATGAGCACAGGGGAAAGTGATCTGCTTGCATGGCCATATTCTGTGGACATCTTAAGCAGCCAAGATAGATAATGAAATGAGCAGAAACATGCAGGGGCCTTCCCTGTACTGATACCATGTGTAAGGTTATCCATATTGGAGGTTTTTTCTTCATCTCTGTATAATAGATTGTTAAAATAAAAGACTAACCTATTGTAAGGATTTGTGGCCTTACGGACCTGGGGGGTTCGGGTCTTACGATTCGGAAAGAAAGAGTAAGACAGTATTCCAAGTGTATGCCAACGGTTAGGTTTATTACTTAATGCACACTCACGGCTGCCGAATGATATCAAAGAGGCAGCTAATATTAAAAGACAGTGGTTTACATAGTGTGGAGGCCAGAAGGGCCTCTGACGTAGCGGCTGAGCCCTGGGCTTTATATACGGACCCAGGTGTTCGTCGTCAGATGTCCCCACAGACCCGGATCGGTGCTGCCACCTATCCGGAACCTGAGGAACGTCCGACGACTCGACTCACCCGCCACGTCAGACGGTACCCAACTCCTATGGTTTAGTAAAGTGTACCTCTACACCACTCCCCCAGACATTTAGGAGGGTGTTATACGTATAATATTACTAGGATAACATTTCTACATGTCTAAACCTTTAGTAATAGAGGTACAACCATAGGTATAACATTAGCACTAAATAAATTGTGAACCAGATGTCATATATATATATTCGATAGTGAAATTTAGTTACATATAACGATTAGGATGTTGAAATATTATACGAATTACTTGAAGAAGAGACAGTTATGTGAAACGGAACTGTCTATTTAATTATTATACCACATAATAATGTATTATATTTCAGGTATAATTAATAAGACAAGTAATATGAATCGTATACATGTGATGATGACAGCTATATGTAACGGAACTGTCGATAATAAAACATATCACAAAATAACATCCGTATGTGTGTTTGTAGTCATTGACAACACATTTGAATATGTAGTCTTAAAGAAGACTGTTATAGTAACATCACTATCTAATGACATGTCGTATATTAATATTATACGAATTCGTTAAGGATTCCGTGAGTAGTACGAATATGATTATTTATAACATACACTTGAAAAAAAAACATCACGGTGTGGTAATGAATATAATAATATATTATCACCGTGTACCTAATAACCTTTATAGCACCAGATCATTATACTTATTATATATTTTGTCTCGCAGGACAATAATATGTGTTATCTGGTGAAGTTTAACGGATCTTATAATATAAATACTAATAGTGATTAGAGATCCGTATCAGGAAATGTCTATGTACCCGTATTATAATATGTATCTAGTGGATATGTACATACATATAATATTATAGAAAAATAGAAATATGACATTATATACAATATACAGGAATTATAAATGCTGCTGGAGTCTTCTGCTGTATCCTCCGGGTACTAGTAGGTAGGTGTGGTCAGCTAACCACGGGATGGACGTGCTAAAGTTTATAGTTTCCTTATATTGAGTGAACACGGTAGTTGATTTGGGGCAGCTACCCACAATCCTCTAGTAGTGCTAAAGTTTATAGTATATCCGAATGGTGTAGATTTGTAGAATATTAGTCCGGATGTGTCAACTGTGTAGAGAACGTAATCCTTTTTAAGTTTTAGTTGACATAAGTAAAATAATAGTCCGATATAGGTTGATCCGGAAGTAATAGTAGTAGAGATATAAGTCCATTCGGGAGTACAGATGAGTTGTAGAGGTAAATCGTAAAGTCCATCCTAGTAATTGGTTAGCACGGGTAACAGCAGGAGTCTGGAACTGGCATCCGGATACGTCTCACAGCAGCAAGTCTACTATCGGATTGTTCATGGATGAAATTATAAATCCGAATAGGCTATTCAGGGTGTAATAAATGTTATACAACCTGAATAATAGACTGGTCAAAGGAACCCGGAACACATAGCATAGGTGTTCATGCACTAGTAAAAGCATTCGCAGACCTTTAGGGTTCCGCAAAGACTATATCTGGTCATTTGGTGTTGGAAAAAAATTATGGAAGAAATAACCCTAGCATGCTTTAAACGGATTTCTTAGCATGCTTCTTCTTCAGAAGAGCTAAAGCCGACTCGGGAGTGCCGTCCCACTCGTCCAAGTCGACTCCGAACACCCTCATGAACTTAGTGTTCAGGTTGGTGTTCCGAGTGATCTCCTCCTTTACACGCTTTTCCAACACGTGTACATCCATAGCTGCTTTTTCTTGAGCAGCTGAGGCAGCCTCCTCCTGGGCCTTTACATCGTCCCGGATGAGAGTCTCGAGACGTTGCTTTTCAGCGTCGCCCACCTGTTTTATACACAACAGAGTTTCGTTTAGGAGACCCTGATGAAACTCGATCGCTTTCTCCCGAACGGTCTTCTCCCAATGGGTGTAGATGGCCTTCTGGACATCTGCCTCCCCTTGGCGAGACTTCTCAAACCAAACTTCCGCATTACCAGTTTTAATGGTAATGGCGTCCTTCGGTTTCTCAGGTGCCGCGACAGCCTTGGGAGGAGTCGAGGCGGCCTGTGGACCACTTCCGGGTTTAGGACTCCCGGACACACCTGTCGTTGGTACACAGAAGGCAGGTGGTACATTCTGTTTCAGTCCCATTTGCAGGTACATGTTTAACTGCTCCTGGGTAAAGGTAACTGGTGGGGCGGCTGGAGCGGATGCAGATCCGGCGGCAGCAGATGCGGTGGTCTTCTTTGGCATAAGGCGACCATCCTTTCCTACTACCAAGGTCTGGCTCTCAGGTCCAGGTCCCTGGTTTAAGGACGGAAAGTTTCGAGAACTCACTTTCCCAGGTTTAGATACGGCTCCAGCGTATCCGGCAGGTTCAGGCTTCTTGAACACCGGAGTGCCCTGAGCCTGTTCTGCGGGGTGCCTTGTCAGAGGGGACCTGGAACGGTCCTCTGCTCTGACCTTTGGTTTTGTCGTGCTCTGACCATTACCGTTGCCGCCACGGTTCTGGTCTCTCCTGCTCCTTTCACGAGCTCTCTTTGCATCCTTTCCGGATTCCTCGCATTTCTGCCAGAGAGACTCGTGCATGTCCAGTTTACCCTTTCCAGGAGTCAGGACTATCTTTGCTCGGAGTTTCGAATCCTTGGTCTTCGGAACTTCGCAGAGGACTTGGTCCCCTGGTCGGATCTTAGACCAAGCATCCTCGCTCAGGCTATCGAACTCCTTCATGAGTTCCTGATGAAGCTCCATGATGCGCTTCCGGGCCCCGTCCAAACCTTCTGCGTGGCATTTCTTCTGGTGTCTAGCCAGATCACTACGTCGGTTGTATTGCACCTTCGTAGTACACTTCTTGCCCTTCTTACCATAACTCGGATCACAAATGTAAACCGGGTGATGGTGGAAGTGGGCCTCTACCAGATGCCTTTGGAACCGGGCTGGAGTACTCCAGGTCCGGATCGAGACATCACTCGCATCCTGGCAGATAGAGAAGGGACAGGACTTTTGATCGTCACCGTACCACTTCTCTAAAGCCCAACGCAGCTTCCTCCTCTGGGTATAAGTGTAATACCCTTCGGTGTGGTTTAGCATAAGCCACATCTTTCGATAGGCTTTGCTCGGATTGGGGTCCTCGTCCGAAAGGCGCATCCAATCTTCATCATCCGACTCATCGTTCTTATTGATTGAGTCTGGACAGGCATAGAGGGTAGAGCCGTCCTTCTTAACTCCGTACGCACAGTCGGAGAAACACGTCGGGATCCGGGTTTTGAATCCGGATTTGGCGTTAGCCCAACGTTCGGCCTCGGTTTGAGTTGATGGAGTGGCCTTCTCATCATACTCAACCGAGGATTCGTGCACCGACTCCTCGTCAGACGACTCAACCTCCATGGCAGTACTACCAGTGGTTGAGGTGCTGGGTTTCGGCTCGGCTCTCGCAGAATCCGGGAGATTCTTGAGCTTCCGAGCAGCGGATCGTCGGTTCTTACTGACCTTCCAGTCTTCCTCCGGTTCCTGGGTTCCGGATGTGCTGGAGGTCGTGGCTTCTACTGGAGTAGTAGTGCTGCCGGTAGCTGATGTAGCACTGGCGGAGCTTCTGGTGGCAAGCTTCAGGTCGGGGATAGGAGGTGCGGGTGCTTCCGCGGCCCTCTTAGCCTCTTCCTGTGCCTCCTGTTCGGCAGTCATGCGGCGGACAATAACCGTCCGAAGGGCTGCAGCTCGGTCCAATCCGATTAGTGAATTGTTCTGGACATCCACCAATTCCTGTTCGGTTATGTAGTAACCGTCGTCCCACTGCTCGAAGTTAGCAGCGGCCTCCCGGAATTCCTTAGTGGTCCGGCACGGCGTCCGGATAGCACTAGGGCGTGGGTAGGTCTGGCCATCGGTATCCCAGACACAGCCTACCCAGTTAATGTTCGTAGCCTTGACGTTCCACAGGGACTTGTCAGGCTTCGGATACGCTCCGAGCTCGAAGGCTCGGTTAGCTGCGTACACGGTTTCACGGAAACCGGCGTCCACCATAAGTCCCCGTTGGAACCACGGCCAGTCTCGAAGCCACTCGGGAGGCATCCTGGTCAGCTGTTCGGGAGCCATGACGCCCTCGATAGCTATCCTGACTTTCGGGTCCATCCTGACTGGTGTCCCGTCCGCGTAGGTCACTTGTGCCTGCAGTTCCGGGTGGACATACAGGTAGCAACCATCATAACTAGCTGGAAAAGGCTCCGCCACTGCTGGCTTCCACTCATCCTTCTGTCCGTCAACTTGGGTAGTTTCGGACTCTGTCGCTGCGGGTTCAGCACTCGCAGTCGCTCCGGATCCCTCTGCTGGGAGTGGAGATAGCAGTTTCTCTGGCTCATTGAGTGAGAATGAAGCCAGCTTCTCCTCAAACGAGCGATCCGTGGGTTCCTCCACGTCCATCATCTCGCTCTCTTCCTGTGTAACAGGCGACAAAGCTTCCGGAAAAGCTTCTGCGGACGGAGTCAGCTTATCCGGGTCACCGGATAGCTTGGCTGCAGCTACGGATTCCTCAGCCATGACTGGGGAATCGACCACGGGAGTAAACTACTCCTTTTTCCGGCTTTTACGGCGCCGGGGCCGGCACAAACGGAGTCTGTCTACCAGGAGACAGACTCTGGAGGAGCAGCGGGGGGTTTGCTTAGCCGGTAAAATCCAAGAAGGGAGCGAGCTCGACCGTCTTGGACGTTACCGAAAACAAATATGGCGACAGGCCAGCTTTCGTGACGTCATTTCCCCGCGGTCCGCGAGGTCACGAGAGGTCAGCCGAGACTGGACACGGTGACGTCATGCGGAAACGCACGTGCTACAGGCGGTACATCAACAAACTGATTGTTTTTAGGTAATTATCGCTCACCCCGATGACTCGACTGGGGATTTAAGTGGAGATTATGGAAAGCTTAAGCAAATCCACCGGATTATCCGTCCACTACCCATTGGTACATCATGCGGGGGCGACAAATAAGCCTTTAGGGTCAGTTGTCATCCGTTCCTCTAAATGTAAACATTACACTCGTTGTGTATACAGGTTAGGTCACTGCAGTCCTCTGGGCAATTCGGGGGCTGCGGCGAACGTATCTCCCCTTCTCGGATAGTTCTTTATCGGACCTGACAGTCTGAAGAGCTTTCTCTAGGTGCTTCTTAGCCTTAGAAACACCTTTCCTCTTCTTTTTGTCTTCACCTGCCGAGACTTTTTTAACTCCCCCACGCTTAATCGGTGTTGGCGTGGGTGTCACTGATTCGGAACACTTTTTGGGTCTACCCTGACCACGCTTCACTGTAGTGTTCTTTACCTGGTCTATTATGCGATTCTGATTCAGGATCCTTTCGGAACCTTCACCATACATTTCTGTGGAGGTCTCCCTCCCAGACCATCTCCTTAATCTAGCCACATTTGACTTATAGAGTCGACCAAGGTCAGATTTAATAATTACGGTACAATCACTGATAATTTGTGTTATAGTAAAGGGACCGTCCCAATTAGACGCTAATTTTATGTGTCTAAGTGGTTCATGTAATCTAAGGACTCTGTCTCCGGATTGGAATTTCCGATGTTTTAGATCGGTATCGTATCCTACTTTCTGCCATTTGGCACTTTTCTCCAAATCAATTCGGACAGACTCATATGCTTTTCTAAATCTGTCTCTTAAACATTCCACAAAAACTACATGGCAAGGTAGTTCAGGGTCCATTCCTACGACTCCAAAAACTAGGTCAGCAGGCATTATCAAATCTTCTCCGAATACTAAAAGGTTCGGAGAACAATTTGTACTTGAATGTACTGTACTATTATAAGCATGTGTCACAAAATGACATTGCTCATCCCAGTCATCCATATGTTCATTAACGAGTGACTTTAGGACTTGGATGAGGGTTCTATTGAACCTTTCCACCAATCCGTCGCTTTGTGGTCTATACGGATTGGTTCTAGTCTTGCAAATAGCCAAGTACTCGCACATACCCTGCCAGAGATTTGATTCGAATTCTCTGCCTTGGTCACTGTGTAACATTAATGGTACACCGAAGCTTAGTACCCAACCTTTTACAAAAGCTTCGGCACAAGTAATTGCTTTGTGGTCCGGTAGTGGAAATACTTTAGTGTATTTCGTATAATAATCACACACTACCATCATACAGGTATTATCATTAGCGGTTGTATTAAATCCACTAATAATATCTACCCCGATTCTTGCGAATCTAACTCCGAAAAGTTCTTGGGATAGGGGAAGTTTGCCCATCCCGGGTCCGGGTTTGTTTTTACAACAATCCGGACAGGTGGTTACCCATCTTTGCAAGTCCCGTGTCATGCCAGGCCAATAGTATTTCTTGGAAAGTCGTGCTAGCGAGCGTTTCCTTCCGAAATGACCACTGCTCCGATGTCCATGACAGAAGTACATAATGTCATGTCTCATGGCATGTGGTATCACCACTTGCATGATTCTACCACCATTATTACATGGCTTCCAACGGTATAACACGCCTTTCCGGACTTCAAGCTCGGTCCATTGAGCAAGAAACCTTCTCATTTCTCGATTTTCCAGAGAGACCTCTGATCTAACTGGACGTATACCCTTTGGTACTAATTGCAGTAGCTGTGCAGTTATCGAGTCAGCTTCCTGGAAATGTCGTATGTGATCCATAGACCAATCCAGTATACTGGCAACTAGGGGTACGAATGGTCTTCGAATCCCTGCTAACACTGCCTTATGAGCTCCACAATCAGTACAATCCGGATTATCACATTTCCGGATTGGTATTCGAGACAAAGCATCAGCATTTAAATGCTTAACTCCGGGTCTATGCTGAATCTGTTGATGTTCAAGCCCATATTCGGATAAATGGGCTAGCCATCGGCCTAACATGCCTTCAGCATCTCGGAAGTTCAGTAGCCACCTTAAAGAGGAATGATCCGTACGCAAAGTAAAGTTCGTTCCCCATAGAAAATGTTTGAACTTCTTGGTATATACGACTACTGCTAACAACTCTCTTTTGGTTGTGCAGTAATTGCGCTGGGTCTTGCTCAGTGTATTGCTGGCAAAGGCAATTGGCACTTCTCTCCCATTTTGGACTTGCGAGAGAGCTGCACCAATGCTATCATTACTAGCATCAGTATCCAGTATGAAATGATCCGTCTCATTCGGATATTGCAATACGGGAGTACTCGTGAACAGGTCTTTTAGCTTTTGGAAAGCGGTTTCCTGTTCATGCGTCCAAGGAAATTTTTCCTTGGTACTTCCTGGAGTCCAGTTAGCTATTGCTTGTAATGGGTAACTGACTCTAGAATAATTCGGAATAAATTCCCTGTAATAGGAACAGAATCCTAAAAAGGACCTCACTTCTTTGGGTGTTTTAGGTCTATTCCAATTCGTAACTGATTCGATTTTTTCCGGATCAGCCTTTATTCCTTCATCACTGATGATGCGGCCCAAATAATTTATGGACTTTCTAAACATGTGGCATTTCTTAGGTTTCAATTTGAGACCATTTGAAATAATACGTTCTAGTACCATTTTTAGGTTATTAGAACATTCTTCGAATGTTTTTCCGAAGACAATGACATCGTCTAGATATACAAGACATCTTTTCCACAATAAATCACTTAGAATTGTTTCCATCATTGCTTCAAATGTTGCAGGTGCATTGCACAATCCAAACGGCATTACATTATATTGGAATAATCCAATATGACTTGAAAATGCAGTTTTCTCCATATCTGAAGGGTTCATTCCCACTTGCCAATAGCCTGATTGCAAGTCTAGGGTACAGAACCAACTGTTTCCTCCTAAGGAGTCAATGGTTTCATCTATTCTCGGTAATGGATACGAATTCTTTTTCGTTATTCCATTCAACTTCCTGTAGTCTATGCAGAAACGGATAGTACCGTCTTTTTTTGTTACCATACACACAGGACTACTCCATGGACTATTGGAAGGGACTATTACATCCTGTTCCAACATCTTATTTATTTCATCCTCAGCTACTCTCTTTTTTGCTAAGGGTAACCGTCTATACGGTATTTTAAAGGGTTCGGCATCCCCAGTATCTATTTTATGTAATACCTTATTTGTCGTACCTAGTTTTTCACCAGGTTTGGCAAAGGCAGTATGATACTGACAGAGCATATCATAGAACTCTTTCCGGTGTTCCGGATCTTCTAATGAAGTTTCTTCATACAACTTAAGTTAGTCTTCCGAAATTTCATCATCTCCTGTTACCTTCTGTAAGCTTAGCTTACTATCCGTTACAGTTTCCGAAAGGGTCACGTTTCCAAAAACTTGTCCCTTTTTCAAGTAGATAGTAGTGTTTCCAGTATTGGAGACAGGTACTACCGACCAGGATGCATTCGCTACTATCGTGTCTACAGAATTTAATCCAATACCTGACAAAGTAACTACATCCGGTTCTATCACTGCAGGTTTGTTACGCATTGCAGGATCACTTCTTACAAGCACATCACAGGCTACTCCCGGAGGGATTCGCACAGTGTGTGCCACACTAGCCATACTGCTCACTTGTCTCAGTGCACATCTAACCTTTACGGGGTACGGGTATCTCACACTCAACACTCCTGTTTGGGGTTCCAATACAGCACCATACAGGGATGCGAAATCCAACCCGAGTATCCCCTCATCTGCTATATCCGCAACGGTGGCGCTCATGACATAGTCATGTATACCATCTAACTGTAGTCTCACACAAGTTCTTCCATACGTTTGCAAGGTACTGCCGTCGGCCGTCTGAGCACTTCCTCCCGATTTGAGAGTATCATGTTCATCCGGTATAAGGTCGTAGAACCCCTTGGAGATACAAGAGTGGCTAGCTCCCGTATCCACAAGGAATTCGGCAGACCTTCCGTTAACAGTAAGGCAAACATACCACCGCCTTCCGTTTAGAACAGAGGGCATGTCCGTGACAATCGGAACGTCATTTTTCACACCAGGAGTCAATCCACATCCTTTTAAGAATTCCAGACAAGGATGACCCGGGGGCAGGTGGGCACCACAGACCTTGGCTAACGAATAGCCGCCTGCCTCGTTACTGATATTGGGTTTCCCCTGTGCTCCCATAGCACCTGTTATATCAGCTTCCCTAACCTTCCGGGTGTCTACAACCACCTCGGTGTTAGGCGATCTTGTTACTTCATGTGAACTATCATCACGGATGGTGATATCATGGCAAGATTTGTCACTGGGATCCCCTTCTTTGCCCCTCGGGAGACCCCTCCTTAGTTTTCCTCTGTACTTACTCCAGAGACACTCTCCTGTCTACGAGGGACAGGTTTTTCAGCCATACATTCTGGAGCATAATGCCCCAGTTTCTGGCATCTGAAACATCTCCTCTGGGATTTGTCAACTCTCGGTCTCTTTAGAGCTTCTGTTAATCCGGCTAATAATGTTTCCATCATGTTAGTCGGAGCAACAGTGGCTGCTACAGTTGGGTTCGCCGTAGAGGCTACACTGCCAGGTTGAGTTGATCCGGAAGCTGTTTTACCAGCAACTGATCCTCCTCTCCCTCTCGAATGTACTTTCTTATACCGCTTTTGTCGGTAATATTTTCCAGCTACATGCACTGAACCAATATAATCTCCGTTTTCATCGGAGACATATTCATCATTCTCATCAACTTCATTCGATTCAACCGGAGCTAATTGGGAAGTATCGTATACCGGAGCAGGTGTACCTCCGTATTGGAATGGAGCTGCTCTTATTGGATTAGGTCCGAGACCTATCAGACGTTTCTTCATGTCATGTCCATCGATTGCTATGAACAGATCACTGAAGGAAGTGTCATCTTTCCAAGAGTCCCAGACCACTTGCTTGTGATCCGGATCACGCAATCCACTGTAGAATTGTATAAACAATTCTTGTAGATAACAATCATCATCATGAGCCCAATTTGGACGTGCTTTTGAAAGCAAGTCCTGTAGCTCCAAACCAAAGACTTTGTGTGATTCTTTAGGTTTTTGTGTCCTCTTCTTAAAGCTTACCCACGGATCTTCTCTAACGATTGATCCGAAAAGGTATGCGGCACATTCGACCAATTGATCATAGGTACCATATATTCCGTAAGCTGCTCTCCATTGGTTGAGAGCTACTTTTCCGCCTTTATTTAACCAACAAATCAAATATGGCAGAGCTTCTTCTTTTGTCCAGCCACTACAATTGACTTCGTCAACAAAAGCTTGATACCTGTCCTTCCATGGATCATTAGAATCATATGGAGGGGGTATCCGTGCCTGCCTATGTGCTGGATTATTACATCCGCGTAGTCTATCTGCTTCTCGCATGCTCCAGTTCATGACTTCCATGCCGTCTGCTCCCTTTCGGTAGCAGTCAATGCCAAGGTTTTGTATACATTGGCTTCTATCAAAGATGGTTTGCATCCCTGCAGGCATAGAAGTTCTCCTGTTAGGTTTCCTGCCATCTCCTCCTGATCCTGATCCTCCGAATCCGGATCCTCCTGGGCCGCCTGGAGGGTTTCCTCCTGGTGGACCATTATTATTATAGCCTCCAGATGAACCACCAGGGTATCCACTATTGTGACCGGTGTTTCCAGAAGAAGCATATCTAGGGTAAGAATCATTTTGATTCCATCCCTGGTTATAGCTATTACCATTCTGATAATTGCCACTTCCCGATGGATTATAATTATTTCTATATCCATAGGAAGATGTTCTCGGTTGGTACGTACCGCCGTTGATATTGTTTTGTGGCGGATTTGGTCTCGGAAAACGTCCATCAGTAGGACCATTACCAGAACCTGGGGGTGGATTCGGTAATCTTGGTACTGCTGGTGTACTGTGGCCGGGTTGGGGGAAATATGAAGGTGGTGTCAACATATGTCTCATTGGTCCGGGTGCTCTTGGTTGTGCCACGGGTGAATTATTATTATTCCCTGTAGCACCATCGTGAGTCGCTTTGATTTTGTGACTCAAATCTGGTATGGGTGGTGCTGGTCCTATCGTATCCAGCATTGGAACTACTGGTTTAGATGCGGTTCCATTTACTGCAGCATTATCCGGTTTCTTATAGATTCCGGATACCACATTCTTGTCAGCCCCATCATCAACGAATGGGCTGTATCTAATTGGGGTTGCATCTTTAGATGTCTTTCCCAACATTGTAGATACCACAGCTGGGTCTATATTACCTATAGTTAACTGGGCTGCTTCTACATATTTATCTAGAGTTATTGCAGTGGCCTGCAATTCCTGAAGCTCATTCGTGAGTTTCTGTCTATCCTCCTCCAGTTGTTTGTTGTAAGCTATGATGCCTACCCGGATGGTTTCATTATCTTCAGCTTGTTTACTGCACTGAAGTTTCAATTTATCCAACTCCTCCTGATAATGGCGAATTTCGGATTCGAATTTTGTCTTATCAAGGTTTAGTTGGTCGTTCGTATCTATGTATGTTTGGATACGAATGTGCCTATTATCATATTCTTTATTGAATGAATCTCTCATAGATTGAAGTTTTAGTTCTTCACTCTCGAGTTCTTTCATGTACTCGCTCCTTCTGGCTTCGAATTCCTTTCGCATGCCAGTTAGGTCCTCTTCCATTTGAAGTTTTTCATGCAATACTTCATCCTTAGCTTTGACCAAGGTATTTAAATTCTCGTTCAAAGTTACATAAGTTTCATTCAACAACAGGACATCCGGTCGTTTTAATTCTTCACCTTCCGGTACCGCATAGGTTAAGTCGCCATCTATAGCGCTATAATCTAATATTGGTAATTCGGGCCTGGGTAACCTATAAGGTAGTTCTCCGAATGTTACCCTTTTTCGCATTGGTGCCGGATGTTCTGGGTTAGTACTACCACCGACTTCGAACATCGAATCACATAATTCGTCAACAATTGAATGCTGGCCTATTAAGTTACTATGTCTCTGTATGGACTGTTCGCGTCGTACAGAGTCTGGCAGATTCTCTTCACTATCATTATAGTGGGGTCCGGGATCTCTCCAGGATGCTGATTCTGCATCTTGTGAGTCCGAATGGGCTTGGAGCATTAGCGATCCATTTCCATTCTCTTGGGCAAGTGATTGCCCTGCTGGGTTAGCTTCCCTAAGGGTGTCTAACCCATGTACTAGCCGTTCGGACGTTATAACGTCCGGGCTATACACCAGAATTAACTGGTCACGGCACCAGTGTAAGGATTTGTGGCCTTACGGACCTGGGGGGTTCGGGTCTTACGATTCGGAAAGAAAGAGTAAGACAGTATTCCAAGTGTATGCCAACGGTTAGGTTTATTACTTAATGCACACTCACGGCTGCCGAATGATATCAAAGAGGCAGCTAATATTAAAAGACAGTGGTTTACATAGTGTGGAGGCCAGAAGGGCCTCTGACGTAGCGGCTGAGCCCTGGGCTTTATATACGGACCCAGGTGTTCGTCGTCAGATGTCCCCACAGACCCGGATCGGTGCTGCCACCTATCCGGAACCTGAGGAACGTCCGACGACTCGACTCACCCGCCACGTCAGACGGTACCCAACTCCTATGGTTTAGTAAAGTGTACCTCTACACTATCTTAATTTTGACATATGTATGATATTATTTGTCCAAAGAAATACATGTTGGCCAAACACTGCAGATTTGCATCATGTAAGCATGAAGGCTGTTCCAAACGAAATGTCGTCAAAATAACACAAGAATCAGAGGAACTGCAATGAATTGTAGAGGTACATATTGTTTAACCATAGAGTTGGGTACCGTCTGACGTGGCGGGTGAGTCGAGTCATCGGACGTTCCTCAGGTTCCGGATAGGTGGCAGCACCGATCCGGGTCTGTGGGGACATCTGACGACGAAGACCTGGGTCCTTATATAAAGCCCAGGGCTCAGCCGCTACGTCAGAGGCCCTTCTGGCCTCCGCACCATGTAGACCATCATTAATCCTTATTAGCTGCCCCTTCTATACTATTCGGCAGCCGTGAGTGTGCACTAAGTAATAAATCTAACCGTTGGCATACACTTGAAACACTGTCTTACTCTTTCTTTCCGAATCGTAAGACCCAAACCCCCAGGTCCGTAAGGCCACAACCCCTTACAGAATTGTTATGATTTACCACAGCTATTTAAAATGGAGGGATAAATTTCACATATCTTTAACTAATCTATACGTTGTTCTTTTGACTTTATTGCCTAAGGTTAGAACAATTTATCAACTCACACCTTCCTCTCTAATCATGTTAACCCCCCCCCTACATTCTTTAAGTGATGACACAATTTCATTTTCTTTAACCCCTTTCTACCTTTTCTAAGTTGCAAACTTCTTTTTCTCTCTGTGTCTGACCACTGCCATCTACCGTCCTACAACTACAGGATCTAAAGTTAAAGTCACACTAGGTCAGTTTCTTCCCATCTATACATATGTCCTCTCACAAAGTATTTTTCTGCAATACCATTACCGTAGAGTTGAATATCCCTGTCTTTGAATAATTCAAAATACCACTGCAAGTGCAAACATTTCAGGCAGTCCTGATAGATGTAAGAAAGAAAGAGGAAAGTGCTGCATCTAAGCTGTCCATTGTGTGTGGTATAAATCTCCTCCTTCTGCATAAATACTGACCTGTATAATGCATCAAATACTAAAACAATAAAATTTGATAACTGTTTCTCCAGGGCTAAATTACTAGTCATCAATTTGTGTGCAGGCTCACCCTGTAGAAGTTATTATGTTTGAAATTGTGGGGAAGAATACTCTATACGGTATACAAGAAATAGACCAAAGTAAGTGTGAAGATGCCAATAAACTCTGTTTAAAATCACCTATAAGCATTCAGCATTCCATTAAAAACTGAATTCTAACTTCCCTCTTTACACAGGAACCCATCCTCACATAATACACCAAATGTAAGCCTATATTTCCCATATCCTACATGCTCATCATCCATCCTCTTCCCCCTGACAACTTGAGTCTATGGGGAGCATTAAACTTCTGAGGTAGAAGTGAAAACCAGCTTATCTTCTTCCATGCAAGGCGCTAAATCCCCTTAAGCTTGGTGATATAGATGAGTGATGAATACAGGCAGCATCCTAAGTGTACTAAGCACCTAAATTCAAAGACAAAGATATTATTAAAAAGGATAGAACATACTTTGTGAATAACACTCTGTGTGAGCTAAGCACTAATGACTGGTCTCCTTCTATAGTAGATATCATCTTGCTATCTACTGGATTATCTCCCTTCCATACTTCTATGAGCATATTTTTCATCTAAGCATCACTATAAAACAGTTTATTCACTTTGAGAGAGGGAGAGACAGTGAGAGAACTTAGGGGACAGAGGTCCAGAGGCACTATAGTAGTGCAATAGTAAGCGACCATCTGTGGCTGGCAGGGTGAGTTTCATGACTTAGATTTCCCCTAAAGGCCTACAGAATGTGCAATGACTGCTACATCCATGTTATTTAACTTTGTTACTCTGCCCAGGAGGCCATTTCTTAACAACCTATGACTGCTGTCCTTTAAATCGTAGTGAGAACCTTTAGAACAATTTGGCCATAACGGTACCATGAACTAGTAGTCCCTAATGTCTGCACCAGTACAACTGCCTTACTAAACCTTATGTAATTACTGCGCAGCTGCTAATAGTAGTGAGCAGTCGTAGGGCAGTTCCTACAATAGCCTGGCTTATTCTTGGCATTTTTAAATCGTAGTGGCTGTGTGTAGTCGTAGTACATTGAGAAATGGCCTCCTGGTCATACCACCTATCATTTAAAACCCATAATTCATGTGGGTCTTTGATTTTGACATTAAGTCCGTTGGTCAGTTAAGTGACCAGGGCTGGCCCACGTTCTTCTGTAACGACTGCCAGAAAGGTGACTATATCAGGTCCTATTGATCACATATGTATGGGGTTTGCAGTAAGTATTGCCTACTTGAACCTAATATTAAAATAATCCCAGACAAAATTAAAACCAGATTACCATGTTATTCTTCAATCTAAGATAGAGAGATGCATTATGCGTTTCTATGGACCGGTTCTAATGGATTTAAAGCCACACACTCGATCATGTGTTATGCATTCATCTTTTTTTTTAGAATTAGAAGGCATGCTGATCTATATGATGCCACTAGTCTTATCAAATGTCCCATACATTTTTTTAGACTGATGCTGAGCCGTGCTGCAAGACCATACAGAAAGATGTGTGTACATCGGCCTGGCAAGTGATGGGATCACATCCTTGAATAGCCTATAGAGCTTTTGAGACATACCTAGGAATTCAAAAATGTGTATGTTCGGAATGAATGTAACGTCCGGCACTTTTATCAGAATTATTTCACATAAACTGCTCTCATATGGAGACAAATGCTGTTAGACACAATTTCTTCACCAAAGTAGGGGATGATAGGGCCCTTCATATGGGTAATAACAAAGATTTTGAAGCTTCATTTTTCCCATGCTTTATAACCGATTTAGATTTACGTACTGGATGTTACAAATTACAGATTTCCATTTTGAAAGACACTTCATGAAAAATTCTCACTTAGTAACATGTCAAAACCTCATGGAAATGATAGCTATGATCATATACAATACAAAAAATAACTTTGGGATACTCTATAGTCTTTTTTATTCAATACAGGACACTTGTAAAAAATACAATAAGTATGAAAAAGAACAAATTTGTCTGTTTTTTCACTTCGGCAGGCTATAAGCCCTAAAGTCTTTGATGACCACAAATTTACATTTTTCTGATAGCCCTAAGTGTTCTCTATCAAATGAGTCTATGTAAGACAAGATTGGTTCACAACTTCTATCTCCAGAGCCATAAAAGTCCAAAATGACCCAAAAACACAAAATCTACTGCTTTCTGGCGACATGACATGTATACCGAAGTATTTGCAAGTGTTTATTAAATATCACTCGAAAAGCAAGAGGAGTTTTGCTAAGCAGCTGTAACATAAAGACTACTATGCAGGATTTAGTGTTTTCTTTGAGTGGTAAGGGCTTACTAAATTATCAGCCTTGATATTAGGTTTTTCTTATACATGTTCAGGGGAAAACGTTTTCCTACTTATTAGTTTTCTGGGAAGTGGAAAGATAATAATTTTTCTTTGTGTCTGCCTATCTGTCTGTTAAGTATATATTACAGCATGTATTGAACTAGTTCTCATATGCTCATCAACATTTTCCCTTTACTTCACACTTTCACGTTATGGATGAACACAGTGGTCATACTTCCCAACCAACCAATGATATGCAACAGACAGACATACAGAGAAGAAACAGACAAACATACAGGAAAGAAACATGCGATGATTATATTTGCAAAGACGTTGGCATGGCACATGTTTGGACATATTATTTGAGTATAGAGATAGAGGGTATTGTTTTATGGAAGTATACTTGCTGTGGAGTTATTCCACACTGTACACAATGCCCGGTGAATTATCCTGGAGGTTAATTCAAAACAATAGTAAATAAGCACTGTTTGGAATAAATGTCCTTGCATCCTTTTACACTGTACAATGACTGTATGATTCATGCAATTTCTACAATAAAGCCCCACAAAAACAGATCATTAAAAACACTGCTTTTTAATAACGTCCATGTAAATAAGAGTCCCAAGGTTTCCAAAGCTATATCTTTTCACAGTGAGATCTAGTCCAAATCTAGTGAGTTCCAACCACGCTGCAGCCTTTCTCTCTAGGTTTCTTCACAATCCTTGCTTTAGTACAGGAATTTGATCTCAAATTGGAGAGGCAAATCAAGGGAGCTTGGATAGAGGAGTCACTTTTATAGGTTTCCAATAATAACAGCTGGCTATATATCACACTTGACTGTAAGTGTAAGCATGTTCTCCTACCTAGCAAACGGACTTTCCACCATCATTCCTGAGACTGTAGGTATTAATCTGCATTGCAATTCCAAAATGCATCAGGTGCCCTCATCTGTGCAATTTGATGCATTCCATTCAAAAGAGATCTTAAAATGCCCAAGCAATCAGTCCAGTGCCATCTGACAAACTAGATGGAATTCTTCAAGGAATGTCACTCTTATCATCCTTTTTAAGAATAGTAAGTATGGACCAGATTATCGCCCTGTAGTCCCATGGAGGGTCCTCCCCATTGCCACTAATTATTTGACTATGCATGTCCAGAGAACCATTACAGGCATGTGGCTGTGTCTCATGTATACCCTCCCCATGTGCCTTCTTCTGAGGCTCTGACTGCACTGTGGGGACACAAAGCTTTGTCCACAGCTCTGCATTAGATGTTAAGTAGCTGCAAAAGACGTGTATATGTGATTACTGCTGTGAAGCTCTGTGCACGCTTAGCAAAGCAGATATGATTACTGAGGATGGTGTGTTTTATTTCTTTTGTAGTTTTCAATCTGTGCTTATATATTTTCAGAACATCTGCAGATTCTAAAATTGCATTAAGATTAAAACATTGTCAACTGCATTGATTCAAAACACAATCACATATATATATATATATATATATATATATATATATATATATATATATATATATATATATATATATATATATACATACACACATCCCATCTACTTAACAGTGCATGCTCTAAGTATCATAAAACAGAGGTTAAGATTTAGGAAAGTGTACCTGTACGGGAAAGGCAAGGTCTAGACGTACAGGTTCCAGTAGAGGTAATGTGGTTAAGATATAGAGCCTTCTATGACCCTACCAACACCTGAGGTGGTTGGTATTAGGTGGGCAAGGTATAAGCTAGGGATCCACTGCAGCGAATTTCTTGGACGTTGCATGAAGGGAGTTGCAGTTATAGGGTATAAACAAGTAATTACACACAGATATAATTAACCCATAATGCAACCCATGCCTTCAGTAGGTACTCAGGTACCTAATGACCGATTGGCCAGGAGTGTGTTGCTCCTATAGTAAAAAGAGCTGTCAGTAGGTACCCTCTTTTCAAAAGAAGTCACGCTCTGCTTCACCATCCACTTTGCATTCACCATATTAGTCTGAAAAGTCACCTGCCTTGTTTAAAACAGAGAGTGCTGCACTATTGGGTACCTACTCATGTCGCACACTCTATAGTATGTTATACTGACTCACTTTTCCCAACTAGGTACCTACTCAAATCCCCTTTTTTAGCACAATATTTGAATGGCCACTTGTGAGCAACAAAAGGGACAAGTTAAAGCTACATGAAAAGAAAGGACTGGAAATGAGGGCATTTTTAGCCAGCTCTTACTTTTACTATAGGAGCAACACCCTCCAGGGCCATTAAGGGCCATAATGCAGCACCCTTTACAAGTGCAATACTTCTAGTCTACAACTTGCATACTGCTGGCTTGGGATTCCCCCCAACATGAACACGTTGCCGTATGTGTTCAGATCTTAACCTCGATATTATAGGCAAATGCCTGCCAGTATGGCACTTACAGAGAAGTATCAAGCAAATGTACAGAAAAGGAAAACAAACAAAAGTGAAGAGTAGAGCCGTGCAAACATGGCTGCCGTTTAATGTAAGTTATGGTTGAAAAACAGATTTGGAAGTCATGATTGAAAAACAGCTATGACGCAGTTATGACTGTTGTTACAGACTTACATTGCAGAACATTCTGAAAATCAGGGAGGTATGCGACAATTGATTGCTACCCGTCATGAAACGATGTTGCTACTTATGCTATTACACAGCAGGTAGAGGATTTATTGAAACAATCTGAAATCATGGATATTTTTTGGATGTACGATGTACCATATCAATATAGGTGTTCTGAAGTAAAAGAGAAGGAAAAAACCTCTCCTGCCAAATTCAGCAATTAGATAATTCCTGAAGGTTTCTTTGTTGTTGTTGTTGTTGTTGTTGTTTTTTGTTGCATGGTGTTTAGTGGACGTTCCACTGGAAGTTCTTCTCTAATTAGCCTGCTCATACACAGGTTAAGAACTAATAAGGAGAGTACACTCTTCACTGCCAATCAGTTACAAAGTAAATGTTTGTCAAGCTCTTCTGTACAGATTTGGTGTGGTCTTCCAAAGTATGATACTTCTTGTTTATCATTGTGATAACAAATAGATATGCCATTATGGTGATATCTATTACAGGTGCAGCTATGGCAAATTTATGCTTCAGAAGGACATAAAGGAACAAGTTCTGTAAAAAGGTCTCTTTTCACCAAATGGTGGCACGGACAAAATATTCATTGTTTCAGACTGAGATTTTTCCCAGGGGTATTCTATGTATGTTATTTGTATTTTAATTGATGGAACTCAATGAGACCTCAAGGGGGACAACCATTTTTACAGGGAAAAATATTACTTTTGGGGCATCACAGGGACCTCCAAATGGTAGAAAATGGGCCATAATTGACATTTGACATCCTAAGATAGTTAGTTTTTGATAAATTTCTAGGAAATACATATGGGTATGCAAGTTTGACTATTTCTCCCATATAACCTACAGTTTTAGGCACAATTTCGGCCAAAAGCAAGCCCTCTAGCCCCATTTTTTACATCTTGAGGTCCAAAAAAACTGTTGGGGAAGTGGGGTGTCCGGGCGAGTAACCACTGGAGATTTTTCCTAATAGAAAATTAATTATTGCACATATGATTTTCATTTCATTAACAAAAGATATTGCTATATGTATGTTATTGAATAAAAAAAGAGTGTAGAGCTCTACATCAAATTGCATGGCCAGTGTGGAGGTATGAAACTTAACAGGCATGTCCTCCCGAGTAACCATTATTTTTCCTTGATAGCTAATTGTGTTTGCTATGATTTGATCCAGTAATCGGGCCTCTAGCCCTATTTTTCACCCTTGGGTGAGCCAAAACCCTCTAGGGGGGCCTTTTTGGCCATGTAACCACTAGATAGTACCAATATCATGCTATATCACAGCATATTTCTTACTTTTGCATCTTTAGATTGACACTGTATCTCTCACAATTGGCCGATTTACGCAATGTTTTCAGCATATACAACTACATGTTTAGGGTATTATGTAGATATAGATAATTCTTTCCTCAGTTGACAATGATAATATTTCATTTTAGTCACAATGTATGAAGGGTATGAAAAAGAAAAAACATAATTATGTCTGCCTGAGTAACCAAGGGACACTGCCATTCTCCCCCCTCTTAGGCCTCTTTACAGATTTTTCGGAGACTATTGCTGTGTACCAAGTGGAAGAAGAGGCTTCAGGCAGTCGTTCAGTTATTAAGAAATGATGGGGAGTAACTTTTCAATGAAATTCCCAATTTTGAAAATTAGCCTAAATCTAGTGCCCTCCTAAAACAGTAGAGTTTGGAGGCTAATTTCTTTGTATTTTTCTTAATTTAAAAGAAAAATCATATTCCCATGCTCCCCAAGGGGCATAACTTTCATCGTTTGTCTCTTATACATTCAGCTACAAGGAAAAAAGGCCAGGAAGATTTATTTCACTCAAAAAAATGGCCCAAATAGAAAAAACACAAAATTCGGTTATTCGCCCAGACATATAGGATGGGTCCCCCCTTCAGATGGTTGCCATGGCAACTGTTTTCATATCTGGTTCAAATAAACCCAGAATGTTATAGCCCAACCCATGTCCTAACCCACCAATAGTTTAAGAAAAATACTCCAAACCTTTTCAATATACCCCCCATATGGTCTGTGCACACCTTTAATGATTTTTGACCAAAAACTATGACACTTATTTCAGTCATATAGTACATTGGATAATACAGTTGACCTGACTTGTATACTGTTGCCTGAAGGTATGAAAATGATTTGCCTTAAGGTAATTATGTTGTCCCTCCCCAGCGTTAAGGTGGAGAGCACTAGGAAATTATCAGCCTAAATTATTGTACATGTTCCCTTTAGTCTAGTCTTAAAGTAAGACTAATGGAAATTTCATTATGAAAATGAAGTCGCTTCACATGCCTCCAAAGAGACAGTAGTATTCACGTGCACCAACTTGAGTCATTCTCCATACAGAGGTTGTGGAGAGAAGGTTAGGACAGTGTCAGTCACTGTAGTTCCATATCTGCTTTGAGCCCATAGGGGTTGCACTGTGACTGCAATGTTTCATGTCTGATTTGAGCCTACTGTCAAGCAGTCTGCACCAGTATGGCGGCTCCAACAGTGTCCTACCCTGTATTATATTTAGCCTCAACCCGTAACCTACTTCTAGAGATCCAGTTCCGGCCCTTAGTAGTATTCAAATACAGTTCAAATAAATGACATTGCCTCACTGTGTGTCTTTTAGAAGGGTGATTAAGAGCACTCCTTTGAGATTTTATCAGTCTCCTGCTTGTGATCTGAGAGTAAATAATTATGACAGTTTTCTTCAGGAAACTTCAAGACCAAGTAACTGGTATTTAATATCATCATGAAGATAATAAGATTTAAGAGGCAGTGCCTTTTCCTCTGGGGACACTGTTTCGTGTGAACTAATTTTCTGTTTTGCAACAGACATGGATGAAAGTAAGTTGTAATCTTTAGAATTAACCAGGATCAATGTAGTGTGTGATGCTGCATTGATACTAACTTCACTACTGTCCTATAGAAAATGTCTGAGATGACCAAATGTTTGTCTAATCGTATGAGGCACTAGAATGTGCTTTCTGCCACATATCTGTATATCTTTGTTTTCATTTTCTCTTAACTAGCATCAAGGTGGAAGTCAGTGATTTGACATTAGATAGGGTGTCTAACAAATAGTGTGAGCTAATATTTGAATTCAAAGGAAAGTAGTAGACTTTGACTGGGGCACGGCTCATGTGTGACAATAACCTCTTACTGAAACCTATAGAGTCAGCAAACATTTGGATGGCCTGCCTTAGTTAGGGCTGCAACGTATGATTGTGTGAGGTGTTCCTTATCATACAGTTTTTCTTCCTGACAAAATGTAGATTAGATTGGTTTGATAGAGTGATAAACCTTTAAGATAAATCTAACATGTCTTGCTGTCAAACATTAACTGATGAAAGTTAGTGCAGGTCTTGATTAAGCGCAGGATAGAAGGGTTTTTTAATTAATTTTATGCTTCAAAGACAGCCTGGTTTCATGTAAACACAGGGTAAATTCAGGGGCAGAAATGTAAATCTATATAGTACAGGTATGCTAAAACGGGCCACTACAGTACTTTTTATCAAGTTTAGAATAAGGCTGATACTATACTGGTAGATCCAATCATATTTATAACACTTGTAGGGGATCGTGAATTCCCGCACACAATGTACTGACTCTCAGGAGCCGGTCGTTGGGTAATTCCAGTTCCCCTCTCTCTATCACCCCAGTCCAGGCATGGGTCGAAGGTAGGAAATGTTGTACAAGGAAGTAGCTCAGAGTTAGAGCAATTGTCTGAAGGCTGAGAGGTCCCGGGTTAAACTCCCGGTTTCCCTAAGTGTTTTTGCCGACCATTACACACTCATCACAAATTAATTTCAGGGCATGTTTTAGCTACAACAAGAATAAAAGACAGGTAAGCTCTGCATATTTTCTGTTAATATTCTTGTGTTTATTGACCCAATACTGAATGCTGGCGAGAGTATGCTAGTGTGTGCTGTAATGGCTCCACCCTCTCTCTCTCTCTCTCTCTCTCTCTCTCTCTCTCTCTGTTGTGTATATTACAGCTGCCGAACCTCATAAGTTGATATTTGAAAATTTGTCAAATCGATGTTTGTTTGGTAGTTTGGAACATTGACCTGCACAGTATATTGTAGATCCACGGTTGATATTCTCCATCCAAGTGCTGGTTGCGGGTTGATTAAGTAGTTACAGGTTAAACCCAAAGAGCAAGTCATGTCCTTGTGAAACCTTGCTGAACATTTCAGCCTTTGTGGATTAAAGAGATTCTGCCAGAACAGATAGCTTTGTTCCTTTCAGTAACACACTCCTTTCACTAATAATCCACATACTTTCTCACACTGAGTCTCAGCTAAATATTGCATGAAAGAAACTGAAAGATGATCATGTCCTTTTCAAGAGCTGTGAATGAACCTCTACTGATAAATATTGGCCTCCTAACACAAGAGCAGCTGAATGCATTGAACGTTGATTCAAATGTGTGAGAAAGGAAACATCAGGTCCTAGGTACTGATTTATCACCTCCTCTCTTTGGGACCACTTCACAGGAGAGACTGGGTTTATTTTAAGAATCTGAGTTGATTCCTCAGTGATGCAATGAAGTCAGTAAATTGATTGCCGTTTGTATGTTCTATCAAGGGAAAGGTTATTTGGGTAAAGGATATATAGTATTATGACAGTGGTCTCCTTCTTTAAATGCCATCCGGTCATAGTGCCATTCCTACCATTTTTATCAATTGAGTTAGGGCCAGCACCTACCCCCCCCCCACCTCCACTACAAACTGGTGGCTCAGTCTCTCTCCCCTCCTACTGCTCTCCATCAGTCCCCTGTCCCTATCCAACCAGACATGTCCCATCAATTACCTACTGTGGCAGCCACTTTAATATCATCCAGCCTCCAGACATAGGGGCAGGAGATGGACTTCAAATAGCTGATACACTTAGCTAAGTATACTGCCTACTGTGATAGGAACAAATAATTGGCATCATGCCCATTATGGAACATGAGAGCTGAAGTCATATATCGAGAACTTTGAAACAGCAATCATTCTGGTCTTGCTAGTGCCAGGCTTGATGTCACTGATTTAAAGAGGGTTATACAAAACCAATGAAATTTCAATATAGAACAGTTGTCTATATGGATATAAAACACAAAAATCAATGATGACTTATTGAAGATTTGGATTAAAATATTAAGTTGATCTGAAGCAATACTAATAGTTCATGCAGTTGCAATGTAATACTCTCGGTCCCTTCATCATTGCTCCCAACATATCATTAAAAAGTATCTATGAGCAATGTCTTTGTATTTGCAGAGAATAATGCTTGACATAGTATATATGTATAACACTTCAGGTAGCTTTTAAATACAAAACAAAAACACCACAGCCACATGTTTACCTCTTTTACCCTACAGATTTACAAAGAACCTCTCATTCAAATCACTTACATTATGATGAACCATTACAGAGGCAGATGTGTGAGCTAATCAGCGTTATGCAAATTGGTCTGTAATATTACCCTCTGTGATTCATCTTATCTCAGTAGGACATTGAAAGTGAGTGGAATTCATGGATTAATTGAACTGAAGAGGAATTTGCCGAATTCAGAAATTATGAATCATTCTTTGGATTCTTGTAGCTGATGTAATCCTTCATAATGAGACCAAAAGCGAAATGTCTTCCACTCAAGTCCACTGCCAAATACCATCCAGACTGCATAACAATAATTGGCTGGTTTTTCTTGAGACCCACCTTGATGGCACTGTAATAGATGGATCTCCCTATATTGTAGTAAGAGGAATTATAAAAAAGAACCAGACTAATAGTGTTACCTATGCTATGACAGCTCTATATATGTTAGTGAATAATTAGATCATTCATAATATTGGAATTCTTTCCTGGAAGGTAGGTTCTTTCTTGCTCTTCTGTGATAGTGATGAAGCTAAATATAAATGGAAATAGCAAAGAGAAACTATCATCAAAATAAAAATTTGTGGAAATTACATGCAGCTTCCCCCTATTGAGACAGGCCTTTAGTTCTGTCTAGTAAGCAGCTTGTGCCATGAGAATCCCTGCAAATTGTTAGCAGATTGTCCTCTCTCCATCGAGAGTTGGTAATGTGAACCATACTTCTTCCTCCCGCCCCCCTGAGGATCCTCACCATCCTCACTAATTACATTATCATGGAGGTCCAGAGAGCAGTAGGAGACATCTCTTTTACACCCTCCCCAAAGGCTCTTTCTGCACTGCGGGGACACCAAATCATTGTCCACAACTCTGCTAGACATGCTATATGTGATCAGTGCTGTGCAGATATGTACATGCCTGACAAAGTAAACATTGCCACTGTTTTGTTGATTTCCTTTGGCCAATAAACACTTTTCAAACTCAAACTTTAAAAGGCGCTCCATCAGAGAAAAGGTATGCATTTTGAAGGGCACAATGAGAGTGAATGTGGAAAGTAACAAATGACCTTGTGATTGATTAGGTTTAATTCTATACTCAGTGCCTGCAGCTTCTTCCAGTATCTGCGATGGTATTTCAGACTTCAAATTGCCGGGAGACTCGAATCATATATGTAAATGATGACACAAGGACCAATGTTAGGAAGGAAACTCTTCAAGCCGACAATGAGTATTTAGATTTTCGTCATATATAGTGAAATAGGCCCCTAACAGGAGACCTCGAGTCAGCAGTCAGTAAGGTGATGCTCTGTTGGGGGATAAGAGAAATGGCTCTCTGTACAAATTATCAGTATTTACTTCCCCAGTTAAATTCCTGCTCCTCTGCCGCTAAGAGTGGATACCATTAAAGAAGGCACCACCTGCTTATTGATGGGGCAGTTGTATCTGGTAGGGAAAATGTAAAAGGGGCGAGGATATAAGACAGTGTTAAGGCTATCAGACATGTTCTACAATTAGAGGCCTCAAATGCATATCGCATTCTATGGTAACATCATATAAAGTTGGGTAATTATGAAAATTTATATGTATCCATTGGGCAGTAATGGATTATATGTTCAAAAAGGAGAATAGGTACAATCAGTGTCAGAGTGAGCAGCTGGCAAAATGCGTACCTTTGGCTTAGTTCTGACAGGTTGCAGACAGAATCATAGAAATACTATAAAACTGTACAAATTGATCCAAACATTTCTTGTGTATAATACCCTTGGCACTATCCCTGTATCTGTCAGATCTTTGTCAGCTACCCTCTATGCTGCATCATCAGTAAATATCACAGGTTGGAACCATTTATAGCCTTGCGGTATCAGGAGGGTCTTGCAAAAAATGAAACTAGAACAAAAAAAATTGACAGTCACATTTTGTATTGTTGAATAATATTTTATAAACTCGTTTGGATAAAATGTGCATGTTTCTAACAGCTCAAAAGCTGTTTTTGCCCATATATTCTTCATTATTTTCGACAAGGCCGTCCAGAGTAAAACTGTTGCATGCATGCCACAGAATAAGGATGTCCTCTACTGGAGAAATGCTTGCCCTGAATGTGTAGAGATTTGTATAATCGTGATCGTAGTTTTCAGCTGCACAGCACAAAATCATACTGATTGTATGTCTACAACTATAGAATAAGTAGACACGAACATCTCACAACCTCCCCAAAAAGAAAGTATTTTACAAGACTTTTCTATAAGACCATCTGAGTGAATAAAAATAACAAGTACCAATCACCTTAAGGTTTGCTCTCATTATGTTCAGCACATGTCATGTTGTGGATAGCAATGATTACAATACACCAGGAAGCTGGCATGTGCCCAGGTAATTACCCAGGTAATTACCTTCTATACCAAATGACATGTCGTGACTCCTTTGGTAACTCATCATGACCAAAGTTACAGTAGGTATTATGTGGGGCTCTTACCCATTAAAAATGATTCCTGAAACACAAAAGACCTTGTCCCATAACTTGGTATTTGCCCACTGAAGGCATCATCATCACACATTGATGCCTTGTTCATGATAACACCTTTTGTGGAATAAAGCTTTTTTTGTGGTTGAACAGCACCTTTTTGGGATAAGAGCTCATCGGTGGCTCTTACCCAACAAAGGGATCTGGTACCATGTTGTTGGATAAGAGCCATATTGTCGGATAAGAGCCCAACAGACCATGTTATGCCACAGGTGGTATGCTCCAAATACTGCTTACAAGGTCTAAAATAGATATCAGACAAACGTTGGCCGGTCCATTTCATTCTCCCACACCCACAGTCTCTTGGAACAATCATCATGGAAAACAGGAGAATGGTATGCATCTTCTCTTGCCTTATATGCCTGGCTACTATCTCAATCATACCTTGGGTGGAAGGTACCCTCCAGGCCATAGCTGGAGCAGCCCCAGGAGGTGAGCAATGGATCAAGTCTTCCAGTCTAACCTTTGCCTCCAGAGACCCCAATGATGGTGTTGCAGCAAAGGAAGTACATGGCAGGTTCAGGAGGGCTCCGCAGTCTGATTTCAGGACCTTATTATTGGATGCCCACAATGCTGCAAGGAGACTGGAGTATTCCTCCGATATGGAGCACATGGTGAGTGCTAAGGGAGGATTTACTTATCTTAATTTGGCAGTGTTCAACACACTGACCCCTATTCAAAACTGAAAGGTATGAGCAAGTCCATAAATCACGGGGGGCCTCTGGGGCTTAGGGAATTCATGCAATGAGCAGGGTTATTGGGGTTTGAAAAAAGTGTTGATATAATGCACACTCTAAGTTTAAGTTATCCTATAGTGCCTTTAATACAAAAACAACTAGCTTTACCATCAACAACTTAGGTTACTGGTGTTAACCCCCCAAAAGCTTAATTTCCACAGAGAAGTAACCCACCAAAGCCTCTTCCTATTTAAGACTTTATTCCACAAATGACCTCACCCTACAAAAGTCATGATCCCAAAAATGGCATTAAACCGTTCCTTAACAAGTAATTTACCCAGGCAACAAGGTCATTTGTGGAATAAGGTAATTTCTTTTTTAAGAGCACTATAATCAGATAAGAGCTTGACCAAAGCTCTTATCTCTTGTCTTACCTCTTTGATGGAATGCAGTACCACTGACCTAGCAACATTTTGATCTTTGGACATAGCCACTGGGAGAATGCTGGAGAATCTAGATATAGGTGGTATTCAGTTACATAATAATATGCATAATATAGAACACTTATCACATGAATCTGTCTAGTAAATGGAATCATTGCCATCAATCTAATCTCTCTCAAAGAAAGGGTTCCTACCCTCAGTATTCATGATGAGGTCCCCCATTTGATGAACCTTTATTCACCAAAAATTCAAACCCAACCAATATGTAGGAATACATTTTCCCTTTTTTTAGACGTGGAATTCAGAGCTTGCATCCATGGCACTGGATTGGGCACGGGGGTGCAGGTGGACCCATGGCCAGCCATTTCGCAGCAACCCACCATTCTCACAGGTATTGTAACTTCATTGGTTTCCAAAGATGAATGGATGACTCATATAGAAAGAAGAAATCGCTGTTATACCTTGCACATAAGGCACACCTCACATGTAACATGCGCACTTATCTCAGCTCCATCCTAAAGGGTGCAGTCAGTTGGCATTTAGTATTGTTCTATACAAAATACAGCCGCCCTACAAGGCACACCCCTTACCTTTGCTGATTCTATAAGGCAGAGTATGGCTTCATCCTGACATATAAGCAGTTGCTTATATACAAGGCCATATGATATATAGCGTATTGTCTAGATTACCTGGGCTTCCCTAGCCCACTTAAAAGGGTCTAATTCTCATCTTTCCTATCCCCTCAGGATGTGTGTGGTGCACATATGCACGGTCATTGACACATTCCTTTGTGAAATTGTGTAATGTTCTTGCCATGAATATGACCTTAGCTGTCAAAATGGCGTTAAACATCTATTACTCACTCACTCACTCTAGATTATCTTAATGTGAATTCACAATACAGCGGTAGAGGTGAATATCATAAATAAAATGACATTGCCTTTTTTGGGTTCTCATCATGACTGTAGCGGAAATTATCTTAATAATCTATATATAAGGTATAGTTATAGCATCATAGAAACGTTTGGGGATATGCCTTACATTAGTAGTCAGGGAATAGGGCATGGGGCATGGTCATGTGAGTGCTCTATGATATTGTATTGAGACATCGAGGGGCCAGTACAGTCTAGAGCATGACCACGGTCATGACCAAGTGCCTTATTCCTGTTATAACACAGAGAAATCGCACTAGCCATGTTCTAACTAAGGACTTTGTTTAGTACTATGTAGGGTGAGCCTTATGCCAGATATTACGGTAATAGTACAGGTTAATTATAAGTGCTGTCAGGTAGACTCACTGTCATTATTTCACAGAGTGGCATTTAAGCCAGGGGTAGCTCCTTCCCTCTCCACGGCACAAAGCTTGCAGGAGGCTGGCTCTACAAGGCGGCCTCAACGGAACCTACACAGCCCTAGGCTGGTAGGGGCCGGGCCCCAGGATCGGGGGGGGGGGGGGGGGGGGACTATAGGGATTAGCCCTATACAACCCTACAACCAAGGGGACTGGCTTCAAAGTGTCTGGAGGCCATAAAACGCCTCCACACACTGTGTGTGCACCCAAGCATGACCAATGGCCACCGCTCTGAGCAAACAGAGCAAGTGAGCCCCTCCCTCTGATCCCAGGATCACAGAAAACTGGGCGAAGGGTCATAAAACTGTCAATCACACCACCCTGAGGCCCCACCCCTCCCACTCCTGATCAGGTCAGATATGTAAAAACCTATCTTGATTGGAGGATGAGGAATCCAATTAAAACAATGGATGGGGTGGAGAAGATGTATAAAAAGCTGAACAAAAAGATGCTCAGGGTGACAACCTGAAGGAGGAAGTCACTACACGCAGTGAGCTACATGACACCTTTAAGGAAGTCTTTATCATACCCAAAGACAAAAAGAAGCCCACAAACCAGGGAAACTCCAACAACGGCCCAGCCCAGGGCCGGGTCAACAGCGAGGGCACCAACAGCAACAAAACAACAGGTACCACCAAAACAACCAACAGTCATGCAGAAACAACAACCACCAAGGGAAGTATGACGACAAGAGGAAACAACACACTAACAGAGGCCAATACAACAACAGCAAACAACACAAAAATAAGCACAACCAATGCCAGCGCAATGGAGGGAGCACCAACAACAGGTGCTAAAAACAAAAGTAAGTCCACAGCAGCCTGTCAATTCTCACGAAAATGGAGCACACAGGGGAAGGGGAAAATCGTGAACTTCTTGTATTATTCCAATTTTCTTTTGGCTAAAAGCTATTGGGCAATACAGATTCCTGACAAAATTGGGAACACTAATCTTGTAAATTGAACATTCTATGCCATTTCTTATTGTGTTTGAAAGTGGACCTACGTACGGTGATGCATCCTAGGCATGAGCAGACTAAATAATTAGCCTAAGTGTCAAATAATTAGCATGATATTGAATATTATTAGTCAATATAGCCTAAATAATAGTTGACATATGATATCTTTGATTTCTATTGATCATGATTGGTGATATGTTCACTTTGATCATACCCACTCTGGTAAGGGACCTACCCATGGTCATGTACCTATGTACGGTGATGGACCATGGTTTCTGCTTGCCATGAGTAGAATGCTTTAGGGAAGTGATATTTTTTCCTTCACAAATTGAATGACTGGTCATCTGGCTATTTTGAAAAAAACATTGCACCTTCACCATTTTTATTATTACATCCATTTTTAGCCTGAAATTAATCCATGGTGATGTACCTACGTACGGTGATGTTTCCATAGATTTGCTGTATCAAATGAAGGGAAAGCACCCTTTATGTATAATAATTTGCACATATGTAAACAGGTGAGGGGAAAGGGTCCTCCGAGGCTAAATATGAAATATAAAATTGATGTTATCAACTTTAAAATGAGATACAACACTTGTAGATAGCCTGTCTAGTCCTGGAGATATGCTTCATGAAAATGGAATGACATGATTGTATCAAAACAGCCAATAAGCTCTATCAATCATTGTTTTAATTAAATCAGGCATCCAATTAGCATAATGATTTGAATAATCAATTAAGAAATAACCATCCCTTTCCATACATTTGGCCATAACTTTGGATCTAGAAATAGTATCTTTATGCTTTTTTCAGCATATGAATCTCCATAAATCATTCTACTAGTTGATATTATTTTTATTCTATTTGGAATATAATTTCGGTTGCCATGGCAACACAATTCTCTGAAAACCCTTATTTAGTCCTTTTTTTGTATTCAAAACATTCCATTTACATTCCAAATATACAGGAAGTGCCAGGAAATAGAACATTTTTGAGAAAACCACCTTTTTTGTGTAAAAAAGTATATAAAAGCTATTTTTTGTCTATCTTTCACATTTTTTGTCTTTCTAGCTCCCCTAGTGCCCAAATCCAGTACTAAAAATCCCACAGGGAGGGCCCTTTCCTTATTTATGTGCATGTGTTGCGGAATTTTATGTTTGACTCTATGTTCCCCTTATTAAAACCTACAAAATGAGGTATTCATTTATTCCAAAGGAGTATTCTCCCTGATGTTATATCTAATTTAATGTACCTACGTACGGTGATGCAAAAGTTACACAACTACTTATTTCCTTTCAAACCCCCAAAAGTTTATTGAAAAATGAATTTGAAGTCATCAAAATTTTCCTTTTGTGATTCTACAATTGTGCATACAAATGATTTTATTCTCTGCCTTGTATTTATCTTAGATATGACATCTTATGTATTTCATCTTTTTTTTTCTCACCTTGAAACATTCAAAATACACACATTTCACCCTATATTGGGATAGATACTGATGGTAGACATGCAAAAGTATGTGCCCACAGCAAGATATTACTGACAGTAATGTAAAAGTATGCACAACTAAGCCATCCCCCCCTTATTAAGTGTTTGTGACACAAGAATGTTATGGTGACCCTGTGCTCCATTTTCGTGAGAATTGACCACCTACCTCCTACACACATACAAGTCCCACATTTCAGGCAGGTGGTCTGGGCAGGGAAGCAGACATACGGTCACAATACACATCAGAAGGATGGGTACTGGACATGATAAAGGGAGAATATTTGTTTCAAGAATTAGTATGGTTTATACCCCTTTAGAATATAAATTAGATTGGTCAAAATCATCTTTGAAATGGTTATTTCGGCAGTGATGCCGAATCACACACCACCCCCAAATTACAGGCTGGTGTGATGTGTGATTTGTTGTCATACCGTTTTTCCACACTGGTCCGTTATTTCAGCTTTGCTGGAACCTGATGAGATCTACATAATTATATTGCATAAAGCATTTACGATCAAAAGGCATACAAACATGTAGACCTACTCTGCTTGAGCAGACAATTTACAAAGTGTAAATGAAACCTGTCTACCTAAACATGAATCTATGACTTGTGGTACTTCAATTAGGATATCTGCCCTGAGTTAGATTATCGAACGAGACAAAATAGCTATGCCTGGCTTAAATGCCACTCTGTCAAATAATTGAATATTAAACCTAACATTGTGTAGTTTAATATGAATTATTCCTAAGAGTTATGGTACCATAGGGGTAGCCCACCCATTCGCTTTACTCTCTGCCTGCCCTATTTCATGGGATAATTTAACTCAAAAACGGCTAAGACGAATACATGACAATCTGCAAGCCAGGCCCTGCTATATACCATAGCTACCACTATAGCTTAATGCCATAACTCTAAGGAATAATTCATATTAAACTACACAATGTTAGGTTTAATATTCAACTACATTGCAAAATCTGGCATCATTACAAGTGAGCCGGGAAGTGAGCAACAATACAAAATGCAATATGAGACTTTTATAGGCTAACACCTTGTCTATCCCACTGACAGTATAATCTTAATTTCCACAGATAGGACAGAACCTGTATGCCACCACAGCCAACCTACTCGACCTGGCCCTAGCTATGAGGTCATGGGCTGATGAAGAAAGAATCCACTATCGTTATAACACAGGGACTTGTGTCAAACAACCATGTGGGCATTATACCCAGGTAAAATATGATATAATATGTGTTATCTAAGCCTGTTGATTGTGTGCTGTTTGTGATGTACTGATGTAACATGCTAGGACCCTAGGTTCATAAACTGCCTACTCAGGAAATAATTTTACTAAGGAAATAATTTTACAAAACCCTCCAGTTTTGAATAGGTTATAATCATCATTTAAGATTCCCCATTTTTATACAGTAGAGCTTTGATCCGTGCGTTTTACTTCAATTTGACACCTACTAAGGGATGGAACAGCATTTACCTACTGGACCTCTCCGAGGAAGAACTAAGTAAATTGTTTTAAAAAGAAAATGAACAGCTACTGATGAGCATTAATTTTACTTCTCCATATTTATAATCTACTTTTCTATTTCTACTATGTCCAGATTGTGTGGTCCACAACTAGAGAAGTTGGCTGTGCTGAATACTTCTGCCCTAACCTAGTGAACGCCTTCAGTAACGGCTACTTCCTTGTTTGTAACTATGGTCCTGCGTAGGTATTATAAACTACCTTATGTCAAACTATATGAGTCTAGCCAGGGCTCCACTTACGAAACCCAATATTCATGCAGAATTAATGCATAATGTAAACAAAAACAAATAGAACACAAGATTTGAAGCTTCTCTTGTAACACACATGTCCTTTTTCACTTGGAGATGGGGCATTATGTTTGTTTGATAAGAAACTATGTCATTTCTAACTATGACCCTATGTTAAAGAAATAAACAGTATTTTTCTTGTGGCAAAAGTAAATGCCTCTGAAACTCAGCATATATACATCAGAAAGAAAATTATTTCATGGTACATCTTTCCCTTTTTTGGGTGGGAAAAGAACAGACCAGAATGGTTCCATACCCTTGCCCCCTCCTAATTACGAGTACAAAAGGATTTACTTGGGCAGCAACATATATGTATATCTCTTATTTTCAGTGGGAATTTCAATGGTGTAAAACCATACCGTACAGGGGAAAGCTGTACCAAATGTAGATCAGGACAGTTCTGGTGTGATAACGGACTCTGTAGACGTAAGTTTGTAAATCCTAGATGGGTTGAGCTCTATGACCATACACAAAGCAGTGTACATGACAGGGTAACTAAAACAGTCATATGCACTGGGATTTGTGAGTCACAAGTATAGATAAAGAAATAATTCAGTATAATTCATATTAGCTGAATGGGAGAAAATATGACTTAAGAAGTGTGGTCTTTGTAAACTTGTTGCAATTGATAAGACCTTTACCCCATCTACTTTTACACGTGTAGATTGCATCTTTCAAAGCTGGGCATTATAGCATGTGAAACATTAAATGGAATTCTTGAATAATAGTGATATACAAAAATGATTACAAACTATTTCAGGAGACTGCACATCGGGCTCAGATTGTAGTAAGTAAACACCCTTTGGATAAATCTTTGATTTTTACATGCTCTTACCACCACCACATAGTCATCTCCCCATAGAAATAGATTTTTTAAAAAAAGAAAAAAAAAACAGAAATAACCCATCTACCTATGCAAATACTCACAGGTATAGCCATTGGGCTCGCCCACCCTCCTATACTAGTGTTTGGATTTTAAATAAAGCAGGGAGATGTTACATGAAATCGCCAAACCCACCTCCCTTGTTCCTCAGGCCTAAACTTGTCTGCTAAACATAGATTATACTTTGGGGTTATGGCAGATATGGAGATCCATATGTGTAACTTCCCCAATCTTAATCACAGGATTCAAGTTATTATATATCAGGTTTATGCGTAACTGATTCTGTTGTCAGAGTTCTGCTTCTTCTGTGATATGAATTAATCCTAATTGCAGGACATCATTCTTCCACAGATTGTGCAGCTAATTGTCAAAACCAGGGGACTGTCAGATCGGATTGTACCTGCATTTGTCAGGGTGGTTTTACTGGCATAGACTGCTCTGGTATAGGATATCTATTACTGAATTCTGTTTAGTACAACTGTTTTAAGCTCAATAGTTCTGAACTTCATATTTCAAATGGCAAATGCAATGAATCTTGTATTCTTGATTTTACCGATATTTTTTTTTCACCAATCATTGTAATTTAAACAGATGCACAAATGTATGCGTGTCATGGTGTATAATGCTATATAATGATCATGTATTCTGTTTCAATGTTATTCATTTATTCATTTCATCTTTATTCAAGTATTACTCTAAGATGACTTTCTTGATTACAGAGCGCTGTGCCAACAAGCATGCATACTGTGGTGCTAACCCTGGTTGGCCTCGTTCCTGGTGTGAGGACAGCCAGTACAGTACATATGTCCGCTCCATGTGCCCGCTTTTCTGTGGAACTTGTAGTAAGCATGGTCTACATTTACTTTACCAAAAATCTCAAGATTTAAAACCATGAAAGTGCAAACAGTAGACATTATTAGATCTATAGGCATTTGAATGACTGCCCATGACTTTGCTCTGTTTATCCTCAGGTTGGTTTTATAAATAGTTATCAAACATACCAGCCTTCCTTTTGGGGATTTCAGTGGATGTGAGTATTGATCCTGTCAACCTTTTTAACAGTTTGAGTGATTCTCTTTCCACAGATCCCTCTACTGATGTGATAAGGTCCACCACCACAACTACCCCCATAAATACCCCCACAACCACTCACACAACTACCACTAGACATTGTGGAGTGGAGTGTCTAAACCAAGGGATTGTGAGCTCAAATTGTACGTGTATATGTCAGGATGGCTTCATGGGATCTGACTGCTCAGGTAGGGTCCTGTTTATAAATCACAGATAGCTCCAAACCTAAACTTCATAATTTTCAAAATAGTAAATTTGATTGAAAATGAAGACTGGGCATGCAGCCTACCTGTTTATTTAAGCTTGAACAACTTAAATATTAGATACATCTGAACGTGACCAGCTATGCCTATCTCATTTCCTATATGTACTCCCTAGTGGATAATGGTTTAAAAGGGCATCAGATCAGAGGATAAAAAAACCTTAATTGCTTAAATTTATGACATCTTTTACAGGGTAAATTGTATAGAGGGATACATGATCGGGGACTTGAAGGACTGGAAACTGGTACCAGTACTATGCATTGCTTGCAATGTTAAATTGCATGCAATGTTAAATCAACATGTTTGCTTTTTTCAATAATGACTTTGACGTTAAATTCATTTTCAAAGCTCTATGATCGAATGTCTCTATTGCAGTAAGGTGTGAAGATAAGAGTTCTTACTGTGGTGCCCCCCAAGGCTGGCCCCGGGCCTGGTGCAATGGCCACCAGTACAGTGCATCCATGAGGTCAACGTGTCCACGACTGTGTGGGGTTTGTGGTGGTAAGTATAGCCTACATGATTATCTATCATTTTCTGGCACTCATGTCTGGAAGGCATTTCACAAGATGGTATGGCTGAACACAGCCACTACAATCTGAAACCCTCAAAATGAGAGTTGTTGATCATAGGTAATGTACTACCACCGTTATGTAGCATTAGCGCTAAGTGCAGATATAATTACATCCAAACCCATTATGGAAACTCTGCCCAGAGGTAATGGAGATATTATATCTGTGTTGGTTGACACATCAAAATGACAATGGCGTCAGCAACTTGAGCAGAACTGAATGTTGATTATGGTCGATTTCACCTTTAAGCAGCTTTTAGTAACTTAATGCAATAAAGGTTAAAGTTCCTTAAAGCGCATTAAAGTTGCAGGGACTATGGCCATTAACCAATTTTAAGTGTTGCTTTGTTTCTTAAAAATCTGGATGTTTAGACAGTGTACTCATCGTAACATCTTTATAAACATTATGGATATCTATTTTGTTGTCCATAAGGCTAGATTTGAATCACCCAGCAGCCAAAATGGTTCTGTGATCCTATCATGAAATGATGTAGGCCTTTTTATTTTCGTCTTGATATTTTTACTTATTCATTGCTGATTGAATTTGTCTACAACAGGACAGACCTGTGAAGACAAGCATGCATACTGTGGTGCTGACCCGGGATGGCCCCAGTTTTTGTGTGATGACTGCCAAAACAGTGACTACATTAGGTCCTATTGTCCACGTATGTGTGGGGTCTGCAGTAAGTATAACCCACATAAACCCAATATTACACTCATCTTAAAACTCAAATTAAAACCAGACCATCATGTTATTCTTCAATATAAGATGGGTGGCTCTGTTGGACCTGTGTAACTGAGAACAATGCCACATGGTCATGTGATATGCTTAAATGCTTACAATTAGAAGGCATGCTGATCTACCTAATACCACTATTCCTATCAAGTGTCCTATCTCTTTTTCAGACTGACAACGAGGCTGAAAAAGAACAGTGCTGCAAGGCCATATGAGTATACCAGGCTTGTTACTGGAGGGACCCCACCTTTTGACAACATAGCGTCTTTGAGACATACTATAGGTGCTCTTCTCCATGTATTGAAAAAATGTTACAAGTGCATCCAATATGTCTTAAAGAGAAGATTTTTAGCATACAATTTTAGCATACATGTGGTTATTATACCATTACTATCATTGTGATGGCGCCAGGACGCCAGGGATATAGTTGACTGGGTTTGAAAGTTCTGTTAAGTTGATTTACTATTCATAGTTTTAGATAAAAGACAAACCTTCTTTGGACAAAAGACATGTGGCATTTTAAGCCAAAAAGAAATAATTCAACTTTGAAATAAGCTTGATGTAGTAACGTTTTTTATCATTGGTGTACCACCTAGATCGTTCTCACCTGTAAAAATAAAACAAAGCATGATAGGAATTAATTCACAAAGTGATCAAAATTAGACATGACATTATTTTTCAAAGATAGATAGATAGATAGAGAGAGAGAGAGAGAGAGAGAGAGAGAGAGAGAGAGAGAGAGGCAGACAGACAGAAAAAGAGACAGACAGACAGACACAGAGACAGCGATTTATTGAGCAGGAGTCCAGAGGCAGTAAGATGAGAGTTAGGCACCATTTTTATCTTTGACTGTTGGGGTGAGATTAATGGCGACCATTTACTCCTACAGGCCTGGAGATGACAGTCTTGGCTCCCACATCCATGTCCTACACCGATAAGCCTCTCACCCTGACAAATCGGCTCTTAGGTACCCAATCAAGTGCGCTTGTCCCCAAGCTTCATAATAAAAAAAGAGGTAGGATCCTCTTTATAACTTTGCTCTGCACAATTACTAATCTACTTATCTAGCCTAACTAACCATCACTGACTGCACAACATATTTACACAATAACACATCCTTTACTTTGGGGGAAGTGAAAGTATGCTGCGTCTTAGCATACATCACAAGGTGTCCACATAAGAAACCTGCATAGAAACCCCTCTCATAATGACCTGAATTATGGTGCTACAAAATATCCACAAAACACACTTTGACCACAGAACCTCTCCACACAATGTCATGTGACACAGTGTTACATTGTTTCCCAATAATGATGAGGAAAAACCCTCCTCGTCAATGGGGATGAGACAAATACTACAGGTCCGTCCTGATGAATGGGCATTTAATAGCTTATTGATTACAACTCAATAATTTCTCAATTTTACTAAATGGATAGGGTAGTTGTCTGAACCTGCCACTGCCATGTATTACTACACAATTTCGGCAATTGAATAAACACCAGAGTAGCTCTCCTCACATAGGTTGTATTGCCATAGACCCCATGGATCAAACACAATAACTGTTCACAACAGCTGAATACGGGGATATGGGCCCTTAACATAGCCATGCACAAGATGACATGTAATGGAAATACGCAGAAAGAGCACTACCTTGTTTAGCTATTGGTCATTTTATATGAAGACTCCTTAGTAGACAAAATATTGGATAAAATGAAGTGAGGTGACACCAAAGTATTTGTAAGTGTGTTACTAAATACCACTCAGAAGGCCTCTAGTTTTACTGATCAGGGGCCTTTTTCTGTTCTGAAAACGAAGATTCTATATAATCTTTAGATGTTTCAAGATTATAAAACGAATTTGTTTGATCTTAAAAGAGTAGGCCTTTCTGAATGGATTCCCGTTTGACACTCTTTAGAGAATTCTAAACGGAGAAATGGTTTATACAAAACAGAAATAGATTACAAAAGATTATTTGAAATAATCTTGGACCTCAAATAATCTAGAAGTTTTCTTTGAGAATTTTGGTGCAATGAAATTTGTGCCAAATTGTATATAATTGATGGGGATATACCCCTGTGACATCATAAAAGGAAGGGAATTCCCTGGTCATGTGATCTTTGTAAGATTATCTTTCAAAATTCTCTAGAATCTGTAATGATTATTGTTTCCAGAATGCCTTAGAAAATAAACGACAGTAAAATATAGTTAACTACAAATTTATGATGGCATTGAAATCTAATATCTTAAAATTATTACACTATGATCATGTGATACCTCAAGATTTTCTTTTAAACGTGTTTCCATTTCCCACAGGATTCCCCATAATATACATTCACAATCATGCTAATTTGGCTAAAAGAATTTAAAACGATTATTGTCCAGTATTCTTTAAAACACAAATAATAGTGAACTTGATAAAAGCGTAATGAATGAATACATTTTTCATTTCAGCACTTCTATAGACTTAAAACAAAACATACTTTTACCCTGAACTGTTATGTCTAAGAAATATACATTTTTAAGCATTTTGATATATTTAGTCCCACCTATTTTGCTCTGACCAAAACACCCTTAAGAAAGACTTTTTAGCCAAATGAAGATTGATAAAGATTATCATGGATCATACCGAAAATTCAAAGATAATCTTGAAAACCTATTTAGAAATGCCAAAAATCATTTACCAAAACAACATTTTGAATAATCTATTGCACAAACGGATATATTATTAAATTTCCTTGAAAACACATTTAGAAACACAAAATCAAAACGAATTCGTTTATAACTCTCGTTTTCAAAACAGAAAAAGGCCCAAGCTGTAACACGAAGACTGCTCTATAGGATTTCGTGTATTTTTTGGGTATGTTTGCAAAATAGTGAAAAGGGCCTTATTTAGCTATCAGCCTGCATATTGCATTTTTCTTGTACATTTTGAGGGAAATCTTCTTCCTGCTTATTAGTTTTCTGTGCAGTGGAAAAATGATGATTTTTCTTTGTTTCTGTCTGTGTAAGATATTGTAGTGGGTAGTGAATTATTTCTCATACATCTCACCCCGAGAGTTATCTTTCAGAGTTATCTTTCTGAAGTCACGCTTCCTCATCATTGAAATAGGGCATAATACAGTAATGGATATGTTAGTGTGAAATGCAAACGGTATTGTGAAATGCACTACTGATACATAATTATGTACTCACCTACACACTTTTTTTTCAGGCTTCACCAGGCTTCACATTTAACTCAAATGACTCAGGGGGTAATTCCCAATGATACAAATTAATATTACTATGGAAGTACCTTTCCCTTGATGTTGAAATGTTTTCATTATATAAATTCCAAATCCTTCATTCCGAAATAGCCACACTGATACTTTGCTCCATGGCCCATCAAGCTAATAAATCCTCTTTTCTCATACCAGCCAGCACTTTTCTTTCACCTCACTTTCAATTCAAGGATAGGATATGTGACCCTTACAAAATGGTTTGGAATTCGCAGATAGGAAATATTTAGATATTGCCATATTCGAATACAGCTCATCAAAAGGTTTCATTTGGTATGTATAACACTTGAACCAGGTTGCCCTCTGGAGATCCTCTGGCAATAAATATAGTCAGATAAATTAAAAACTGTTTGAACTGAGATAATTAACATAATTAAACATTAAAAAAATTATTAATCCCATATAATTCCTATGTAATATTACACAGTCACATATTCTATAACTATGTCTTTTGGGTATTTGTGGCTCAAATTACATATTTTTGACTACTTCAAAGGGCATACCGTAGCTTCTAAATGTGCGATTTCAATAACACTTTGTAAGGATGGGTCACATAATATGACCCCCTTTCCCAGTACATGTCACATATTATAAACAAATCTAGGCTCTCCTGCAACAGCTTAGCTCAACTCTTTTCATCCCAGGTGCTATGTCTTTGTAATCCCATGAGCTCTTCACTGATATGAATGAGATGATTACAACCAAATTTCCCAACCAAGCACGGTGTACTTATTCTAATGACTATCATAATGGTCAGGCTGAATAGAGACCCCTCTAGGAAGATGATTCCACCCATAACAGCATTTATATATTCCCCATTCAAAAATACTATACTGGCTATTAATTTCTGTTAAAATCCTGAATCTGGATTGCTTCACCTATATTCATCCAAGCTATCTGTTTGCATTCTTCAAATGTCGGAGCAGATTTTCATATTTGATTAATTATCTTGAATGCCCCATGTGATAGAATATAGAATATACAAATAAAATATAAAGTCATAACTAGATCCAGGTAATCTGTGGCTCCAAATACTGTATCCAATAGAGGTGGTGAATTCTTTCTCTTGCATATGCAACGATTTAGATGGCAATGGATCTGGTACTGAAACACTGCATTGTGATGGTAAGAAGATATTTGCCAGGTCTATATGCTATGAGGCAATGGCTCTGGCACTGTGCATGTTGAGTGATTATGAGTGTAGAGATTTGCGGTATTGTTTTATGAAAGGATACTTGCTGTGGAGTTATTCCTCACTGCAAGAAATGACAGATGAATGTTCCTGGAGGTTACTTCAAAACTGTGTTAAATTAGCTCTGTTTTGAATTAACCTGCTGACTTCCTTGTAAACGGTACAATAAATCACTATATGAATCATAATACAATTTATACAATGAAGGCCCCGGAAACAGAATATTAAAGCAATGTGTTATAAGGGATATTCATGTAAATAACAATGATAGCTTTGTACCAAGGTTGCCAGAGACAGCATTTTTCTGTTCACAGTGAATTCTAGTCCTAAGGGTTCCTCACTGTGCAGGCGTTTTCTCTAGGATCCTTCAGAATCCTTGGTTTAGTACAGAAGATCGATGCTTGAGTAATTTATTTGTTTAGATCTGCAAGACATTGGGATTGTCTTTGGACCTTAAAACCTTTGGACGGTGTTGCTCCTATAGTAAAAGGAAGAGCTGGCTAAAAATGCCCTCGTTTCCAGTCCTTTCTTTTCATGTAGCTTTAACCTGTCCCTTTTGTTGCTCACAAGTGGGCATTCAAGTATGGTGCTAAAAAAGGGGGATTTGAGTAGGTACCTAGTTGGGAGAAGACAGTCAGTATAATATACTATAGAGTGGTGACATGAGAAGGTACCTGTTTTAAACAAGGCAGGTTACTTTTCAGACTAATGTGGTGAGTGCAAGTTGAATGGTGAAGCAGAGAGTGACCTCTTTTGAAAAGAGGGTACCTACTGACAGCTCTTTTTACCATAGCAGCAACACGCTCTAGAGTTGGAGAGGCAAATCAAAGGAGCTTGGCTAGAAGAATCGCTTTTACAGGTTTCCAATACTATTAGCTGACTATATAGCACACTCGAAGGTAAAAACTTCCCTGTACTTAGCAAACCAACTTTCCAGCACCATTCCTTACAGGGTGTTTGCTTGTAGGTATTGATCTGAATTGCAATTCCGAAATGCATCAGATACTCTCATCGTATAGTGATTTACTAAGTGAGTCTGTGTATTTTATCAAAAAAGTTCTTCAAATGCCAACCAGTCACCCCAGTGCCATCTTCCAAATGAGATGAGGTTCTACAAGAAACATCACTCCTTTCATCAAATAGTTACTATGGACCAGATATCTTCCTCCAATCACATAGAGAATCCTCCCCATTGCCACTAATTACCCAACTGTGCATGTCCAGAGAGAACCATTACAGACATGCTGCCTTGTCTCACTATACCCCTCCTCAGGTGCCTTCTTCTGAAGCTCTCCCTGCACTGTGGGGACACCAAAGCTTTGTTCATAGTTCTTTATAGATGTTGAGTGGCTGCACGAGACATGCATATGTGATTATTTCTGTGAAGCTCAGTGCATGCTCAGCAAAGTTGAAGTAGTTGTTGAGGATTGTGTACTTTTATTCCATTTTGTAGTATTCAGTCTGTGCTTTTCTATTTTCACCACATCTGCAGATTCTAGAATTGCATTGAGCTAAGGACATTGTCAAAGGCATTGATTGCAAGTACAATTATATGCATCTCATCTACTGAACGGTATGCTCTTAGTATCATAACAATGGGCAACTGCCTGCCAGTATGGAACTTACAGGATAGTAAAAACAGGATAGTTAAAAAGAGAGAAGAAAAAAGATTATAGCAATGCAAAGGTTATAGTTGAAAAACAGCTATGCCATAGCTATGTTACAGACTTACATTGGAGACCATTCTGACTATCAGGGAGTTATTAATTGCTACCCATCATGAAACCTTCTTGCGACTCATGCAATACACAGCAGGTAGGGGATTTATGGAAACAATCTGCAATCATGGATATTTGGTTGTACATATTGCCAAGTAACATATTGATAAATTCTGAAATTTAAAAAGAGGGCAAAAAATCTCTTTTTAAATTCGGAAATTACATAATTTTAGAACATTTTTCTATTCTTGCATGGTGTTTCAGCTCCCCTGGGTAGAGATTTAGGCATATTTTAGGTCTACAGACAATTACACTGCGCATCATAGTAAAACTGCCAACACACAAAGATCTTTTCATCAGATAATGGTGCAGTAAGTGATAGATATAATTGTTATAGTGATTTAGATAATCATAATAAAGTATCACTATTCCCTTGGGTACAATAAATTGACATAATATAGCAATGATGTATGATTATAATAGGACTGACAATGCAAATTAATTTTAGATTCACCTATATGTTAGAATAGATTCATATATGGCATCCAATATCCGTTCCTATTATATTAGGGGAACAAAAACGTAAAAAAGACAAAAGTGCCCACTTATCAAGCGATAAGAAGAGAACATTATGTATTAATCATACTGTTATTGAGTGGACCTGGGGAATTGCCTCTGTAGGTTTTTCTCTAATTGGTCTGCTCATACCCGGGTTAAATACTAATAAGGAGGGTACACGTTTGACTGCCAACAAACTACATGTCCTTAAGATGTCTCGTCTGCACAGATTTGGTATGGTCTTTGGATTTTTATGGTAATTTATGTAATATAGATTTATCACCCATGCAAAATGATAAAACCACAATAAATGCTGCAGACGAACAGTGTGGTATACATTACGTAAAAAATATGAGACACTTTTTCGTGTCATAAAGTATACTGGATAACATAGGCCTAGTTGAGCTGGGTAGTATACTTATGAAAATGAATTGCCGTTAGGCCATCTTAGTGTCCCTCCATAATGTCAAAGATGAGAACTCTAGAAACTAATTGGCACTAATTAAAGTACATGCCCTTTACTCCAGTCTTCAAGTAATAATAATGAAAATTTCATCATGAAAACGAAGAGTCCCTTCACATGCTTCCAAAGCGACAATAGTATTCAGCAAATTCAGTTCATATAACTCATATTGCCTCACTGTGTGTCTTTTAGAAAGGTGATTATGAGCACTCCTTTGAGATTTTATTAGTCTGATGCTTGAGATCTGAGAGTAAATAATTATGACAGTTTTCCTCAGGAAACTTCAAGACCGAGTAACTGTCATTTAATCTTATTGCGTAAATTATAGGATTTGAGAGGGAGTGCCTTTTCCTCTGAGGACACTGTTTCACACGAACTGATTTTCTGTTTTGCACCAGACTCGGGTGATAATAATTTGCAATGGCTAAAATTGACCAGGACCACTGCACTGTGTGATGATGTGTTATGCTAGCTTTACAGCTGTCCTATAGAAAGGGCCCGAGATGTGAACATGCTTTCATATAGAGAAACGCCTAATTGCATGATACATTAGTATGTGTTTGCTTCCCTATATAATGTGTACAGCCTGTTCTCTTTTTGTCAAATAGAGTTAAGCTAGAAGTCACTGATTTAACCATTTACAGAGTCTTGAATGTGAAGTTTGAGCTAATATTTCACTTTAAATGAAAGTAGTAGACTTATCACTTGGGCACAAATCATAAATGAGTATAAGCTCTTACTGAACCTTACAGGGTCAGCAGAAGATTAGATTGGTTTATAATAAGATGTACCTAACAGGATGTCTGCTTTAAGACATTACCTGATAAAGTTAGCAGTGGTCTTGTTTTTGTGCCAGATAGAAGAAGGTTATGATATCTGTAATCATACTTTTGGACGAGGCCATAGATTTTTCAAAATATTTGTGTGTCATAGGTGCCCCCCCCCCAATGTGAGGAAGGCACTAGTACTCTTAAATACTCATCACACATTGCTTCTAATATCAGTTAATGCTTTTCCTTTTATGGAAACACCATACGGGAAAGCTCTGCATTGATATTGGTTTCTGTTATAGCTAATAATCTAATGATTTATTTGACATAATAGTGAGTGCCGACAGGAGCATACTTGGTTGTGCTGCAATGGGCCCTTTGTGTATGTATTCCATTGTCTCTGTTGTGTGGCCAACTTTGTAATTTGACATTTGAAAAATTGTCAGATTGGTGTCTGCTGGTTGGTCAGAATGCACAGTATTATTGTCTTGTTCCATGATCTGAATTAAGCCCAATAGACCACCACCATCAGTCAGGCTGATGCAGCGCTACTGCCAGCACACGTTTTTCTTTGGTCTGTATGTTATTGTTTACATCTGGTGTTGAGGACCAAGGAAGAAAGGATACCCCAATGCTATATATAAGTGTAAACAGTAATTGCAATTATTGCAGACATAACAGGGGAAAAAGTGTGTCACCAGTAGCGCTGCCGTGGCCGTGCCGCTAGTGGAGCTCACCCAGCAAATTGTCATGAGTCCTCGTCAACCTGTGTGAAGTGGCTCACGCATGTTGCTAGATGGAACACAACGTCGTTATAGCACAAGATCACCGGGAATAGCAATTGCTATGCCACGTGAGTCTAACACACAGTGGCGAAAGATGAAATGAGTTATCACTCAAAAAGGAGTCACCATTGATGACCAATCATGGTGACAGATGACGACAATCTGCTGGGTAGTTATTTCCCAATCCAATAGTTGCAGATTTTTGCGGGTCAGAACATAGAGCAGCTCTGCTTGGTTACTTTCAGTAACAGAAGATGTTTGTGTCATTGTTGGAACCTGTAAATGAACCTTTCTTGGTAAATTTGTCTCTAAACACAATAGCAGGTGTATGCATTGAATGTGAATATGTAAGAAAGTGAATGTCAGGTCATAAGTACGGATTTATCCCTTCATCCCTTGGATGCACCACACAGGGGAGACTTGGCAGCGTTGTTAAATTCTCAGCTCATTCTCATCATTTGCACGCACAGCACTTGAATCGTCAGTCCCACTAATGAATCTGAACACAGAGTCTTGTGAAGTCAAGCTTTCCTGGATTTTTTAATTGCATGCATGCACTTCAACTAAAAGATTAGAGAGGTTTTTCGTGGACATGAACCACAATTCGCATGCCATTCTAAAGCATGTGTTCCAAAAGGCCGATTGAAAAAAAATCAGCCCGATTTCAATCAGATTTTAATCTGATTTGAGAGAAATAATAAGTGGAATTTCATGATTTTTTTTTGTGGTGGATTCCCAATGTATTTCCCAACTATTCGGGCAAAATTAAAACTTTTTTGGTTATGACCGGAAGTTGAGAGAAATGAATCAGAAAGCCGTGACAGTTATAGTAAATAGGAAAAAAGTGAACGTCAATTAGATGCCAGCCTAACAGTTGAGTGTAGTTTTGGATCTGATATCAGGAGCAATCTGTAACCTAATCACACTTTACAGGTGTGTAATCTACCAACATGTATCAACTTACAAGGCACAACAGACATACATGTTGAATTCCAACTTAGAAACGTCCATACTGGTCTGAGTTTCGTTATCAATTCTATCCATAGCAATCCTTCGTATTGAATGAATCCAGCAGATGATGTGCTTGAAGAATATCGTATTTGCTTTTCCTATGGTAAATTTATGATTCAGCGATCCCCCACAACAGATCCTCTGTTAATGTATTCAGGATATCATAATAAGGTGGTGTTGTTTTTTCTAATTAGTTTTCATATTATGTTCTGAATATGTAGCATATATCATTGTCGATATAGGAATTTGGATGGAATGCGGGACACCTATTGATAACCTTCCAGGTAGCTAGGTAATGGGAGTACTATCAAATAAATATTTCTTTTTATAGTATGAAGGGACTGCAGGATAGCACACCTAATCCCCACACTACCTTGGTCCTGTTGTTATAATGATGCCAAATTGAGGATACCTCAGAGGGAGATCAGAAAAACGCAGGATTATTTGGTCTTTTTATATATGCTAGAGTATGTACCTGCTGGGCCAAAGCACAGTACTGTTCATGTCACAAGGTGCTATGCCGCATGGTAATGGTGCAATAGTAGTACTTTAGGTAATGTCATTAGTCTGGATAACCTCCATTAATTTGATTGCCTTTTGCATGTTCTACCGAGGGGAAGATTATTTGAAGAAACGATCGTGGCTGTTTGACAGTGGTCTTCTTCAATGCCATTCTTCCTTAGCGTCATTCCTACCATTTTGAGCAATTGGGTTATGGTCACCCTCTTAAGATCCCTGTAGGTCTCAGTCCTCCCCCACTCTTTGCCAGCAGTCCCCTGGCCCTATCCAACCAGACATGCCCCATCAATTACCAACTTTAATAGTATCTAGCCTGCAGACCAGAAGACAGGAGATGGACTTCAAACAGCTAATACTCTTAGTTAGTTATACACGAAATACAGGGGGGTGTATCTTTTCATCCTAAGGAGCACTGTCGACTGTGATAGGGACAACCAATGTTAGACCCATTATAGAGCATGAGAGCTGCACTCATATCATAGAAAACTTTGAAACAGCAATCATTCTGGTATGGCAAGTGCTATGCTTGATGTCATTCATCTGAATATGATTATAAATCTGTTCAAGTCATATTTTAGCTATCTTCATGCCTACACGACTCGAAATTTGAACATTCTCATGAACCAGTCTTCTGGGGATCACATGTCGTGACACCATTAAAGTTTGTGAGTAATTCCCGTGTATCAAACGAGTGGATTCCCGGGGCATTTACAAGTTATGACATAAGTTTTCATCTTCAGTTATCCCTGGGAACTAACTGGGTTGATTACTGTGGCAATCGCAAGTCCTCACATTTATAAGATTACATCTCAAGATATTCACAGGAATTAGATATGTTCTTTACAAACCAAATGCGAGAACCAAAAGTTCTGATGGCACAGTGAATTCTCTTGTAGTAAACATGAGTAAAAATCTCAAGTTATTCTCGGGAATTGAACAAGTGCATTCTCATGTGGATTACAAATCATAACACAAGTTTGTATCTCTGGTTATCCCAAGGAATTAAACATTCTTATGAATCAGTGGATTCTTGTGACCATCGTTAGCAAAATCATGTGTTTATATTTTGTGTTATCCCCCCCCCCAAAAGAATATGTTTATCTAGGGGAAATCTGGGGTATGTGCTCAAGAAGGACACAGGAGGTTCTTGTACATCCTTGAGAATTATGAACATGTTCTTATCCTATTGAAATCATGAGTCAAAATCTCATTAAGTGAATGTGTACAATTCTCAGAGGAATCACAAGTCATGACACAAGAATGTCTCCAATATGTCACATGATTGTGTTTGCAAAGTAGATTCATTTGAATAAACTTAACCTTGTTAATGCTATTCAGTATGGATACCAATTTTACTAACAACCAATAGCAGGTTTTTTTTTAAATTCAAGAATCATGCTGATGAGACATTCACGCATGCTCTTTAGAGAAATCAATATAGAAAGCAATAAGTGCTTTATATTTGATGCCATCCTTTATTTTGCTGAGCATGCACAGAGATTAACTGCAATAATCACATATATATGCATGTCTTTGCAGCCACTCGACATCTATTAAAGAGCTGTGGACAAGGCTTAGGTGTCCCTGCAGTGGAGGGAGAGCATTGGGAAGGGGCAGCCATGGCTGCATATCTCTTTTAGCTATTGAGACATGCATGGGGAAGTAATTAGTGTGGATCAGGAAGATCCTCTCTGGGATGGGATGATGATGTCTGGTCCATCATTATCCATAACTGTAAGAGGAGCAGGAATCAAGAGTGTGTCATCAATAGTATCAATATATCTGTCTGTGTTAGATTTTGAATGAATATGTGGATAAAAGCGTCTATCAGCAATCTCTCTGTATTTGCAGAAAATAGTACATGTTGTCTGTGAATGAAAATGTAAAACTTCAGACAGCTTTTAGATGCAAATCAAAATAACCATGGTGGCACCTCCGGCAATTTCTCTACATAATTAAAAATATAATTATCATCTCTTTCATTTTTCATTCCGTTAATACCATTCCAATGTGTGTCTCTTATTTCACAATTCGGATTCACAAAGAGCCTCCCATTAAAATTACTCACATCATGGTCACATATAGTTAACCCTTATGTGCCCAGAAGAACAAAGGTGCGCTCTTAAGCACGTATGTATGTTTAACAGACCACCATGGGTTTAACTCTTCCTTACCAACTACATATTAATGCGTAGTTTTGGCCGATTTTTGACCGATTTTGAGTACACTATAACTTTCACAAAATCTATTGAAAGTCTTTGATTTTTTTGTTAGACTTAGCTTGAGTTGGGTTCTCCACAGAGTCCAAAGAGTTAGTCTCTATCTCTTATACTCTAAGCATGGCAATTTTACAAACTTGAGACAAAATCTTAAATTACCCTAAAAGTTAAAATTACCCTAGATAGATTTAATCAATATTTAGGCTAAAAATTATGAAGAATGTCAAATAATAATGCTTTTTTTTTGTTGTGAAAATTGATTTTGTACTTTTTTCATCCTCAACAAAATGGCATGGGAATTTTTAGTGTATTTTGATGCATTATTGGCCATTTTGGCTTGTTACCATAGCAACAGATATGAAAAATGCCGATTTTGCATGGTTTTGGTTGCCATGGTAACCAAAAAAGAATGTCTTCCAAAATTCATTATAACCCATAATTCCAACAAAATTAGATATTTACTACAATATGCACTTTGTATCAGTGCAATTGATAAAGGAGTGCTGAGATATTGCAATTTGAAGTGAACTCATAAGATCAACTTTTCTCATCATGACACCAGCTTTATGATGATATATTTCAGTATTTAAAACAGATAGAGAAAACTAGTGTGTTGTTCTATCTGACTGGTTAGCCTAGCTTAACCAGTCACCATTTCCCTTCTAATTTGAATATTCACAAAATTCCAACGGTTTTTGAGAGTTTATGTTATAAGCTGAAACCCAAAAATTTGCTCTGAAATACTCTGGTAAAGGAAGATTTAATTATTAGTCAGATTAAGATGATTTTACCACCAGAAGACTCATAACGCCATGGGCTTTCCAACAATACCAAATTTTTCATGTTGCATTAAATATGTAACTATTTGTAGGTCCTATTGCAGAAAATATTGAATTGAAAATAGGCTTAAAATACATGAAAGTGTGATTTTTGGCCATGGGGGGGACAGATTAATTACAGAAAATTCACTAAAATGACGGAATAATGATAACAAATTGAAAAATTAGTATAAAATCGTATTTTCATAGCTTTTTTCCAAGGATTCCAATGAAGATGTCGATGACCTTCAGTTTTTATTGGAGTAAACTTATATTGGGTGTCAACATAATGATTGAGAAGTAAAAAATATCCTATAAACATCCAAAAGATACAAAATATGGTCTACTGGGTAATTCCATCTAAATCAGCCTAATTCAACTTCTTGGACTAGAATCAATTCCTGTTATTTCCTAAATTGTTCTTATGTGTGCCTCATATCACATTTTCTGAAAGCTGTTTGAATGCCCTTTTCCATCAAACATGAATACACAATTTATTTTCAAAATAAAATGGGTAAGGACCTGCACAATGTAAACTATGTTGAACAATCTACCTTCCTAAACATAATTCTGGGCACGAAAAGGCTAAAGCATTGCAGAAGAGTTAAACAGCACGAGAAATGCTCTAACAGTGCTGTAAGAGCTGAGTCTTTAGAATTATCGCCACTCAATCACCATGGCAACTGGTATCCTAGTTACTGACGTTTTGACATCGCCACATGCAGCATGATCTTGAGAAGTTTAGGGTGGTAAATATATTTTCTACGCTGTAGACAGCCTGTCCATCATGCATAGGCAGCAGACAAAATTCCGACACGGTGTTAGCTGGCAGCACAAAAAAAGGATTACGGGGCAACTTTGAGATTGTGTTTCAGACAGGATCACGACTTCGTGAGGTAGGCTTGAGCAAACGAGTTGTTTTGTCACATGGAAATAGAAGTCTTCAATATTTTACAATTTTTGGGTGGAGCAGGATCGGTAAAAATCACACAAAGCAGTCGAGTGGCAACATTTCTAACTGCATTGCTATGCAAAATTGCTAGCTGTGTGACATCACAGGTGTTGTGTGACGTCATGAGTGACATCATGCCTATAATTGCGGTGCCCATTGATGGAAACAAAACCATTATAGAGTTGCAATGGTCGCTATGCTCCAAGTATCCAAATATGCGGAAACGTCCATGCAGCTTTCCTGTTGAGGCAGGCTTTTAGTTGTGTCTCAACAAGCAGATTGTGCTATGGGACACCCTGTGAATAGTCTGCAAATTGTCCGCACTCAATCGAGAGTTGTTATTGTAGACCACACTTCTTCCCAACTTGGATCCTCAACATTCTCACTAATTCCACCATGCATGTCTGGAGAGCTATAAGTAATATCTCCCTTGTGCCCTCCACATGGGCCTTCTTGTGTGGCTCTTTCTGCTCTGTTGGGACACCAAATCACTGTCCACAGCTCCATATACACATATGTAATTATACTGCTACGCAGAGTTGTGCTTGCCCAATGAAGTAAACATGGTCTTTGTGTATTTTTTATTTCTATTTCATCAGCATATGATAAACACGTTTTCCTTTTGAATGGGACTAGAGAGGATGTAGAAAGTAACACACAGAGACCCTCGTGAGTAATCAGGTTTAATTTTGTACTCCATGTCTGGGACTTTTAATATCCCTTATGCCTGAAATTGATCTAATCATAATGTCTGCAACTTGATGTTTGACTTTAAAAGCTAAAGGTACACATTTTGAGAGGTGTTCTCTATGGCACCGCTCTTTCTGTCTAATCCATTACTGCCCATACATATTAGCTTTCATAATTACCCATCCTCATAGGATTTTACCATATTAAGCAAACTATATTTGAAGACTCTAATTTTAGAATATAATATGATCGCATTAACACTGTCTTACATCCTCAGCCCTTTTACATTTTCCTACAGATACAACAGGGCATGGCCCATCAATAAGCAGCTGTTGCCTTCTGTATCCACTCTTAGCGGCAGGGGAGTAGGAAATGAAGTGGGGAAGTAAATACTCCTGATAATGTGTACAGAGAGCTATTTATAAATACCCCCAAACAGAGCTTCACCTCACTACCTCCTGGCTGGAGGTCTCCTCTCAGGGGCTTATTTAAATATAGCTGACGATATAAATAAGTACCACTTAACAAATTGAACCAACCAAATCTCTTTTTGTGTAATACGCTTGATAATATCGCGGTCTCAGTCAAATATCTGTCAGCTACCCGCTGTGCTGCAGTAAACATCACTGAACATTTCCTTTTCTTTTAAGAACTTTACTTGAGATAAAAACCTTCGAGTTAAGAACTATTTTCAACATCCTAGACCAAATTTTAGGGGCTTCATGTACCGGTTACCCCGATTTTAAGGTTACAGAGGATTCCAATTTACTAGCCGAGTTGAGACCAAATTTGGTCTCAAAATTATGTAACATGGCCCAGGTGGGGCACCATTTAGAGCCTTGTAGTATCATGGTGAAGCTGTTATAAGTCACAGAATATATCCTACACTAGAGAAATGCTTGCCCTGGAGGCCATTTCTTAATGCACTACGACTGCACACCTCCACTACGATTTGAAATCCCAAAACTTAGTGCCATTAATCGTAGGTAGTGCCCTACAACTGTCCTGTACGATCAGCACTTATGTACCAATCACATAGAGTTTGGTAGGGCAGTCATAGTGCTGCAGGCACTACATACCCAACACTATTGGTCTGTAATGTCACTAAAATAAGGGTCCTCATTACAACCTGAAGGTGAGCAGTCGTAGTGTGTTAAGAAATGGCCTCCTGAATGTGTAGAGATCAGGAAAGAGTCATCTTTACCTCAGCCAGGACGAAAACAATTGTTGCCAATACTCTTCCAATGACAGTGGAACCTAAACTGACATTCAATATGATCCTGCCATGAAAGCCAAAGGCAGTGGGTAGTGTCAAATGTCACATCCCTAGGATACCTGACACAGGGAAATCTATCCTGTGTAATAGGTCGATTTTAACAAGTTACTCACCCAGATATGTGACAAACTTTTGAGGATTGATTCTTATGCAGTTTTTTTTCCAAGGAATCCAAATCTGCCAGGGGATATCATGAATTTTGTATAATAAGGTCCCTAATTAGTATATTCTAATTAGGTAGGATAAATATCGGATTGTACATGATCAATCAATATGGCAGCCATTTTTGAAAATGGCCAACACTGAAGTATTCCAAATTCTGTAACTCTGCTTCTAATCAACTTAAACTCACAATTTCAAAGGCAAAATCTATATATTTAAGGTCAAGGAATCCATTAGCAATGCTTTCAAAAGTATACTGGGCAGCCATCTTCAATTTTAAGTTGGTCATACAAAGAGATCCTATTTGATTCATGCCAGTATTGTAGCCTGTCTATTCTGCCTTCTGTTGGATGCAATCACCAAAGAATCAACAAGGTACCATACATGTGTACTCTACAATGCATTTAGCAGGTTGTCTCAGTAGATGTAGCCATCACTAGCATACCCCCCAGCCAGGTTCTAGTACAGAGGCTCATCAATGTCTGGTGTCCATGGGATTATGTATACTTCATATCTCTAGTTGAAAAAGAACATATTGAGATGTGTATCCTATATGATTGCAGCATACAGTTTTCCAGCCTAGTTAGGGCTGTAATCCTCAGGGGGCAGGCTGAGGGTTATGGACAGAAGTGTAAATTTTCCTCTGGTCTTGTAGATTTCAACCAATTGTCTGCCCTTGATAGGTATGGTCCACCTATGTCTAGACCAACCAAGGCAAGCTAAAAGAATCTTTACAGTCTTGATTGGTTGGGGTAAAATTGACAACTGGCTAACTATTGCTAGATAGTTAGCCAGTGGCATGAGCCAGAGCAATCTCCAAGCAGATGTGTATGTAGTATTAGCATGTTAGATATATAAGGGTTGGACAGTCAAAGTCCCCTGTCTCCCCTGTAATGGATCTCTCTCCTTTTGAAATTTGAATAGAAATGGGTGTATTAAAATGTCAGATTCCAATGGATATGAATTATTTATGGTATTGAGGTTTGGTTCATCCTGCCTTTAAGAGGCCTTTAAGATTGAGTTTCCTGTGTGTGAGTAAAGGGTGACAGCTGCTTAAATAGCCTTTTTTGTGGGTTAAGATAGAGAATTGAGAATAGGAGAGAACATTTTAGTTTGCCTTCATCCCCACTACTTCTACACACACCGTTGCAACTTGGAAATCAAAACAAATGCATTCATTGGATAATAAGAGTCGTGACATACCTCACTGATGCTCCTGGACAGAAAATGTCCTCAAACGTGTAGTATTATTGGAAACCTCAAAACCCTCTATTGATAATTTCTTTGAGTTCCCTATCCCCTTTGCAATAATTAGTATAATTGATATATAAAGATTTTCTAGCAAAGTACCTTTTCTTTATTGTAATAAGGATTGCTGCGGTCCTCAAACTGCATGACTCTATCAGAACAGACTTGCCTGTGCTACATAACAATAGACCTGTCACATAGATATCAAGTAGATCCTTAACAAGCCAGAGATCATGTATGTGAGAGGGGGGGGGGACTAACTAGCTGGATTGTTGTTCACACATACAAGCCCCCTCCCCCACCCTTGGCTCAGGTAATTAACTATAATGTAGAACTCTGCAGAACCCTTTGGCTGTCATAATGGGTAAATTATAACCCTATTCAGGGTCAGACACTAACTTTTTCAGCCATGGGCCACCCAGGACCATAACTTGAGAAATATGTGGGCCTATATCTGTGGGCCACAAATAATCATCTTAAAATTCCTTATATAATAATAGATATCTCTCATCACATAATATCAAGATCTAAGCAGAATGGACAGACTCTCTGCATTTTACACTTTTCTTTCATAATATGATGGATTGGAAAATATTATTCCAGAAATTTCTTCATGGATTCCTTTAGGCCCGGGTGGCCCACAGGAATGTATTTTTGAAGTAAAGGTGCACACATACTGCCATGTTTCAAAACTGATCTGGAATTAATGATCTTATTCTCATACAGTTCACTCTGTATAGGGCAAGTGTTGGCACAAACCGATACAAGATGGCAACAGACTGTCTTACACTCATTTACTTAACTCTCACTCCCAAGCCTTACATCAGTTGGCACACATGCTCAGTGGGGCAAAGGATATCCTGTCTATGCAGACTACCCTCATGAAAGCAATCTAATGTCTAGAATTAAGATACAATTCACAAAATATGAAAACCAACAAGGGCAAAGGACACTTCTAAGATCCCATATGCAAACTTTGGGTTCAATCCATGCACTATTAAGTTGGGAGGGCTAGAATAAAACCAGCCTTGTATTCTCCAGAGCTTTTCCAACACTTAGAGCCCATACCCACAACATTAATTCCTGTGATTACTGAGCAGATGTAATGTGATAAATGTCATGAAAATAAATATTACATGATTTATGTAAAAATAATGACTGAGTGAAACTCATAATGACGGAATGTTCCTTGACCAAAACAGCAATGATCACTTCAATGAGATAATATTTACTACATTGAGGAAATATAATCATCAATTTGATAGATAGATACACAGATCTTCATCTTTGTCCATGCATATGAACTATGAATTATTAATGAAGGAGAAGACAGGGAAAAGGGGATGATTTCTTTGTTTGTGGTATGGGGAACCTGAGATTGAGATACAAGGTAGTAGTTACACTTCCTCAGGAATCTACCTATAGACAAGTTACCCATTATGGGATTTATACATAGCTGGAGCAATGATAGTCCCTCCTCAAGAGGCTGATAGATTACTAGTTTCAGGCTAATGCTGCTGACCTGTGGTTGAATCCAGTCTCTCTCTCTCTCTCTCTCTCTCTCTCTCTCTCTCTCTCTCTCTCTCTTTCTACACAGTGCTACACTGGCAAATATAGTAGAGCATGAAACTGGTATGGCCCTCACATTTGAAGGTCAGGCTGAAGCCATGTCACAACCAGCCTATCGATAATGATCTAACTATTCCCACCATTACCAATTTTCCAAAGATTCCAAGATGGCCACCAGTCCTCCTCTTAATGACAGGGGTACTGTGAAGTTTCCTCAGAGAAGTATATATCTGGCAGGAACATAATGTGTAAGGTAGAATAGAAGGTGTAACCCAAGTTTATAAATAAGTATTTGAAAGGGCTTCCTTCAATGACCTACTTAAAATTCAAGATGGCTGCCTAGTATACTTTTGAAAGCATTGTTAATGGATTCCATGACCTTAGATATATAGATTTTGCCTTTGAAATTGTGATTCTAAGTTGATTTTAAGCAGAGTAATGTGAGTTTGAAATACTTCAGTGTCAGCCATTTCCAAAAATGGCTGTCATATTGGTTGATCTGAATTGGCCTCACAAGTAGGATTGATAGACAAGCCTTGCTGGGTTTCTAAGAGAGATCTGGACATTTTTTCCATTAGGAACTCATTGGTTCCCAATGCCTGGTTGTCTAACAGTGCATACCTAGCAATATTTTCAGTTTTTGCTTAAATTATGCTCTATGTGAAAATGATATATGGCAATGCAATCTTGATCTCCACCCATGATAGGGAGCATCCATTATTCATGGCAGGGGGGGACGACAATATGTCAGAATGAATACGTAAAAAAAAGACTGACCCCCCTTTGGAAGGTGTTCAAAAAATAAACCCCCCTTTTGGAATGGGTTGAAAAAAAATGACCCCCCCCCCACCTTAGGAATGGGTTGAAAAAAAAAGTTACCCCCCCCCCTACTCAGCATAGATTGAAAGTAAATGACTCCCACTCCATTTAACTATGCTTAATAGAGGCTACATCAGGCCCATTCATTAAACAAGGTGATATTAGCAGCTTTTCATTTCAGTTATGTGTCATGTTTTGAGCAGTCAAATTGTGAATACACTGCTGTTGATTGATTAATCTCTAGGTAAAATATCAATTTGAAGGCTCCTCTCTTAAGGGTCAGCTAGCCTGGGCTACTACTGATGCAGCTAAAATAGGTATGTTTTAGCAAAATATTCCATGTGACATACTCCTGACCAATGGAAGAGTTGTTCTGATTGAGGCACTTGCTTCTGGTTTCCTTTTCAAAAATATTTTTACAGAAATAAACTTTTGTAGCTTGTCTTTCTCTTTAGATTTCATTGTAATCTCGTTTTTTATATTAATTTAATGGGTGTTATACACATAATTGTTGTCAGGGTTGATTTCATCAAGGGGTGAAAATAAAGAGTTAAATCGGGAAAAACTGATGGCGAGTTGTAGTGATTTTAGCATGTAACATTTTTTACTACTGAGAACTTTGTTGCTGCCCTGCTCACTCTGGTGATGTGTATGGTGTGGCACCACAAAGTCTTGTTTGTTGCGTACCCAGCCCAGCACCCCTTTACAGAAAAATGTTTATTTTCATGATGACATCTTTTGAGACAATCAGCAGGGCCAGCAAAAGAACAAGGAACATTGTGTCAAAATTGGGCCAAATACTTCAATCTCAAAAGCTGAACAGTGTTACTCCCCAGGGAAAACTGTATATACCATAGTGGTAGTGACTGTCCTCATCCATGTTTTAAAGGGGGCCTTTCATGGGAACCAGCAGAAAAATTGCGATGCCCTGATTGGTAAAGGAGTGGTCATCTGAGTTGGTAACATAGGTACTCCCATCATATAACATAATTGAATGGATATGAATTAGAGGTAGCTGTTAACAAAATGTTGGACAGCATTATATCTAGAATTATTACTGACATACAAGTTATAATTCGCGATGTGTCGCGAAATTGTTTTTGCTTTGTCATAAAATTTGCATCACATTGGCAAATACTCCCCAACAGGAAACTAGCCTGGCCCTCAGGAATGGGTTGAAAAAAAAAGACCCCCCCCCCTCTAAGAACAGGTTGAAAAAAAATTACCCCCCATCTCTAAATACCTCCAAAAGAAAATGACCCCCCTTCATTTGGTCACCCCGCCATGCCATAAATAATGAACGTTCCCTTTATCCTACCTAATTAGAATATGCTAATTAGGGACCTTTATATGCAAAATTCACGATGTCCCCTGGCAGATTTGGATTCCTTTGGAAAAAAAACTGCATAAGAATCGATCCTCAAAAGTTTGACACATATCTGGATGAGTAACTTATTAAAACCGACCTGTCTATAATATCATATCCTACCAGGCTACTGGGCCCATGGCTATACATGTACACTGTCCTGTCCCCATCTATCCTAAAAATTAATTGTGAGTAGGCCCTACATAGGCTAGTGGACATCTGTCCTAGGCCCACTTGTCACAATGAAAAGATAATAGGTGGGAAGACTCAGTTTGTGGCAGAATGTGATGCAGTATCAAATATTTTGGCAATTCCGGACTGCGTATACTACGAGAGTGCAGTTCTCTTTCAGGCCTTTATTCTATACACTGGATCCGCTACCGTACTTATTATTATATGGTGTTAAAATGACAAAAGCTTACACTTATTTGCATGTTGGACACAGAATTGGCAGACGTCATCGCATTCTTGTTATACTACACGTTCACTCTCATCCTGATTTGTTGTTGGCCCAGATTGTTGGTGAACATCGTGATTTTGTGACGCGCATTCACTCACCAAACTGTTGTTTGGTCTATTTACAATACTTCCAGTAGTTCTAAGCTTCTGCTGGGAGAGCATAATAAAGAGGAGAGTCATGAAACGTTTGTATTGGTGGACCCGGCAATACGGCACCAGATATCGCGTGGGAAACCAATAACAACGTCAGCCATAAGGTGAGGCTCCACTATGCAATTTTTGCTGAAAATCGGAGCCCACCCAATCACACAGTCTATGCAGGTGCAGGTTAGTTGGTAAATATGACACACAAGGAGAGAGATGACCCATAAAATAACCCCTGAAATCTCATGTTTACAGTTTTGAATATCATGTTTACAATATAGGAATGTCAACACCCTATACCTTAGGCACTATAGGGATAAAATGAGTTGAGACTGTACCAAAAAATCGCATAGTGGAGCCTCACCTTTTGACGCTACATAATTCTTAGTGTTCGGCGTATCGCTGTCTTCCCATGTAATAATAAATCATAGGAATCCGAAGCCTTAATTTATAGACCACGCGTATTTTTGATATGTGTTCAGTTCTTAGCAATTACCATTGGAAAAATGCTAACTGGGTAGGGAGGGTTACTTCAACACTGTCACCTAATCCCTCCTGCAGTAGACACTTCAGCTTGTTGCAAGGACTCGTAATAGTGCGTGGGGCATTGCGCCTAGTATGCGTGCGGAACTCAATTCAATTATCCATTGGATGATATGCAATGACATTTAAGTCTGAAAGTTTTCTCAGCTCTTTATATAACTCACGTTTCATCATTTTGAAATCACAACATGCTCAATTTCAAAATGCACGTTCACTACAAATGCATAAGGACACAACAGCAACCGTTAACTCCGTCTATATTGCTTTTGGACCATTGCCCTATAAAGAACCAAAAGCAAATACATGGAAACGCATTCCTACAAGAACATCCCTTATGTATGCTACTTCATGGTTCTTTTCCACGCAGCGGTTACCCCGGGGGTGGTTATCAGCTGAGTGTAAATCATCATGACAGTTCTTCCCAGAAAATGTGAAAACGGAATAATGTGTATTTAATCTCATTAAGTAGATAATCCGATTCGGGAAGCAGTGCCTCCCCTTCTGAGGACACCTTGTAGGGTGAAATAAATTTCAATTGTACACCAGGCCCAATGCAAATTAGTTGTATATGCTGATTGGTGATGATGAAGCTGGAGTTTTCTGAGGTGACATTAACATTTAACTTGATGTATGTTGTGCAACGTTAGCTAATGAATGTACAGTAAATACTTGACTAATTAGGACCAATTAGTTTCATGAAGGGCTAATGATACCATTAATCATCAACTAATCAAGGATTTAATTTTATTGTCATTATCATTCCGGGTGACAATTTTAAGTTAGTACATGCATCTGTCATAGCGCATCAGTGATAAGTATTGCCTTTAAAGTTGGCATATCCACTAAAAAGACAGATTTGAAAATAGTTTGTAAATGCTCATCCCATGTGCTATGCATTATGTTGTTCCAAATACTACAGGCCCCTATGGTGCCTCAAAATGAAGTGTCTATACATAAAACAAAACACTTCACTGGATGGCCGCTGCATTCCTGCCCACCACAGTGCCACCTGATGGCTAGTCTGACAGGCATTGTGTAGTGTTTAGTACAACTTGAGAATTACGACTTTTCATCCACAGTGCACAGGCTCCTTCTATAGGAAATTAGCCAGACCCGATTTATTACTAAAGTCGATGTAGCACAGATTTAGATGTTGTACCAAGTTATGACAAGAACTCCCATTGACTACTCTGTGGTGTGCTCTGGAGCTTAATTCAAAACATCCTGGGATCACGACCCCAGCGATCTTAGGAATAAATCAGCCTTATCCTATTAAGCGATCTTAAGAGTTGGCTGGGTTCACATATCCTAGCCAGCACTAAGATCGCATCGATCTTAGCCTCAGCCCTCCTACACTATTCCAAGAAGAACTGACTAGGCACAGGGGTGAGAGTCCCAAAATAAAGGAATAGCTGTGGAGTCACTCTTCTTCACAAGAGTGCTTATACCATCGTTCCCCGTCCCCATATGGGCTAACAAAAGAGCACAGGGTGCAGTTGACCCCCTACAGTATTCAAGAGTTGTTCCCATGAATGTATGATTTATGCTTGCCTATTAGAAGCATTGTGCCCTCCCCCCAGGACAAAGAGAGTGAAGTGAAGAATTACCTTACAGTGCACTTAACGCATGCATGAGTAGCCCTACGAGCCCTCAAGGACACTCAGCAAACGTCCTCCCTCCCCTCTTTATGTATGCAGCAGGCTATTCACTCTTCGATCAGGAGTGTTCCCTGTAAGTGCTCTTGTACTCAAGTGAAACCACTATGCATTTCTTTCACTAAGATCGCAGTGATCTTAGTGGTGGAAATGGAATAGTGAAGTGATCCCAGGACTAGCTATTCTGGACAGGCCTGCAACCACTGCATTACATAGGGTAGACCAGCCAGGTCTTATGATATGTGCCTACACTAAGATCGCTGGGGTTGGGATCCCAGGATGTTTTGAATTAAGCTCCAGATGACATGTCACTATTGGACACTGGAAAACAAGGCCATAACAATCCCTAGATTGAAATGAGTGGATGCTGAATCATGTGGCTATTAGCCAACCTGCGTGGTGGTCTTCATGACATTGTTATTCCCGGTTAGTCAACTTTCTAGAAGGTGCTTTCTTGAGTGTTTTGGCTTTCAGAAATTAGTTAGGATCGATGTAACAGCGGGTCTGCTGTATGCTACCTACCCCTCTAATATGCTATATGATCATTCAATATCAACGGCTCTCATATATCCTTGTTGTCTTCACTCAGTTTGAATGGGTTAGAGAGACGACCAATGCCCATAACACGCTCTACAAGCTAGACAAGTTATGCGGCTAGACTGGTAAATATGGAAACATGGTGAAGGTATGTGACAGGGAAAAGGGACAGAAAATGAGGAGAGTGATAATTGTTATCTGGTTATATGTTATGTGAAGATCTATACAGCATAGGAAGGCAGTAATGAAAGGGAGGAAGGGAGGGAGGGGGAGCCCTACAGACGAGAGGTACATTGTGGGGAAAAGGTTTACCTGTGCACTGTTGTGTTGGGTAATTGGTACAATCAATTATTGCGGGGAGCACATTTCATACATGTACATATACATGTACAGTATGGGGTTAAAATGTCTGAAAAAAAATGTCATGTTAGTCAGGCAGAGAAGTCCCTGAAATTCCCCAAATTGGCTGATATAACAACAGGTGTTTACACTTGAGATGATATAAATCAGACTGATTAGAGGTGATTGAGAACTATTGTTACCTAGGCCTAAAAATAGATAAGACCTTGAGCTTTAATAGTGCATTGAAGGATCTTAATTCTAAAGTAAGCCATAGACTGTTCAGATTTAGTAAACTGAGGCACAATTTGACTGAAAATGTGGCTCTTACTGTCTATAAAACTACTATTATGTCATTATTTGATTATGCTAGTTTTGTATTTGATGGTGCAAATGAGGACTGTCTTAAAAAAATTAGATCGGCTTCAGCTGAGAGGTCTGAAGATTGTATTTAGGGGTAGGAACTTGTCTGAGGCTGAGATGTATAAATTAGCCGATATACCAACTTTAAAGAGGAGAAGGGAGGTAATGCTACTGTGTTACATGTTTAAACTTGCAAAGAATCCTGAATATCTAGAGAATGAACCAAGGCGGCCTGGTTTAAGATCGGATAACAATGTAAAGTTTAAAGAATACACTGCTCAAAATCATGGTTACAATAAATCACCCATGCATCGTGGTATAACCTATGGAATAATTTAGGGAACTGGTATCAGCACAGTAAAGATAAGATTATATTTAAGAAGAGATTATCTGGCATAACTGACCTGACTAAAGTCAGTAAGAATCCTGTTAACATGGATGATTGATGTGTTTTACTGAGGGAGCTGTTGTAATGACTACCCCCTCGTGTAAAGTAGGAGCTGTTGTAATGACTACTCTTACTGGACACTGAGTATGTTGCCTAAGGTCAAAAGTCATAGAAACGGAGCTTTTGCCCCTGGGGGGCCCTGGAGGGGGTCTGAACTCAAACCTATGAGTACCTCAAAGATATATTTTGTGGATAGTGTATGGGTATTGGGGTAACTCCTCACAAAATATTATGAGTTAAATATGAAAACCGTTGCTATGGCAACACCACAAAACTATATACCCTTGAAAGGGTGTCTTCCCGAATCATTCATGGGGGTATTTAGCCTTCAGGCCTCCTATATGAGTAGCAATATATTATTAATCAACAGTTCTGACATTATTCTTATACTCCTGGGTCTAAAGGTTGGGTTCATAGAGTTTTAGCTCGATATTCTGTGATTTTGCTTTGCCAATGGGTCATTATCCTCCAGGGCTGATATAGGATTGTAAGTAAATTTCAGGGCAAAGAAAATTTATTATCTGCTATTCTTCATAAAAGGAAGGCAGAGTCAGGTGGGAACTATTAGTTATGAGGAAGACAATTCCTAAGACATGTGCTTTCAAGTGGTATATAGCTTTAATGGGGGAAAAATCTGTGTAAACCTAAGAATTTCAATCGAACATGGCATATTTCTAAAAAATGATTCGGGAAGAGACTGATTCGGGAAGACAAAAATCCACTTCCCAGCTCTGCTATTGCACAGGGTTTGCAATAAGCAAGTATTTTACACATTGGATACTTAAGTGTGTGTCAGGGCAAAATTACTGTCATATTTAGAACAGTTAGATATATCAACTTTACACAGCAGGGGCAAAATCATTGTGTTTTTTTCAGACAAGAAAAGTGAACAGAATCGCAATAAACGTTTATTAAAAGTATGTGCATTTCATGATAATGTGCACACATCTGACATCAATACACCTTGATTTCCGTAATTGACAGGTCAAAGTAGTCTAGATCTGTGAATTTCACAATAATACAATGGGCATTTATGTAGAAAATCAAGTCCTGAACATGGTATGTTACTCAAAAATGATTCGGGAAGACACTGATTCGGGAAGACAAAAATCCACTTCCCAGCTCTGCTGTTGCACAGGGTGTGCAATAATCAAATACTCTACACATTGGATACTTAGGTGTGTGCCAGGGGAAAATGATTGCCATT